>VXAY01005395.1:471255-656026 GCA_013399855.1 Oxyruncus cristatus | reverse complement strand
CAAAAGCAGAAAGTCAGAAGAATTCCAGAGAGTGAGAGAAGAGGCTACTTGGAGCAGCAGAGCATAGCACTGGAGTGTGTTCTTGGGTATGGACTGAGCCAAAAGAAACCCCAGAACCCCTGTGACCCGGGGAGGGGTGGTGACTCTTAGGAAACCTCCTGAAACTCCTCATGGAAGGAACCTCCACGGAGCCTTATACTCTGTGGTGACGACATGGTGATACGAGTGTTCCCTAGAAGCCCATGGTAAACCCTCAGTAGCCGTAGACAAGTCGCTAGAAGTGGGAGGCCCCTGCATTCCAATGGAGAGAGAGAGGGAGATTTTCAAGCTACGATTATTTGGAACTGTTACCTTAAAGAGTTTTTCTTCTCCTTCTTCCTCTAGACTGTTTTTGAAGAAAATAAGGAGGGGTGGTATTTGTAAATACATAAATTTGTTATTATAAGAAAAGTAGTTAGAGTTGTCATGTATATAAATATTCCCTTAGTTCCTATCATGTAGCAATAAATTTTAGTATTAATCCCCATGTCATGAGACCTGTTTTGTCTATGCTAACTTTTCTTACCTATCAGCAAAATTTATGTCTTGATAAAAACCGTGCAGAAATCACAGGGCTAAACCTTTCACAGAACCATATGTGATACTTATAAACTCCTAAAAAATCTCACTTCTATCTGTATAGACAGTCCTACGTGATTACTACAAGGAAATAAATACAATAAATGTTAAAGAATGCAGCATCAAGTGGAGTAAAGTTTGTTCAAGGATCCTCTTTACAGAACTAATAAATGTTGTTCATCAAATGCCAGACTAAGAAAAGCACAGTTCCAGAATCAAACTATCTTTAAACTACTGTAAATTTTATGGAAGCAGAGAGTGAATTCACATCATGTGCCATGACCTCAAAGAGATTCTCTTCCATCCCATTTGTTGCCTGCTGGACTACCAAAAGCACTTGAACTGTGTTAGTCCAAGCTGATTCACTAGAGATGGCTGTTAAAAGCAGTGTCAATTCCCAAACCATCTGCTAAAAAAGATTGTATGAAGCTCAGCTCTTGCTCTGCCTCCATGGAGGCATGTACCAATCTTTACTCAGGAGCAGCCCCTTCATCTTCTCCCCATGCTTCCATAACCATGGATCCACTGTGGCCTTGCTCCGTACCTCAGTATCAACCCTTTGCATTTTGAAGGAGGCTCCAAGTACAAACACTCTTAAAATTTAGAAATGTTATAGGAATTATTATGGCAAATCCTGCAGCTCAGTCTGCATGTGCAAGTGACATTTTTATATAACATTTCCAAGCACAGCTACTAAAACACAAAGTTTAAATTAGATAACAGATCTTAAATTAAAGGTTGATTAAACATTAGACTATTGCTGCTCAGATATGGAAGCAGAGAAATATTTCACTGTGCTTCGGGGTAACTGTAAAAACTTCTGGTAACTGATTGAGCTTGACAGATGATTAGATCATGTTTTCAATCTTAGTAGAATTAAACTCCATGTGACATATTAAATAGGCTAGGTAGAATTCCTGTAAGCATAAAAATTAATGTTGTGAATATACTTGGATTTGATCAGCTAAAATGCAATATTATCTCAAATATAAACTATGTTTAGTAGGCAGCACACTTATGATGCTCAGTTATTGAATCTGGCATAGAGGTTCTAATTAAATCTGGTACTGATAATACGTAAGAAACGGACCAATGAGTTGAAATTACTTCACATCACAAGGGCACAAATTACTTCTGGATGAATGGACTGAGATTTGGTCTACATCACCCTCTCTACTGTGCTTTTCGTCTGGCACTCCTCTTCCTCCTATGTGGAGAGATGAGTATCCACTAAATAATTATAGCACAAACATCGGCTTGCACGATGGCTCTGCAGTGCATGTTTGGGCACCCCATTTATTCTAAAACGAAGCTGCATAAATATCCAACACTTGAAAGGCAACAGTTTGCTCCTGACAGCCATGGGTATGTGGAATTGCAAAGAAGGCCTTTGGATATTGCTATAAATATCCATGTGGTGTCACCTGAGCAAAAATTTGAGGCTCACCACCCATTACATTGTAGTACTGTTTATAATTTGTTAAATCCACGCTATCCTTGCTATTCACATAGTTCTAAAGATCAGCATTAAGTCTGAATAGAATATAGTCCTACCTAGTTATGGGGCATTTCTAGACACAGATAGTGATACACAAGGAACTAATTTAGACCTGTCCTGTTGTCTGTACTTATTACATACTCCCCAGAGCATAGCTGTGCTACTACGTGCTTAAAGAATAAAGCAGTCCCAAAGTTCACGTTTTAGTAGACATGGTTTGTCAGAAAAAGTAGGAAAATACAAAAAAAAACCTTTAGGGTTGTGCTTGATCTTTTACTGAAGGCACATCTAAGTTCTGAGTAAGTCTGAATATTCAGAAAATGTACAGAATATAAAACGTAGAAAATCAGCAAAGAAATTAGTAGCAGTGTCTGAAGATGTAAACCTCCCAAATTAAAAGGATTTTCCTGTTAGACAATGCTCTTAATTTCTTTGCATCTGTTCTGCTCTGTGACATATGGTCAGACCAGAAAGTGTTTCATCTAAAGTGACTCTAGGTCCTAAGTTCCATTTTGGGAACACACAACATTTTACTTCCCTTCACACAAACAGAGGAAATCTTAGTCAAAGTGATGAGATACCAAATGAATAGTTTTAGGCTCTGTAACACTGAACTTTCATACAGAAGGATGTCAGATTTTTAGACATAATTTATTCATCAAAAGTGAAGACTTGAGTCAATTAAAGTATGTGGAGGTTCATGTTGAATGTACTGAACAGATTAGATTTTAAAAAATACACTGTGACCAAAAAATTTTTCTCAGTTTTTTAAACTTAAAAAATTTTCTTTCAAGTTATTGTCTTTTAAAAAGACAACACTTAAAAGCATATATGTCAAAAGTAAATAATATGTTTTATTCAAGCAAAACAACAACAAAAAAATCTATTCTTCCAGAAAAAATAAAACTATTTTAGCTATTGACTTCACTCTAAAGTATAGAATACCATTTTGAAGCAGAAACAATTTGGAAAACACTGAAATGAAGGCAAACAGGTGCTCTTTGCAAGAGGCAAATGAGATCCAGGCAAATCAGCAGGGGGATCGTGAACAAGATGGGGAGGAAGTGTATGGCATCTAAATTTCCTTTAGACAGCCTCTGTGAGGTTCTCACAGAGACCAGGCTGTTATTGAAAATCGGTGAATCAGCCTTATTTTTTCTTGGCAGAATCCTAGCATGCCACCTGTGGCCTGCAAGGATAGGGTTGATCCCAGCTGCATCCTAAAACTGCCTTTTCCAGTAGCCAACACTACCAGTGGCAAAGAAACCACCTGTTCTGGGAGTTTTTTTCAATGAAAAAAATTTTTTTTTTTTTTTTGAACAGCAAACCCTTCATAGATTATCAGACCTACAGCTCCAGGGTTGGGTTTTATTCCCATCTCAGGTGCAAAATCCAGCACTTTCTCTGGCTGAGCTTCATACGGTTGGTGATTGCCCAGTTTTCTAAATTATCGAGGTCCCTCTGTAGGGCCTCCCTGCCTTCGAGGGAGTCAACAGCTCCTCCCAGTTTTGTGTCACCTGCAAACTTGTTTAGTCCTGTGTCCAAGTAATTTATGAAGATGTTGAAGAGCACAGGACCCAAGAAGGAGCCCTGTGGAACCCCACTACTGCCATGTCACCAGTCTGATGTTACCCCATTCACTATTACCCTCTGCTCAAGCTGTGAGCCAGTTGTTCACTCACCATGTGATGTGTTTATCCAGCTGTGTGCTGGACATTTTGTCCAGAAGGACACTATGGGAGACAGTATCAAAAGTTTTACATTGTATTAAAGGCACATCTTCTGAAGAGTAGACTCATTTTAATTTTTTTTTTTTTTTTTTTTTAAGGCAAAACAGAGTAAAACCTGTTTTTCTAGAAGGTAAAAATGCAGAATCTCAGAGATGTTTTTGTGGGTTGAAGTTTATAAATGCCAATTTGGTCTCTATGAAACCAACATTTTTCCCCAAAAGATCAGTCCTCGTAGAAAATCAGTAGGTGAAAAACTGAAGGGGGAAACTTATTAAGGACAATTAAAAAAAATTTGTCTTGAAAAATCGTGTTTGATTCTGTGTTTGTATTTTATTTTCTACCATATTTTATCACAAATGGCATGGCGGTGATATGCCCTATATTTTGCACACAGTATTTTACAACACATTAACAGTCAACGCACATTTATCAAGGACTACTGTGCTTTTGGACTTCAGGCTTATAATGGGTTTTGACGGTCCTTGTTGGTCATGTGTTTTGGTAGTAAGTATATGTAAACCATAATTATGTATTTTGTAATGCCAGATACTGACTCCCCTTGATGCCCTTCAACAGTGGATCTTTTTTCTTTTGGTTAGCTCGCTGACAACTGACATCAGTTTGCCCAGGAACAAGAGGATTCAACCCAAAGAGTTTATGACCATTGAAAAGAAACAGCATTCCCAAGCTGGACAGTGGGCTGCAATACAAGCACTGCTGACAACCCCCTGCAGAACAATCGCTTCTTCCTGACTCTGTGGAGAAGACATGGGACAAGGCTGGGGACACCACCAACGCCAGTGTTGCAGTGGGTGAAGGACAGAGACACTATCCCCTTTCTCCTCCAGCTCCTGACCCCAAAAATCCCATGCTCTGAAGATCAGAGTTGAAGAGAGTGTAACTGCACCACTAAAGATCACATTGCAATGTGTACAAACACAATTGGAGATGCTATGGTAAAAAATAATAATAGTTCAAGCCTGAGGCAAGTACCTGTCTCAGAAAATTCAGCCCACATAATGAAAGTTTGATAAGCAGCACCAAACTAATGATCTCTTCATGGTGGGCAGCTGATAGCTCCAGTTTCCTAGGTCAGTCCCAGCACATCCTTAACATTATTTTCTTCTGCCTTCTTAAGTGTCTAATTATAAGAACTGAAACCCTCCTGGTTCTTGCATTATTGGAAAGTATAATTAAACATATTTGAGGATTCCCTGTGCATCTCACTAGTCAGTAATTTTAATTGCAGCATTTCATACCAAGTGAAGACTTAAGATTTAGGCAGCTAGACCAGCTCTCACACTTTGCAAGGGTTTTCCAAATTGTTATCCAAAGTCAAGCCTCTGCACTGCACTACAATAGGCAGAGAGGTGGTGATTAACACTTTCCTTAGCCTGATATTCTGTAGCATTCCACTGATTTGCAGTAGTTTCAGTAGTGGAAGAATCCTGGAAATATCTGACAGTACTGTTACGTACACCTGAATTGTATTTTAAACTGTGTATAAAAATCTTTCTTTCTCTCTCTCTTTCTCTCTTTTCTTTTCTTTTCTTTTCTTTTCTTTTCTTTTCTTTTCTTTTCTTTTCTTTTCTTTTCTTTTCTTTTCTTTTCTTTCTTTTCTTTTCTTTTTTCCCCTCATGCCTCTCCATAAGGGGAAGTAAGAAACAAAAACAAACAAACAAACAAAAACACCAAAAAAAACCCAACCAAAACCAAAAACCCACCAAGAAAGGAAATATTATCAGCTTGTATTTCAATTCAATTGAGTGAACTATGAGGCTAATTGAGCATGCACTGAAGCCATGAACCTCCCTCTGCTTTAGGGCAGAAATCTACAGGACCTGGCCATACCAACCTATGTTAGACGTGTGACAGGCTTTGGTCCTTGCCCATTTAGCAATACTCAATGCTCCCAATAGAAACCACAAAGGCAGTCCATCATACAACCATTCAGAGGAATCAGTCTCAGCCTTGTCTAATTTTATGTTAGTGAAACTGCGTCACAGTGCTCCAGAGAGGACTACATGTTCCTGGTATTTTCGTAGAACAGAGCTGATCATAAATTATTTTGGGGCATGTTTTCCCTTGGGTAAATGCACTCTCCAGTAATATGCAGTGTACTGGAGAATATGCTGCTGCAGCTTGTCAAAATTAGTAGGAACACCAACTCACTCACCCATTATTGTAGGTAAAACAGCTCTGTATGTGCAGTTACCAGGAAAAGTGACAGGACAGTACCCAGCTGGAAAAAGTGGATGCTGCTGAGATTAGTCGAGTGTTCCCATGGCAAGAACTGTTCTGGAGTACATGCCAAGTTTGCAAAGAAAAATCATTTGTGTTTTATTTGTTTGTTTGTTACCATAAAATATGTGGTTTCCCTCCACTCCTCTTCCTGATTTTGACAAGCAGATACTTTGAACAACGAACGCATAAAAGGTCTACTTCTTCTTCCACAAGTACATTTAGTGTGTATAATGTCAGGTTAAATTCTATAGTGAACACTAGTAAAATTGTCAAAAAAACTTTTGATTTGTGTCTGAATAGAGGAAAGAAATCCAACACAATCATTTTTAAACTGCACTTCAGAAAAAGAAAGAGAAGAAATCCTTAAGGTAATGATAGCTTGAGAAAAAAAATACTAAAAGTCTTCCAAAAGACAGTGTTAGTCAAATTATTACTGCCATGATAACAGAGACATGGTTTATATTTTAGACTGCTGGTACTGTTAAATTATACGCAGTAATAACACAGAGTTGATAATGCTGTACTGCTTAAGACCAGCTAAAACTCCAACCTTGGATTCAAAAGATGCCTTTACAAACAGTGATTAAACAGCAAAAAAGGGTTTACTTATGAACCATAAATTCATTTAGAAATAGCTGTAAAAATAGAGTATTTGAGTTCCAGCTAACTGAATAGTTGAACCTGTGCCCAAAGCTGACTTTGCTCACAAATTGTTTTGATTGAAATAATGCCTACTGGTTGAGACAGACCCAGGAGCCAAACACGGCAGTTTTTGAATTCCCAATATTTAACTTACTAGTGTTTTTTCCTTTGAAATACTAAACACCACAAAGACAGAAGGTTAGCAGGCTAAATGCCCGGTGAATCAGCCTTAATCTTCCAGAACTGTGGGCAAAAGGTCTGGGCCAAGTTTAGATCAACGTCAGAACTTCAGCACCATGTGCCGTACATCCTTTGTGAACTTTTGCAGCCCCAAACTACATAGGAATAGGTTCAGAAGTGAGAATAAGGGAAGGGAGGCATAGTGCAGAGGCTACCAGGAGTGTATCCTAACGAGAATGCCAGTACAAACTGATGTGCTGTACCAAAGCCATTCAAAATCAGATCAGCCCATTCAGGCACCAAAATGACAAAATCACTGAGACATGTAAAATGATGTGTCAGTCCATACAGTCCTAATGTCTTATATCCCTTTTAGTCATTTCACTCCATGCTATAGTCCTGGTCATCATAAATGTCTCTTTGAAGTACTGGGATTCTCTCTATCTTGTGAGGAAAAAAATATTTCATTATTTTTCCCTCTAAAAAATGTGCATTTGATTCATTCTAAGCACATGAAAATCTGAGGTCTTGCCAGCAACCTTCTTGGAGTTAATTTCTATAACAAAACAGAGGCTTCTAGTAGATTTAATTGCAAAAAATTTCTTCAGAAATAGACGTTCAGCTTTTTCAAGGCAGCACATAAGGGGTATAAAGCTCTTCAGCAGGGGATATCTTACACATTTGAAGCTGGAGTAATCAGCCCTATTTTATTCCCACAGGATTGTTTGCAATTTAGTTTTCTTATTTGTAATTTCTTTCTGAAGTTTATTGCAGAATGAAGCCCATTAAAACTCTGATAAAAGCCTTTATTAAGTGACCATATCAAATTTATTAAAGGTCTGGGTTCAGAAGTTCACGTGGTCGAAGAGTTTCTGCATTTTTTCCTGTAGTCTCTAGATTGCATTAATTTTAAGACTAATTAGCCAATTACTGGAAGCTCAGCATGTGTACAAAAGGAGATGGGAGTTTATTTTCCAGAATCTTTAGAAGTAAATTTTTCACTCTTAAGTCGGATCCAAACAGATTCTGTAAGAAACATTTTATCACAGATGTTTATAATTTGCAATGTGACAGTGCTTAGAAGTTCCAGTTAAGAACCAAGCTTTATATATATATCATTGGAAGACAGCCCCTGCCCTAATGATTTAGATGTTTCATTTAAAAAGCAAAGTAATAAAATTATGCCCTTGTGTTTTCTAACAATTTTAAGAAAGAAATCAGTTCATCAAGCAGTGAAAGATTACCTACACCTCTTATTCTTTTACTGGAAAGCACAATGTCTTCTACATGTCAGAAATCATTTATGGCACTGTATAAGCTAAATAAGGTCTTGCCTTTTTCCCATTAAATTCAATAATAGTTTTTTCAAGACAACAGCAGAACCAGGATCTTTGTGAGTTTTAATTAGCTTAAATTGTCCAGTTGTCATCTAAAACAGACAGTAGATCGTCTAGATACCTACAATGTCATTAAATAACATTTGTGTTTAACAGAGTGTTAGAAGAGTAGACATTTTCTGCTGCTAGTCATTGCATTTCTTGCAGTTGTACCTTTAGCAAAATACTAGACTGCATTTTTTGAACTCTTGTATTTTGCTGAGGGTTGCAAGTTGTTTTCTACCCATCAGCAGAATAATTCAGAGGATGCATTTTCAAGCTTATGTGACATATTTGTGAGCCAGTAGCATTAGAAACGCATGTCTTGAAGTGCATGACTACTCAGATATCATTTAGGAAGAAACTCTATCACAGTGCAGTTCAACCATGTGCCACAGCATAAAACACAGTTGCGTTTACACAATAACAAGACAACTTTCAAAATTAAATCTTTTTTTTCAGTTTATAATATGAAGCTTTGTGGTTAGTTTTTAATTCTTAATTTCTGGTGAATTTGATGCTGTCATATTTCCAGTTATTCCCATTTAACATAGCTTATGATTATCTTTCAAAGGAGTATGGACTGATGTGGGAGACCATTTGAGAAGCTGGTGAGTGATTGACTGACTTTAAAATGCCAGAGGGACTCAGTTGCCTCTCCCATTACAGGCTAAATTTTAGGCAGCTCCAGGAAATTAGTAGCTGAGCAAGCTGCCTTCACTGATCCCCTCATTTTCCTCTGGGATGTTCTTCTCATGAAGTAAAACATCCTTGCTGAAGCTGCCTCTATTGTGGTTTATGCTACTATAGCAGACTCACAAGTGTTCCAGGAGTTCAGCAGTCAGTGACCTAAGCTCAGCTGATGCACAGCCACCCTCTCAGCCAATGTGACGCAGGTGCCTGTGAATGTGTTGATGCTTGTAACTTCTGCTTGAAGTTCCCACAAAGCAATAGTCTTCTCAAAAACATCAGGTAGAAGCTACCACACAGTAAAATTTGATGCACTCAGCTTTATTGCTGCAGCACAGGTTTTCACCTTAGAATAAGTGTTCCCCAGTCACAGTGAAAGACCTAACTGTTTAAGACGTATGACTCCCTCAACACACAAAAAAGTCCTTTACATGGCAAGACTGATATAATATTTTCCATCTAGGTAGTTCTGGTCTCTCAGCAGATGAAGAAGCTCCAACAGTCCTTGCTCTAAATTTATGTTTGGAAGAGAGAAAGATCCATGAGGCAGGATTGTTAATAACTTCTGGGGTTTGTTTCTGGCTGTTGTACTTCCTGTACATGATCAGAGACAAACAAGCTGACAACATAGTTCTGACTTTAAAGGGACGTCAGTTATTTCTCCTTTCTAAGTTTATTGTATGTCTAAGTCATTTTAAGAATTATTATCCTGTTTAAATATCTTCCCATTTTTTATAAATGCACATAAATATTTACTTTGCACAAGTATCTTCAAAGTGTCTTCTTACAATCAAAGACAGCTGGATATTTTGAAATCCAGCATGATGAACTGTGAAAATACAAACAAAAAAATGTTAACTGCACATTCTGACAAAGCTGCATTTTTGAGGCAGTATTTCTATCCTCTGAAATATGAACTGTTTATACTGCAACGACTCTGGCAAAATGTGGAGTCCTTGGTGGGTGGCCAAATGTTGACCAGTGACGATCACAAGAAGAGATTTTAATATTCAGCCTGCTAGAAAAGAACACCTCTCAAGCGGAGGGGGTGAAAGATTAAAGATAGGGGTAATAATGCTGTATTTTAGCTGTCTGCAATTTATGTCTTCATCAGAGTTTGTTGGGATCTGTTGTGTTCACGGCAAGTTGTCAGTGGAGCCTGGGGAATGGTTCAGCCTGCCCCTAAACAGGTACCTATATTTGATCAGATGGATTTCATCTTGAATATCCGCTGACTATATGCAATCAGTTTTATGTACACCTGCATCATGACTTTCCTCTGAAAGTCATTGGCATTTTTATGATTGATTTAAGGAGAAGCAGAATCAGTAATTTTCAAGATGTAGAAAAAGAAATTACTATTATGAAAACATACTTAATTACTTCTTAAAGACAGGCATGTTTAAAGGGACATTAAATAACTAAAATCAAAGCATGATTATTATCTAAGTAAGACTATTCTACATTCACTTCATCAATAGTAGAAATAATGACTTTTAAGCATTGAGATACACAAAATATGAACATTTCTTTCTCTACGTGAAACAGCTGCCAGAAATTATCTTTCCTCATTCTTTGACATTTTTTAAGTTCACAGAAGAAATTCATGGGGAAATAATGGTTGCACATAATTTTTTACCTCAGAAAATTTTATAGAATTTCTGCGACAATTGAAGAGTACAACAACGTATAAAAAAAGTCATGATTAGGCAGACTGACCTAGGACGAGTTACGTAACAGATGTTATAGCTAGAGTAGCATATGTATTATACATCTGACAAGCTTCTGTCTCTACAGATGGGTAGCTGTCTGCAAAGCCACAGAGAAATTATGTCTTTATATGTAAACTGAACAAGGAAAAAAAAATAAAATGCTACATTTAGAAAAAAATATTTACTACATAATTTCAGCTGTTAAAGAACAACTATGATTTGAAATACAACAGATTGAAAGCACTTTTGCTCTTAGGATGCTACTAGTATCATCAGTGGGTAAGTAACAGCATAGTTCAAGTCATTGCACTGAAATATGTATTTGCTAACAATGAGCACAGTCTCCTGGCCATTCCAGATCTTTCCTTCTGAGTAGGATGTCCTTGGGGCTTGTACCTGACCCTTCACTGGGTGGCAGCTGAGGCAACACTGAAACAGGTCTGACAGTTACCAATAAATTTTAAAATGCTGCATGACCGTAACTGCACTTTTCATTAGTTTGACTTATGCCTGTTTGTCATGACCCCAGGAGGCTGTTCCCACCAGTGCACTCTTATCTCAGTTCCTCCAGGAACATCTCCTATGCCAGATGGTAGGAGGAAGAGGAGATCCACATTGTTTGCTTTCTAGAAATGTCAGTCCCAAACACTGAAGCCCTACATATCTTAACTTTGCATCACAGCATTAAGCCAGTTCTCCAGCTCTTTTGTGCCCAAAGGAAGAGGAATGGCCAGTGACACCAAGGCTGCATCAAAGCCTGAAGCAGAAAACTGTCTTTATTTTCTGGATTATGCTTCCTCTAAGCTCCCTAGCAAAGTATTCAGTGGATCATAGCCGGAGGGTTGAACAAACCATAAAATCTGAACCTAGCAATGGAAATTGTAAATATTTACATTTATTATATTATGAAGAAGTAAAAGTTACATACTCAACTAGAATCTGCCTAGAAACTTGATAATAGAACCACGACACGTCTTCTTAAGTAACCGTTATTTTGATAATAAATGTTAATATTAAAAGACATCTACTATTAGATGATGTAAAAGTGATTGTAGTAAATGGGAGAGATGATTGTTGGCATAAGTCAAATATTAATATTCAGAATTTAATACCTACATCTAGTTTAATAAAAACATATCTTTGTTTCAAATAATTACAATCTTTTTTATTGTCTAGTTTTAGCTTTCCTGAACTGCAATCAGAAAAAGATCTGAGTGTGCATCTGGGGTTTTTTTCATGTTTGTTTTGCTTTTAATGTATTACTTAGTAATTCAGCTGAGATCGCTTGAAATTAGATTTAACTAAAATTACATTGAAGTGGAGCAACAAGCACTAGATGGTATTAAAGAAAAAAAAAAAAGAAGTTATGCTTGTTTATTTTCCCTCTATAAATCAATGAGAGAAGCCTATTGAGATTAAGAGCAACTAAAAATACCTGTGGCATAAATGTTGTCTCTGCTGACTTTAAATGGGGACCATGGACTTACTCTGTTAGTATAGACTACAGGATGGTGCAATGGGAATTAAAACAGGGAATCATAAGCTTTGTGACATAAATGCTATCAGAAGAAAAACATTGTCTGTGTACCACCTTCTCTGCAGATCACACCAACCACAGTCATTGGTTCTTTAAAAGAAAATGAATTCCACCCCATTCACAATCACATTATATGTTTACAAGGAAATCAAATATTGATTAAATTCATTTAAAGCAGGTCAAAACCTCTTCCTTTTTTTAATAATTTCAACAGCAAGAAGACATGCTCTCCTTGGACATCAGTTATATTGGAGTATGTGGTTACAGGAGGTGGACCTAGATGCCACTCCCATTTTCTCTGTCTTTATCACAGCATGTTGCATTTCACCTCTGTATGAGCTTTTTTTTTCCTTTTTATTTTCCTCATTGTTTTCTTTTTAAAGCATCTTTTAAATATTTAGCAGTGTGAAGTAATTACCATGACGGCACAACTTATTCCTGAGTAGTTGCTTTGGAGGTTTCTTCACTATTTCAGTGCAGCAAATTGCCAAACCAGTCCAGTTAGGATGAACAATTCTTCATGACTCCCTGGGGTTTGTTACAGTGAAGCTAGACAGCACTGAGAAAGTACTGACAGATTTTTAACTTCTTTCCATGCAATTAAAAGAATGGAAACAAAGTGAAAGAACAGCACATGAACCCCTGCACTCTCCAGAGAGCATCCCACAGAACATTCTGCAGATGACTGGTGGCCCACAGAGCACAACTGAGGAGCTGCAGGAAGAGAGGTGGTTTAGTAATAAGCCTGCTTTGCTTGCAAGTGAGTTAAATGTGGATTTCAAAGCACATTTTGCTACCACATATTTTAGGTTCTGTACAAAACTCACACAGACTTTTCTTTAATTAAAATTTCAGCACTAACGTATACTTATAAAATCACTACAATCCCTGTTTTTCACATTCTACCAACCCACAGAATTACTTCAAAGTATTTTAGGAGTAATGTCCAGGCCATGTAAAGAGGAATCATGCTAATTTTTCTCAAATCAGGATACTAAATTGAGAAACTGAAATAAACCTTTTTAGTATTAATATTAATTGAAATATTATTAGACATAGCAGTATTAAAACTGGTTTTTAGTCTTTCTTATTAAATTTCCTTTCTTATTTACAAACTAGCTTTTAGACTATACAATTTCATAATTTTATTTATTTGTTTATGAAAACTAAAAATAAAGTTGGTTGCACTGCTCTTTAATACACATTGAAGTATTTTTGCACACACAGTCAATTCAGGGATGAATATGTTATGCATTTTTCTGATTATGAACATAAACAGGATGGAAAGTACATGATTTATTGTGCAGAAGATGGAAAAGGAGTAGTTAGCCTTAAAGCACAGGCAGGAACTTTCAGTGTACCAGATACACAGATACTCACTGCTCTTTGAATAGGCTTCATGGTGTACGTCTGTTTGAACGCTACTTTTCCAAAAATCAGCCCATTTTGCAAAAGCAACCATCCTTAAATTCAGAATAATTTTGGATAACACTGAGAAACCTGATGCTTTATGAAAGCTGTTTTTTTGCTTTCAGATAAACAACATACACATTTTATGTGCATACTCCCTTTACTGATTCTTAATGCAAGTTGTTAAATTTAGCTGCCCTCTCAGATAACACCCAGAAATAACAGTCAGAAGAACTACTGGTAAGGTGAGGCTCTGTAATATAAATTTCTCAATGTAATTCATATACACAAAGGTCATGAGATGATTTTTAAAAGGCAAAAAGATAATCCAACAAATATACATACGAAAATGTTTTCACTGGCTATCAGATACTGGTGAAAATACTTTCTCTTATACTTTTTTCTTGATGAATCAAAACAACATATTATCTCAATTACTTTTGTTCTTAAATGGGTACAGCATAACTAGTATTGGCATTTTTATTTTATTTTATTGTTTGAACTATCAATCTTTGTTTCATATTTATCATCACAGGCATTTACATCCTTAATGCAGTATTAAATTGTGAAAATTAAATGGATTTCACATGAGTGCACCATCCAAATCTCACTAAAGGAAATGCACAGATCACAGTGAACACTGAATCACATCCATGATGAATTACCCAATGCACACTAAGGACAGTGAACTTCATTTAGGACTTAAAAACATTATGCAAACCATTTTATATATATATGTTGCATATATACAACTTTAAGACATCCAAAATTTAGTGAAATTATTATAGCCTTATTACGATTATTTTTAGCAACATATGGTGTTAAATATGCCATGAAATCAAATTATTCATGCTATTCAAGTAAGCGTAATGAAACCATCTACCTTGAGGAACAATTACTTTCTATTTATTAAAAAATACCCCAAACCAAAACCAAACAAAAACACACACAAAAACAAACAAACAAAAACCAAACAAAAAAAAAATACCAAAAAAAACAAAAAACAACCTCCCCCCCACACACACACAAAAACCCACCCAACCAACCACAATAACAACAATAAAACACACAAAAAAACCCCAAACCAAACCAACCAAACAAAAACCAACCATTAAAATCAGCTACACTTAAATATTTGTCTTTAAGCACAGGAAAATTAGAACATTTTACCTGCTTTCATTCAAAGTTATTTTCCCAGCTGTGCTCTTAACAGTGTTTATGTCATGTTTATTTTGATAGAAGAAAGATTAACTTTTTAGGAAACAGTACAACCAACAGTTTAGACTTAAAAGACCTCCCCAGGGCTTCTGTTTAAAAAAGACAAAAAGTTACAGCTACAGGACCCATGAGCATACCAATATAGTCTGAGGGTTGTGCCCCTGATGTAGGGGGTTGTGAAGTCTAAACCAAATCAGCTTATAAAACATGGGATACATATATATGTGACAGAAATGTGTCTGTTGATTCATAGCCCTTTAACTGACAAGATCTAACAAGATCTGAAAGCTGATGTAAGCTAAATTCAGTTTTAGGAAATATATGCATGCTTAATAATAAGAGTAAGTTATTAATGAAAAAAATATTTTAATATGTTTGCAGGTGTTGCATTTTTTTATTCCATGGTGATAAGATTAAATGAGGTACTTTTTAAAAAGAAAAATACAGGGATAATGAACGATATTTTACTCTCTATTTGTATTCTTTTATTTTTAGTATAACTGAAAAAAGGATCACCTTGTGTAATTTCAGCTGCCTATGAACTAGCATTCTAGTTTAAGTGAAGTCTATCCTCATTTCTTAGGTTGCTTTTATTGATATCATCACCTTCAGAAGGGGATTTATCTTCCCTTTTCTGAAGAAAAATCATTGTTACTTCCAAAGAAGGCTGCTGTGCAATCCTGGGCAATAGCACCAATAATCAAGGTTCTGCAGCCTGCAACCCCCTGCATAAACAGTCAAGTGGTTTACATCTGCCAAAACCGAGTTAACACTTTCCTAGATATTTGTCCATTCTCACTTTACTCATCCACTGAGACTGTGGTTCCCGCTCATATCTTAGGTACAAACTCCCTCCAGAAATTCAATGACATCAAATGACTGCAAGGAGGAGTTTCAGCATGGGGACACAATCCATTCCGTAGGATCAGTTCTATCAGTGCACATCTTGTTATGAATAGTGTTTGAAGATGTGCACTGTAAACTATTCCATAATTTTAAAACACAAGCTTCCTGATATTGCTCTTCAGTTCAGAACAATACAACTGAACAAAGTAGCAAGATTTGCCACAGTATCATAAACATGAGCATACTTTTAGTAAAGCTGTAGTTATCTTTTTTTTTTTCAGTTTAATTTACTTCTTTGAGGTGAGACCCCATTGTCGTATCTTGAGTACTAATAAGAGTGTCAAGAATACTTATACTATCCAGTCAAATCCAATTAATGAACTCCTCAGGAAAAATAACCTATGAAAAAATGCCAAATAAAAAGTCTGGCACTTTCCAACATAAAGTTTTCACATATAACTTTATTTATCCAATTCAGTTTTATATTCACGAAATCTTTAGGATCAAGCATGCTGCAGGAAGGCATGTGACTGTGAGAGGCTGAAAGCTGAAGACATTTGTAGCATCACAGACAAAGAAAGCATTGATCAGCATGAGCAAGAATGTAAATAAAAGAAAAAAGCAATGAGCTGCAGAATACAGCATGAGTCAGCTTTTCAGACACTTTTATGATCTGTGAAGGGACAGTATAGCATGGTAGAAGTTAACTGAATGGTAGACAAAAAATACCTTCAAAGTAATAAGATATAAAAATTATTTCTCTGATGTCATTTAAAAAAGAAAAATTAAATGAGGTGGATAAAAATTGTGTCAATGACTATCAAAATAATTCAGCAAGCAAGCCTTTCCTTGGGGATGGAGAAGAGATGAAATGATTGCCACTTAATTTATGTTAAGTGTGCACAGTGTTATACAGAAGTTGGAGAAAAGATGACACTTCCAGCTAGTTTTCTAATTATTAACAGAGATTAGGAAACGTTACTATAGAAGATATACAAAACATCTTGTATGGACAGTTTTATTCTTCAGAAATTTGTGTTTCTAAATGGGACTTACCTGGAGCTCTTCCACTTTGGAGAGTCAAGACAGAGTAGTAGTTAGGTATAAATCCACACCTTACCACTGATGTCTTCATGGAAGAATGATCCAAAGTGTTGAAAATCTAGAAATATCCAATTCCACCCTCTTTCCAGCCTAAGGATAATGTAAGTTTGTTTAATGCATGTGCTGGTAAGTCAAACTTTTACATGAGATACCTTTTATGAAAGCACTTCTACATAGAGAACTGATATGAAGTCATTCTTACACTGTCATTTGATACCCTTACCATATGGTCATATCCTATTTTTCCTAAGTTGACAAGCTCTCACAATAAACATCGTCTTCTTCAAAGGGAAAGAGACAGCAAAACCATACAAAGATACTGTAGTCATCTAAAATAAATCAAAAAAAGGGAACATGTAAAAATTCAGTAAGGATGGATAGGTTCTTGCTACTTTATGAGAAATGGCATTTCCTATGAATTTATTTTTTAAGAATATTAAGAGGTTGTTTTAAAAATATTAGTCAAGCTTTCTTGTTACTCTATTTGTTCAATTATAGAGCAGGCCATAAGTGTTTATAGACAGAAGCATTGAAAACAACCAGCTTCTGGTAGACAAGATATGGCTGAACATACTGCATGAAGAGTGACATTATTAATCTTCACTGTTTAATACAGCAACCCAAAGAGGCCATCTGCTTGTCATTTGCAAACGTTTCATAAAACCTACTGAAGCATAGATGTGGATGGCTTGTTGGGACTGTGATAAGAGACAGGAAAAAGAGACACATGTATTAATTATATTAATTTCTAATTGCTTATCCTTTAGGAAATAAACAGTACTGTTTCTGCTGAACATGAAATAAAAATGTTTAAAAATGCAGATGGGTGTGTGGGCACAATCAGTTGCTTACAGAATGCTTAAAAAAATTTAAGCTTCACATATGAAAATTTTATCTAATTATTTGTTCTTCCTGTTCTTGGATTATAGCAATTTTAAAAACAAACACACAACAACAAAAAACAAACAACAACATCCCCCTTGAAAAAAAAAAGTTACTTGATATGAATGCTTCATTATTGATAAAAGACAAACAGTCAGAAAGCTTTCATCTCTATTGAAAAAGGATGTACTCAGAATGAAAAACAAAATCAAGACAATGGGAGGGCCAGTGTTCTTGAGTTACATTAGCTCTTTGGTCTCCACAATCATTTGCTGAACATATTTTAGGTCTGCATAAATAGAAGGAGAAATTATATAAAGATGCTTACGCTCCTAATCCAAAATGTATTATTTTTCTCTTGAACTCTGAGTCTTTGTCATTTCTATTATACTTATTCTTTTATACTTACACTATTTTACAGGCATCTAGCTCCCTTTCAGTGAACAAAGTTGGGTAATTAGCAGTACTGTCAAATTTATGTCTACCAGGGACTTAATTACCATAGAGGAGGCCTAGTTTCTTTAGTGGGCAACCAGGTTTGTGACACACTGTTGTGATCCAAGTCTTTTAATACTTCATTTTCAGGTTCTTAATATAGAAAGAAGAGTGTTCCTAAACTTGATATCTCAGCTGATTTCTGTTGCATTCATTTCTATTTCTTTTTAACAGTATCACAGTCCCTCTCAAGCTGAATGACCGTGGTCAAAACATTGGCTTATCTGGCTTTTTACCTGATTTCTGAAAGGAAGAGTCTACCTACATCAGATAGCTTCTTCCAGGGCCAGACAGATCTTTAGCCAATTAGTTGTGATCAAACGTCTAGAAGACCTACCAGAGACTAGGATGATTACAGCTTCCCCTTTCTCGACTGCTAGCACAACTTGTGCCTTACAACCCCATTCACAACATGTCTGGCTCAATCCCCAAATCAGACATATTTTCTCAATTTATTGATGACTGTTCACAATATGTTTTCTACTATTCTGATCTAGTCTCTCACTAGCAGAAGGGAGTTTGGTTGCCTTTTGATCCAGAGAAGCATAATTTACTTTAGTCTGTTACATTTTCAAAGAGGATCCATTGTTGAAAATAGTCTTGCAAAATATTATCTGTGTGGAACTTTGTATTTCACAGTGGTGGCGAAAGGCTCAGACACTGTCTGGCAATTAGATTACTGCAGCACTCTCAGATAGAGGTAAACTATTTTAAAGGTGATCAAGAGTATGTATGTGCATGTACAGGATGTAAGTACATACGTAAGTAACAGTATGTATATGTAGTGTACAGCACTTCACCTGTTCGCGCTGATCAGCTGATCACTGATCCATAAACGAATATGTGCATGTTCTTAGTTGATCCAATGACAAGGTAAAGCACATTATTTTAAGCTCCATAGTAACTAATTCACTATTTCAAACACTTTTTAAAATGTATGAAGTACCCAAAACTACCTTCAGTCTTTCACAAGTACAGGTATCCCAAAACAAAACAATAACCCACTTGCTCCTAAATTACAATCCACAGCATGTTGGCTAATTCTTTTCCAGTTTAATTTAAAGATTTCCAACCTCTAAGCTCATCGCAGACAGTAGATCCAAGTCTTTTGGATGATTTCCAGAAACAGATTAAAACACATGACCCACTAGGATTGAGCCATAGTGTTGAAGTACAGCTTACAGTGGTTTTCAGACTGCAGACCATGACTGAGTTATGTCTTTCTCACAATGTTGGAGAAAAAGAATTCAAAAGATCCTGTAATCATACAGAACCTGATGAGAGCTACTGCTCTCCTGTTAATGGAAGATACAAGACACTCTCAACAAAAGCATTGTTTTACCTAGGATCAATAATATGTTAAAATATTTTGCTGACAAAAATTTAGCTGATTTTCCTACCCTAGTTTAGCATTAGAAATATAAGCAAAGAAAGCTTTCAGCTTACAGATTGGTAAGAGCTTAGTCTTTAGCTCCTACTTCTCCCTACTAGGGCTCTAGCCGGGACAACTTTCATATTCTACTCATCTCTATATTTTTTCTCAAAAATGGCTTTACAACCCTAGTTGTCAGCTTTCTTATATTGCACGTCACTTTCCATGCCTTCCCTTCTTCCCCATTCCCACTCATTCTTCATTCCCAGGCTCACAGCTCTGACTCCAGCCCAAACTATTTCACTACAGGTCAGAGTTATCCTTCATAGAATCATAAAATTGTTTGAGTCAGAAGTGACCTTACAGATCATATAGTTTCGACCCCCCTGCCATGAGCAGGGACGCCTTCCACTAGACCAGGTTACTCAGAGCTCCACTCAAACTGGCCTTGAACATCTCCAGTGATGGAGAGTCTACAACTTCTCTGGGCAACCTGTTCCAGTGCTTCACCACCCTCATAGGAAAGAACTTCTTTCTAACACCTAAACCTACCCTCCTTAAGTTCATTTTCCCATGTCCTGGTGAAAAGTCCCTCTCCAGCCTTCTCTTAAGTCTCCTTTAGGTGACTCATTCCAAGAGGTCCACATCTTTCTTGTGTTGGGGGCCCTAGAGCTGGACACAGCACTCCAGGTGGTGTCACACAAGAACAGAGTAGAGGGTATGAATCACCTCCCTTGATCTGCTGGTCACACCTCTTTTGATGCAGCCCAGGACACATTTGGCTTTCTGAGCTGCCAATGCCCATTACTGGTCATGTTGAGTTTCTTGTCCACAAACACCCCTAACTCCTTCTCCTTCAGGCTGCTCTGAATTAATTCTCCTCCTGGCCTGTGCTTGTGCTTGGGATTGCCCCACCCAGGTGCAGAGTCCTTCCAAAGTATAAAAACAGGGCAGAGAGACAGAGGCAGAAGAAAACCCTGCCACATTCACTGTATGCTGGAGAGTCTTCCTCAGCTTGTGCTGCAGAACATACGTACAGAAAAGCCTAACTGGTAGGGCCTCAGCTGAAGAACTTCCAGCTTATGGTTGAAGGAACCCATGAGGATTGGTCCACAGAAGCTTCCTTTTCTGGCTCTCCACACATCTACCCTATATAGAGTGTTTCCAGGAGGGAAAAAAAAACAGAAGCTTTGAGAAACTCAGAAAAAGATATAAACATTTAAAAATCCCATGTACAGTGGAGCAGATTAATGCTTCATTAGCACAAACATTGCAGACATTTAAGCATTTTAGTTAATAATAATGAACAATCTGAAATACTTTTTGTTGACCAAAGTGTTTTATTTGAAAGCTCAAGTGTTTGTAACTGTAAACAAATGCAAACATTTCTTCTGAAAGAGTTAACAAAAATTTTTTGATACTTTCATTTTTTCATACAGAGCTACTGCAGTTTATGCTTCAATCAGTATATAGCTTCAGCCAAACACAAACTGCTTATTTCTCTGGTATGTCATCTATTATTGCCCAGTTGCAAATAGAACTTTTATCAGAAGTTCAGTGAAACTGTGAATGTAGTGCTGATAATTACCTATGACAAACATGTTGAACCATACAGTCTTCCTACTTTATGTTCAGTCAAGTGTCTCTGATGCAGGAACAAATTCATTCTCCCCAGTGGTTCATCAACTGTATACTGAATAATAAATAACACAAAAGAATGTCAAGGTCTCTACTCAGGAAATTAGTTACCGAGGTGCTGCAGATGCTGTGGTGCATAAGCTGTATACATATGCCATTCCATTTTCTTGCACTGCCTTTGAAGTACTCCTTTGTGCAATCTCACTTTCTGGAGCCCTGGCAATTATATCCTTGCCTTGTCTGTTTTTTTTACTTATAGTTGAAGATGTGCTCACTCAAAAAGAAGTCTGTCATGACATGTTTCTCCTGATTCAGCCAAGTTCAGCCTTAATGAACACAAACTGCCTGTCTCTGAGCTTTACAGCTGTAGATATTTTGGTCTGAATTCACTTTCCCAAAAACCCACATGTCCAAAGAGACATGTGGCCACAACACCCTGCAGAGTGGTTCCTGTCGTCTAACATGTTTTGGCTGTACTCTGGGCTAAGGTTGGTTGCATAAACCAGAAGGGAAAGGACTGAGAACAAGTAACAAATATTCTCTGTCATACAAGCATTTTTCCCTCTGTAACTACCTTCTTTCTCCATCAGCAGGTGCTGATGAGGCCCATGTCCACATTCTAGAGCACATGTCCCTTGCTTCAGCTCTACTGCAGGGCTCAAAGAATGAAATTTTCTGAAATTCAAGCCAATCTCACAGCCTACTTTTACTCTGAACCTCTACATCTTATTTTTCTGGTGCTCTGGCTCTTGTCTGACTCCTCAGTAATTCAGTTTAGCTCACTGACACAATGGCTTTTTGAAGGAGCAGACTTTTATTCACCCGGGTTAGTTTGCTGATGATTTGGAAAGCTAACCCAGCTTTCAAAGGACTGGACAGGCACTAGACCCAGCTGTAGGAAAGCAGAAGGGATGTACACTGGGATATGTGAGGAAGGAGGGACAAAAGTGTCTCTGTAAAAGCAGCTAACAGGGAAGCTGGTGATAGATTCTATACCTTAAGGGTTTCTCTTTCTCAACAAATAACACAACTTTTGGAAGTAAGAGAAAAGTCATAAAAAAAGTTGCTTCTCCAGAATGTTTTAGCTTAGTATAAAACCAACATAGGAACTAAGTTTTGTTTGCACTTTTTTGGTTCTTGGTTTTTTTGTTTGTGGGGGTTTTGTTTTGGTTTTTGCTTTGGGGATTTTTGTTTTTGTGGTGGTTTTTTTGTTTGGTTGTTTTTTTCAGAAAAGATGGCTCACCTTGCTATCTGCCTTTAATATATTACTTTGTGTGTCCCTAAATTATAACTGATCCTCTACAGGCCATAAACATATGTAGCATTTTACAGCAACTGAATTCAATCCATAATTCAGTTTAAAAAATCCATAACATTTTTAGATTCATATTTCAAGTTAATAATGGCCCCTCACAGAGCACATGTCAAGAGGTGAACTTTCCAAAGACTTTCCCTATACATCAGTCTTGCATTACTTAGAATGAATATTATGCTGCCTGGCCCAAGTTGCTTGACCATTACTTTGTGACTACTACTAAGTTCAATTTTTCAGTGTTACTAACAGATTGTAATGTTCTGCTACTTATATTTAAACACGTTTTATGTAATTATAGTTTCTATTTCGTAAGTATTTTTAATTTAATTTAAAATTATTGCGAGTTTTTTTTAAGACATAATAAAAAATAGAAACAATTAATTCATAGCCATAGAGCATCAAAGAGCCATTCCTCATTTCCTAGGTAGGAGTGTGGAACAGATTCAGTGGCAAAATTACCTTTAATCTTTTATGTCAACTCCAGCTTCATAAAAACTATACAGGCCCATACAACTGATTAAGGTGCTGAATCACAGTAATGGACAAAACACTAATATTTTTCATTTTTCCAAGCAACATCAATTTCCTTTTCCCTGCTTAACAGGCTCATATTTGGTTTCCTTTCTGGTTTTTGTTTTTTAGCCTTCTGTCATTCTTGAGAGATGGTTTCTAGAGCACAGAAAACTGTCCAAAAAGATTCCATACAGAAAATTCTTAAGCAGTTAAAGTGTAAATAGGCTAAAAAATGAAATTTGCCCTTCATTCCACACCAAATGCAAATGTTCAAAACACATGCAATAAAAATCAAATTACATTAGGAAAATTATTCTTTTGAAAGCAATGATTAGGAAACAGTGTTGGTATAGGTGAATTAATTGAATCATCTGCTTATTCTTTGTCTGAAACCCATTCATGGCTTTCCTTTCAGCTTTATCATAAAATATAAAACTAATTGAAATGTAATAATAGTCAAAAATCTTTGTGTTATTAATAAGTATTTTGAAAGACTATTAGTTGTTTTTTTGGAGGATATTTGCTAGCAATTCTCTATCAATGTTGTCATATGTTATTTACAGTGAAATTTCAGGTGGAGTTCAAACACGTTCAACCTGTTGAGAGCGCTGCTGAGACATGGAAGAACCTCAAAAGAAAATGCACAGAAGAAACTGCCAAAGTTTGAAGCTGTATAGCAAGTTTTGAAGAGATATGTCAAGAAAGTGCTTGCCACTATTCCAAACACAAAGTACTAAATTAAATGACTAAAAGCAGAAGGTGAAAACAGTGCTATACTCTTAGCTACCACCCATCAGTTATGCCAACCATAACAAATGTTAATCATTGAAGTAGTACAAGTTTGTAGGAATTTTAAAGAGAGGTGGAATATATTGGCTAATTGTCTAGAACAGAAGTCCCTAACAATTAAATAATTTTTTTCTGTACATTGCCTTTTTGCCCATGAATCAGATTATTTGGTTTAAAAATGAAAAGTCAGGAAAGTGATAAATCTTGTCTTCCTCCAGCTCAGAAATAAGAATGAGATGGAAAGGATCTATTAATTCTAAATCTTTGAAAGACTTGGTCATCTCCTAATTCATTCATTAAGCCATTCATTCATTCACACTATTAAGCATAGTGAGTATTTCTCCATATGACAGAGTAATTATTGATATTTTTATTGCTTTTTTTTTTTTTGAAAAAGCAATTTTCTAATTCAATAGAAAGGAATCTGGTTTGTGTGTAAGTGAATCCTAATTTCTGATTAAATGCAGCTTGCCAGAACTTCCAAGATATGAACTAGTTACTAAGTAATGGCGAAATATATTGTTTACATTTTTCTATATTGACAACACTTAAAAAGCAAGTTTTTACAAAAAATTACAAATAATTGTAACACTGTAGAAGTTGTTCAACTAAAAGAGATTTTTATCTTTTGTAAGTCAAGGCGAATGTTCAAATGTAAAGGTTAAATTTAGCTGAAAGTTGGGATTCAAATGAGTCATATTGGGAATGCCATTATACAGAATCTTAACTAAAATGTAAATATGAGAAAAAGGTTAAAAAAATGCACAATTTAAGTTTTCCTGATCACTAGTTTAAATCATGATTTATGATCAGTGAATTTTGTCACTTAGATTAAATTTGATTAACAGGCATAGGGCAGACAAAGTCTGAAGTGTGTATTGGGATAACTGAGAAATCATCACTAGACCAGAACTGAAAATGAAATAAGCCGAACTTTCTCTGAGAATCCAAATATTGAACTGCTGTTGTGAAAATATTAGCCATGATCCACGCATTATCTTTGAATAAAATAAAAATAAAACACAAACCATTTTTCAAACAAGTAATCAAAGAAATCAAATAATTAAGAAACTGTGTTTTCTTTTCCAGTTCCAGTGTTATGATAACAGTATAAATAGACAAATTCATTATTCTTGTAGTCATGGATTAGCTAAAATGTGCTCTACAATCTTCAGGTCTTCAATGTCAGTAGGTTAGCAAATGCTCCAGTTTGTTGGAGATTAAACTAGTGACTTCAACCATAGCCTTTTTTTAATCACACAAATAATGTAAGCAGTAAAGCCCTGGATTACACTTCTTTCCAAAAGTAAGCAATTTGCTGTTCTAATTCTGGCTTGCGCTAAGCTTGAATAAAATTATATGCATGTTAGACATATCCAGGATAAACACACAATTTCAGAATCCAAAGAGTTTCTCGCAATTGCATGTTCCGTTCTTTTTCAGAAAGACTCTATTTCAGGAATGTTTATTACTCTGGAGCAAAGCTAGATCAATTTTGAATTAATCATAAAACAGAAATAACTTTTTTGTTTATTACATGCAGAAGGACTTTTTGTTCCTACTCAAACATACTCAGCCTTGAAGCTAAATTTCCTAACCAGAGATGGCTTACTGTGACACGTGTCGGCATGATGTAGCAGAAAAGCATAATAATAGACTTTGACAAGGATTTTCATAAGGTCATGGTAAATTCTTAGCAGGTCTTCATCTACCATGCCTATCTGTAAAATGCACATATCAAAGACATAACCAAAGCCAAGGACTCAAAAAGAAACCATACCAAATCAAAGGGAAAAAACCCAGCAGTTACTACAGGTAGGATGGGTAAATACTCAAATATTGAAACAAACTATCATGTAAACTGGTGGACAGTTTTTCTATTTCCACGTGGCTGGAAAACACATCTTACAAATAATTGTTCCTTGTGGGGTACCCATGTGAGTCTCTCTGCCTGCTTGCATAGACAACACAAGAAAGCATTGCAGTCCCTTCTTTCCTTGCAGTACAGGGAGTAAAGAAATAGTTAAGAACTGAGAATCACAGAAATTATCCTACTGCTGGTTCTGCTCCTCTTAAGTAAAATGATTTTCATTTACGTCACTGTATTTCATCAGACATTATGTGACTGTCTGTGCTCCTGGAAATTTAGTACTGATTGATGATAATTTTGCTGTTAGCAAATATTAGTTTGAAATTTGGGAAATTAACATTTGGTTAGTAGATATTTAAAAGGAAATCAAGTCTTTCAGAAATAATGTTTACCCTGAATTAAAGAGGAGTCCTGTTGTTTTCATTTCTGTGCAAAGTTCATTTAATTTAGTTAAATACTCATTTGACTCCAGAACAGAGACACCATAGCAAAACCTACTCAGGAAGGAGATAGTACTAGGGTTGGTTCTGTAATCAGGCTTCATTTTCTAACATCTTCACCTCTTAATAGATGTAAAATTAATTAGATCACTTTATTAACCTCCAAGGAAAGAACTGGCAACTCTTTCCATGAAGGAACCATGTCTTTGCAGCCCTTTAGAAGTTACACCTCCCACATCAAATTAGAAGCAACTATTACACAAATCTCTGGGGAAATTGGCAAGACAAAAGGTACTAAATGTGTATATTTCCAGCTTTCCTGGAAAGGAAATAATGTGAGGTTATTTAGAAAATCTGTCACTATCCATCTCTGTTCATCAGATTTTTAATATCTGAAATTAAAACAGTCATCTTCATAAATATTTTGCAAATCAGTGCATAGATATCGATAAATAAGCTGAGTAATATCACTGTGATGCCACTCTTTGGCTAATGCTTGAAAGAAAGAAATGAGGAGCAAGGCAAATCAAACCACATTTAAGAAAAATTAAAAGATCAGTTCTTTTCTAATCCTTTCATCTCAAAATACTGGAAAAGTTTCAAAACTACACCGCAAGGTCCCAAGGTATCTGGCACAAAACACCGTACTTGCGGAGAACTTTGTTCTCTGACTGCCCATGAGCAAGTTTGCCACAAAAACAATTCCTTTGCAGCACTTACTTTATGACTTCACTGTGAAGAGTTGAGGCCATTTCTCCAGTCATGTTCACATCCACTTCAAAGGTTTCTTCACTTCATCTTTTGATGTGTTTTTTGCCTTTCAAAGGAGTAGTTGTCCCTAAAGTGTCTTTACCTGAAAAATAACCTGTTGCCTGAGAAGAAGTAGATCCTTCAGCCTGACTTGAGCCTTGCAGGATTCCAAAGGGACTTTTCTGGTTTCCCATAACTCCTCTGAAGGTTGGCTGGAGAACCCTAAAATCTAAAAGAAAATGTCTTCAAAAACGAAACCACTCAATCTAATGCTACAACAGCCATTTCACCACCGGCAATGATCCATCAGTCATTTAGTTACATATTCTTTTTTACCATAGAGGAAAGGCATGTAATATCATTGTGAATTAAGTATTTTAGAGCAACAAGTTACTACCACACAGTGTGCTAAACATTTTGGAATGAGTCTGCTCTTCCCAGGCCAGACCCAAACTTCTTAAAAGCAGAACTGTGTGACTACAATATCCGGAAAAGCATCAGATCAGAGTTCAGAAGCACAGGAGGCTGTATTTAACCATAGTGGATAGCTTACTATAAAACATCACCATGGCCTAATTTGATATATCACTTTTAAGTTACAAAGTATTGACTTCTTTCAACAAAGGAATTCTTGAGACTTTTAATCTTATGAATCCTAAAATGCTGTATTTCTCCTTGTTGTAGTGGCTCCAGTTTCTCTTCTTGTGATGAGTCCCTTCTGCATGCCACAGTGCCGCCCATCTGCCCCCTCACTACCCACATCCTCCAAGTCCAGCACTGGGGCTGCTTCCCAGTTGTGCTGTGCTGAGTTTCTGAGCAGCATTCACATGGTGACAGGTCAGCAACAGGTCAAACGGAACAGGCACCTTGCAGGTTTTCTCCCAGGGAGGGTTTTCCTTACCCAGCTGCAATACAAACTATATTTCAGTAACCTAATAACAAAAGGTCTGTTCATCTGAGAAAATGTTATTAATATTGGACAGTAGAGTAAAACTTTGTTCTTATGAAACAGAGACACACAGACAAATGGGCAGAATGATTTCACAGGCCTTGCTGCCTTAGAAAACCTGATGAAAGATTCTGTGTTAATGAATCCCATGTAGGGAACTGTCACCTTACACTTTCAAAGAGAGGTTTAGAAACAGGGTTTTCCCCTGATTTGCTTTTGTCCTTTTGCATATGAGCGGGAAAACAGGTAAAAATCACAAATAAGAACTAAGGCTACTATTTCATACAACAGCTGACTTTGTAAGGCTGATCCCACATGCCAGATGCTATACTGCCATGCCAAAACTAGTCCTGTCATAAGTATTGTCTATACTTGTAAATTGAAATTATTTTTGGATGCAGAACATATAATTTTTTTGTCATTTAGGAGATTTTTCCATAGAAGTTTGAAACAATAAAATACTATTAATCAAAATATTGTTCTAGATTTCCAAACATTTTAATTACTCTGTATAACAGGGAGAGGGATAAAACTAGCTTTTTCTCTTATTTTTTTTTTTCTTTTTGCAATGGGGGTGATTTTTACTTTTAAAAAATCTTTGCTAACTTGATGTACTATGTGATGTGCTTGAGTGGATGTGGAGATAAACAGTAAAGTTTATTTCCCTGAGAACCTTGAGTTCTGCCAAGCTAAATCCTCAGGCTGAGTGGGGTGGCTATTAGGAGCAGGTGATGCCTCATGCAGAGCCAGGCTTGGCTGAATAAAAGCTTAGTTTCTATTAAGATCTCTTTCTCATTAGATTAGAAACAGGTAAACTGGGGAAAAGCACAGAAGACAGAGGAAAAAGTACATTTCTGGCTGCAGCAAATATTAGGGGAATACAGCAGGGATCTCTGTAACTCCAGAGAGATGCTACAGGCTACCTGCACACTTCATTTTATAAAAGTCTCACTGAAAATCACTGTAAGAAAGCTCACACAGAGCTGCCATCCACTGTCAGTATTTACACTGAAATTAACAATTTTACCCAATGTTACCACACAGGTGATTCAGAGGTTTTCTACTCAGGAGACAGCTTGTCTATCAAATCTGCCTGGGAAAGAGGATCAAAGTTTTCTCAGCTTGGACAAGCTAAACTGGGACATGGGAAAGGATTGCTCAGGGAGGTCAGAACTAGGCAAGACCCTGAGAAACCTGAACTGACTTCACAGTTGACTCTGCTTTGAGCAGAGAGGTTGGACCAGATGATCTCCAACAGTTCCTTCCTATTTGAAATCTTCATGATTACCTGATTTTTTTGATGAATCTTGGGTTTCAGTGGAGTTTCTGATTTATACTAGTTGACCACACAATGTCAAGTTAAGAAATAAACTTACCTGTGCTTACCTCAGTTCATAATTTTCTCTGTGCAATTACTGCCTACTATTGTTTCCATTATTGTTTTGTTCTCACGCCCACCTGTAAGAACTCCTCTACTGTCACAGAAGGATATCCTTTCTCCCAGCTGTTCTGTCTCCAGGATTGATCACTATATAGAAAAGAAAGAGATGAACCCCCAGTTCAGATGTCAGGTTCAAGACCCAGTGGCAGTTTTTTCCCCTTGCTTCATCATAGACTAGGGCATTTCCAATATCAGGCAGAACCTTTAGGGTATTTGGTTTATTATTGTGCAAAACATAATTACTCAAAGATTTATAAATTGACTACTTCTTCACAAATTCCTGCATAATGAGGTGACAGAGCATTTCCAAGAAAAACTCATGAGAAACATTAACACAGGCAATGCCGGTTGTTAATTTTTCCTTTTTTTTTTTCTACACGTATTTCAGAACACTTCAGAAACTTCTGAATCCTAATCAAGCATCAACTGAAGCAGATAGACAATGTAAGATACTTTTGCTCCAACTGTGAAATATTCACAAGGTTATAAGCAACCAAAACCTGAGAATTACAATGGGAAATGCTCAGTTTTCTCAACAAAATAAGGTGTTAGCCTTCTAAAATTAATCCCTTGGTCATTTCTTAAGAATCGGTTTGACAAACTAACAATCTGGAGCATAAGTTTACGTGAGCGCATGCTTGCTCTCTAATATCAAGTATCCATCAGCCACGTACCATCAGTCCAAATGAAACTGAAAATCGGGTCTAGCTAAAATAAAATTTTGATATGTCTTCATCTAAATCAAAGTTCTGAATGTGACTGCGCATGTCTGACAAGCAGTTGATTGGCTCAGGTGATTTTAGCTGTTGCATGAGCTTTGCCAAATATATCATAGGTATTTTTTGTCTAACAAACGAAATTCTATTTCCTTTAAAAATGGCAGGGTTCAGAAAAATGTGAAAGTAGATGACTGGTGGAAACTCACCACCAGAGGTGAATAGGCAAGGTTTGAAAATAGGGTGAGTACTGCCTATATCTTCCCAGTTTCCCACTCCAAAAATCTGATGTAAAAATTAAATTATCCTGCTGATGGTACTAACTAGAAAAAGGAATAAAGAGCATAGGTGACCCAATACACTCAGTAAAAGTATTCATACATACTACCTGAGGATATGCTTTGGTGTTTGGCTGGGTGCAAGCCATGGGTCACATCATAAAACTCATAAGCAACAATGTGATAAAAGAAAATGTGTGGGTACAGAGTGTTCAAGATGAAGTAGGTGGCAATGGCCAAAGATGAAAAAACCAAAGATGTTGCAATATAAAAAAAAAAACAACTGACTCTCAAAATTTAGTTCTACAAATTAAGAAAATTACCCTCTGCATTTTAATTGCCAGAAAAAGAACTAGTACCTAAAACAGACTCAGATTCTTACTTGAATCTTAACCTTATCATTGTCTCCAGTCACACAAGCCTTTGTAACATCCTACTGGATACAAACATGAATACAGAAATAAGGTCTAGGAAATCCAGAGAGAAATGTATTAATGGATTTATGTGAGGCCAAGAATAACCACAGAAGGTGCACAAACTGTCATCTCCTTGCAACTTCTCCCAATGTTTATGATCATTATTACTGTAGTGATGCTAAAAATCCAGGGAGCTATTTTAAAATCAAAAGAAGGTATTTGGAGTTCAAAATGCTAATCATATTTCCCTTTAGAAGGGGAAGGAAACCTCATAATAGCATACATATGAATTTTATTGATTTATTTGTGTTCATTACAAGCAGATGTTCCCTGTAGCCAAAAAAACCCAGGAGCTTACAGGAAAAGTAGACTTGGATGGTTAAAGCATAGCAGTTAGTTTATCTCACCATGTGTTGTTTTTCAAGCTTCTAGCAGTCAGATGGCTGCTGGAAAATAAACACAGTCATCTGTGAGGGCATAGGAAGTTATCAAATAATAAAGGCTTTGTCTGATAAAAACTGATTAGTTCCAGTGGCAAAAGAGCAAAAGTCCTTCCACAGATTAGAATGGCATTTTATTTCCACTGCTTGGAGTGCAGGTTTCCTATTAAAAGCATTTTAGTTACCAATGGAAATAAAACTTAGGACTGTTTTTTTTTCTATTTCCTCAAACACAGTAGGTCAATAATAAACGTACAGAAAATCAGTTGAAGGCAGATCTGACATTCTGAAAACAAAATTTGCTGCTTTATAAATCTCTTCCTTCTGGTTACTTACTGTCATGAATGATAGAGATGAGTGTGTCCTAGGCAAATAAAAAAAATTATTTGGATAACATCATGATCTTAGGCAGACTCAGACTTTGTATTTTAAATTTTGGTAGATCTGAAAAGTCTTATTAACAAAAAATACACCCCATGAAAGGAAAAAATTATGATGGGATGTGTTTACCTGAATAAATAATTGTGGAGTGATGTCCATTCTCTCCTGCATTTTTAAAGCTTTGTGAACCAAGCAGGTCAGAAGACTCTACTCTGTCATGAACCAGAATTACACAATTTTAGCTTTAGCAGTACCTAGCAATGTGACTCTGTTCAGTCTCTTATCAATTAGATCAGTTATAAATGAGGTTATACTGGCTGCAGAGTGAAAGTACATGCTGAAACTGATAATAACATATGTGCATAACCATTAACAAAGCTGACTACAGTCCCCCTCATTTAAAGACACAAATGACAGAGACAATGCACAGGATCTACCACTTATCCTTTTTCAGGGACTGGGCACTGTAATTCTATTTCAGCTGTTCTGTTTCTAACATGGTGCCTCAAGGAAATGAGGCTTGTTCAGGCAGACTGTCTGTCACTGTAGTTGCCTCTCTCCCCAGGGACTTCAAGTTTCAGCTAAACTTACAGAGGCATTGAAGTCTCAGATATAATATTAGACCTACAAGATTCATAAAAATAATCACTGGGTAAAGGAGAAGTAACAAACAAATGCTCTGACTGTGGGAAGAAGAAGTGAACATGAGCTTTTTAGCTTTACTGGAGACTCCATATGGACAGGACACTCAGCTCTGTTCATATGAAAATCTTCTATTGGGGTTTTTAATCAAGCGCAAAAACAAAGATAAAAAAAGTTTTTGTGTTTCGGGATTGGAAATAAATACTTGCTTCTTCAGAACATTGAACTGAGAATAGAAATAAACATGAAGTCAGACAGGGTAAGTCTCTATCATACTCTTCCATGCTCCAAAACATTTCTGCGTTACTTAATGTTACCGCAGGTGATGACTAAAGCGATGGCTTGTGAAAGCTTCTCATTGCAGCATTAAGGGTTTTTTTCTACTAGATCAAAAGATGCTTCTCTGCTTCACTTTTTGGGTAATCATTTTTCAAAATACTCTTTTTCTCCACTTTAAAATTGGTCTCACGATCTAGACTTGTCAGCTTTTTTCAGATACATTTAAAGTTCAAAGTATAAGCTGTTTTGAAATATTTTTAGATTATTCTGAATATATTAATTTTTCTTGGTTCTCCATTTTACAAAACCCAAGCACTCAGATGCTATCAGCCATCCTACAATAGGTGTATTGAAAATTAGTCCCTATTAGAAAAGACCATAACTTCAACTGAGTACATAGATAAGAATATATAGTGTATTTTTGAATTTACTTTTAATAAAAATTTATTCATTTATATACAGGCATTAACCACTATACTGAAACTGGGATATGATCAGAGCCACAAGCAGGTCTCCTAACTTTTGCGAGATCACATGCCCCAAAACATAGTCAAATAAAAAACCCCATAGTTAATTCAGTGATTCTTGGCCTCCTTATCAATATCAGGGTTTAAAGAGGACTCTCAGGCACCCCTCACTATGAACTTAGCCCAGAACAGATGCTGATACTAACTTCTAGCTCTGCACTAGACACAAGCAAGTTGGAGAGAGTGAGGCAGGGAATTCCGATTTCTGCAGACACAAATATAGTTCAGAGCAAACTGCTTTGAACAACATTGCAATTGTTTCAGTCCTGAAACATAAGGACCAGAAAAAAGAAGAGAAATGTTCTCTGCAAAATCCAAAGTATGTCAGAGGCATGCTCAGTGAGAAGGGCCACTTCAGCACTCCCAAAGGCACTGCAAACAAGAGGGCAGTTCATGGTCATTATGGATATACATTGCTGCAGTGGACTGTGCTGGTTTATGGTTGTAACAAAAAGAATGAGCAGCCTACTGAACATAATTCTGCATATAAACAAAATTCTTCTCTTACAGTCACCCTTGCTGATTTCAAGATGCATGGTTATAAATAATGGACAACGTGTCCTTTTATTTGCTGATCATATATTGTCAGAAGGAATAAGCACAAAAGCTACATTCATGTCCAGGATCATAGTGCCACTTCCAGATTTTTTCCTTATATATTTTTTTCTCAAAAGTGACTAATGATAATGGATGGTTGTGCTCATCCCTGTTATTAGTTGAAGCCAAGTCAGAGCAGCTTTAGCTTGGATTACCATGGATCATAAAAGCTTTTGTAAAGTAAGTCGTGTTCACCAATTTTATTTTTATTTCCTACATAGTTTTCCTATGTTATTTGTCACCTACTTGGTAAAAGCTAGTGGTAAAATATCTGCTTTAAAAAAGGACACAGGCTGGGAAAAAGGCTTCATAATAATTGTTAGCAGCTTCAGTTTCTTCTTTTATAAAAGGTAAAAATAAAACACTTTTTCACATCTCCCAAAAAGTATTTCTGGTGCCTTGCAGCCGTAAAGTATTGTCATGAGGAGTTAAAATTAACCCTCTTTTGCAGGAATTTGTATGAAGAAACTTTTCTGTCCTTTTCAGCCATGTAATTACACCCACACACACACCCTGAGGAAATACAGCTGTAGGGGTGAGCTGTACTAGATCTGGTGTCTTCATATCAGCCTGGAGGATCCTGCAGCACTGTCATCTGGGGTTCCACACACTGGTCACGGAATGGAGGCCCCCAGCTGGCACCTTGAGTCATATGGAGAGAAAGAGATGCAGAGGGAGACTGTAGGTGGGGACTGATCTTCTAGATGGACTTTTTTATTACTTTTATTTTTACTTATTTTTTTCTATGCAACATACCACCTCCTGTGCCCTCTCCCACTCCAGAAGTCCAGGAATTAGGCAGTCACCTGATAGATCATGTTTAAGACTGACCATTCACGATCTGTCAAATCCAGCATGTGGGGTCTTGAAGTGAGAAAGAAAATGTGCAGAAGTACCATGAAAAGTATGAGGGTGATCAGGAGGTAGGAGCCAATTAAATGAGTCACACACTCAATATGAGACACTTCACAGAACCTCCTCAATCTCCTACTAGTGCTGCATATCCACTGGATGGGTTTGAACCATAACTCTTGAGAAGTACAACCATTCTAGTGCTGTATCCATGAGCAACTACAGCTGAGAGGGTGAGATTGTCCATCTTCCTTTACCTCATGCCTGATATTGCAAACCTAGAGATTATTCACAAATACTTCATATGTTGCCATGGGGTGGTATCCAAGCTCTAACAGAAAATACACTTGCATGTTCTCTCTTTAGATATTATTCTAGAGTTACTGTAGGAACTCACTACATCGCATTATACTGCAAAATAAATCTGGTGTTCTAAAAAATTTTTCTGCTTTATTTTGAGAATATGAGAGACACATGGTGTTCCAAGAAGTAAGTAATGCCTGAGCGCATTCAAAATCACCTTTAAAGTCCATCAGCAAGGTTCATTTGCAAGAACTGCATTTTAAAAGTTGCCTACCTGTTATCATAGAAAACGGCTATCATATTACTTTAAAAGACAATGCTCAAGGCCATGACAAATTACTTTCCCAAATGTTCTTACTATTAAAGGCTAAATTAACTGAACCAATAACTTTCTATTAATTTGTAACATTTTCTCAAGTACTGCCTTTGGAATAGAAAATGAAAATAAATCACCCTCCAGTGCTTAACAATGCCTTCCTTACATATAAATGTGTTCCAAAGACTTGAACAATGCTTAACAATGTCTTTGGGCGTTTTTGAGGTCTACAAATTCAGACTTAAGGACCATAAAAATACACAAGGCACACAAGCAAATGACACCTCCATTTTTTCTGAACTTTTAAATTTCAATGGCAAATCTAGCTCAAAATAAGAACTCATCTCAGAATGTTCATTTATTTTTCATACAATGTATGGAACACACCTTTAGATGGAGAATACCTTGGTTCAAGCACTTTCTGTGTTTTAGAAATTATTCAGGACACAAACTGCATGTTCAGTAAATTATACACAAACTTGATGGTGCCAGAACACAGCAAGTAAATCAATTTGATAAACAGAGACACTTAAGATGTATGTTCTGGTCTTATGAAATCCCTGAGGTAACAAAGACATCAGAGAGAACTGCAAGCGAAATCTGCCAAACTCAGGAACCAATATTTTAGATACTAAAGAGGCATTTAAATGTAGAAAGGGCAGGAAATCAGTGTTATATTGATAAATATTAGTATAAAGCTTTTATTCTGAAGTATATGCACTCCTAATGAGAAAGTCAGCTACACCATTCTTACTCCCTTTTCAATAGTACTTACCAGCTGGTGGCAATTCTGAGAGAATGAGAAAAGATGGCACTGGTGGACAAGTGATACTTCATGTCTCTTCAAGGTTTAAGTGAATGCAGGTGAAGGGAAGTACAGGGAGTGCGATCCAGCTGTACGGAGGGTTCCTGAGTTCAGGAACCCAAGCAGCAGCCCCACGACCCGGAAGCCCTTGGCAGCCAAACAGACAAGGAGGGAGTAGTGCCAGGAGCGACCCAGGGACACTTAAATGGTTGCAGGGAGCACGAGTGACCCAGCGTGCAGTGAACAGGAACAAACAGGAATGTGGCACGTCAGTGAGGGTGTGACACAGCAGTTTGCAAGGCAGTTCACACAGGCAGGACAAGCAGGAAGGGCTCCTCTCTGACCATCTGGGAGCGACCAATAGAGGGAGAAAACAGTTTCTTATAAGGAAGAGCAAAGACATCCTTGCAGCCCACGTCTTGTTAGCATACTAGTTTAAGCTTCCCCAGTTATGCTGTTGACAAGCTGTAGAGCTCAATCCCTTGTAGCTGCAGAAGTCACTGAACCAGCCTTGTCAGAGGCCTCCAGCCGGACAGACCTGCTGATGGCAGACACAGCTCTCCAGGTCACAGGTTGCCAGAATGCCCTTTGTGAGGTGGGGGCAGGCAAACAGTTATTTTGCAGAAGGTGTGCTGTCGTTGAAGAACTGTGTCGCCAGGTGAAGAAGCTACAGGAAGAAGTGAACAGGCTTTGTAATGTTCAAGCAAATGAGCAAAAGAGAGATTGATCATTTTCAGAGACACTACAGTCTCAAGACTCTCAGAGTCTCAAATCTCCATCACAATGGAGAAGCAGGTGGACTCAAAACCCTGCAGGGTGATTAGTCAAAGGACTGTTAGTCAAGGGTCTGTTAAAGATGAAGGCTGGAAGCAGGAGGAGTCACTGTATGTACCAGGAGGAAGTTCCTTCTCAGAATTTGACAAATAGGACTGGCACCTTCTACAACAGGCTCTGGAAGGCCAGAAAACTGATGAGGTGGATGAAGGCCTTTCTGGGGTAGTGGGGCCTCCTAAAACACCACGAGCCATNGATGAAGGCTGGAAGCAGGAGGAGTCACTGTATGTACCAGGAGGAAGTTCCTTCTCAGAATTTGACAAATAGGACTGGCACCTTCTACAACAGGCTCTGGAAGGCCAGAAAACTGATGAGGTGGATGAAGGCCTTTCTGGGGTAGTGGGGCCTCCTAAAACACCCTGCACCAAGACCTCCTTTGTAAATCGGAAAAAAAGGTAGCTGCAATAGAAGATGCCCTACTGAGGGAAGCAGAGAATCTGATATGCAGACCCAACTCAACTAACAGGGAAGTCTGCTGTCTCCCAGGGGCTCAGGTAAGGGACATTACTGGAAAACTCTCCAGTTTAGGAAGGCCCTCTGATTTCTGCTATTGGTTGCTCAAACTGGCAGTGACCAAATAACAAAGAGAAGTCCGAGGGCAATCAGTAGGGACTTCAGAGCACTCCAGTGATTGGTAGAGGGATCAGGAGCACAGGTAATGATTTCCTTGATTCTTCCAGTAACGAGGAATAATATTGATAGGAATAGGCAGATCCATCAGGTCAATGGGATGATCTACTCGACACCAGGTCTACTGACACCTGAGAGGATACACCTATTTCAGAGGGGAAAAAGAGTTCTAGCACAGAAGATGGCAGGGCTTGTTGACAGAGCTCTAAACTAGCTTGGAAGAGGGAAAGGGGTAAAACCAGGCTCACCAATGATAAGCCATGGGATGCCAAAATTTGAGAAAACCCTCAGTCTGCCTCATGAGGTGTTGGCTACAATGTAGCACACCTGAAATGTTTCTAGTAGTGCCTGCAGAGTGAGGAACAAAGAAGGAGCTTGAAGCTTTGGCCCAGTCCCAGAGATTTGACACCATTGTCATAAATTAAACCTGGTGGGATGAATCCTGTGACTGGAGTGCCCTGCTGGACAGTTACAGGCTCTTCAGGAAGGATAGGCAGGGCAGAAGAGGGGTGGCACTGTATGTAATAGAAGGAATGTATGGAGCTCACAGTTGGCACTGGCACAGTCCAGAGCCTCTGGGTAAGAATCAAGGGGCAAACAAATAATGCAGATGTCATTGTAGGAGTCTGCTATAAACCTCCCATCCAGGACAATGATGCCAATGAATTATTCTTTGAGGAACTAAGAGACACTTGTAAGTGAACTGCCCTTGTCCTTACGGGGGACTTCAGCTTGCCAGAAATTAACTGGGAGCATCACACAGCTGGTACAACTTGGGCCAGAAGATTCCTAAAAAACCAAATGACAACTTTATGGAACAGGTCCTAAGGGAGCAGACTTGGAAAGATGCCCTCCCTGATCTGCTGCTTGTCAACAGAATGGATCTTGTGAGTAAAATGCAGAGGGACTGCAGCCTGCCTCGCCCAGCTCACTGAAGTACCCTAACACCTAGACTGGACTTAACACTGAAACCGAATTAATTCAGGATGGTGAGATAGGAATCATAAAAGGAAGATGACTCTGACCCTTCTTACTGTGTGCTATAATGTATATAGCCAGACCTTAAACTGGAGACTGGAAATCCTGCCTCCTGCATGAGCACTATGGCAGGAAAATCATGCCCTTGCCAGAAACAGAGCATAAGAGAAGAGGAGGAGGATATTCCTTCCTTCCAGTACCACCCCTCCTAATTAGTCCCTAGTCCAGTAGTTACACTGCATGCTCATGAAGGTATTATAAATTCCCTGTAGACAAATAGCTTTTGAAAAAAAAAGTCCTTTAATAATCAATTTAACTATACAACTGCAATAAAATTGCCTTTTTACTAAACAGATTTAATTTTGAAGATACTAGAAGCATTTCTGTATTTGTAGGAGCTTTCAAGATCACAAGGGAAACATTGTTATTAAAAGACCTTATCAAGCCCTATTAGTCTGTCTGGCATTGCACAGGATGTGAAAAGAAGAACTGAAAAGCTTTCACTCTAATATATAGTTTGGTAGAGGGGCAGGGAAACACAGGCAGGATCCTGATGGTTTTGGAAGAAGCAGACAGCTATCATCAATTCTCTGCAATAAAAATCTCTACTGGTGATGCCAGAAACCTTACATTTGTACAGGTTATCAAAAGAGAGGTTTCACATCCTAATTAATGCACTGTCAGCTTCACACAGCTTGTGTCCATGTATGATCAACAAAGATTTTGGATAGGTACTGTTTTCACATCAGTACTATTTGGTAGAAAAAAACTAATTACCAATTGTTCTCACCCAAACTAGATTTTAAAAAGCAATCTTCCAAGTGACAAAAGCACCTTTATGTTGTGAAATAGCACAATGAACTAGATTGCATCCTGCCATGCACTTGTCAACGTTTAAAACCTTATTTTGGGAACAAAAAATTGCTGGGCTTACAACCAGCTGTTTTTAGACTTACAAGAGTCCTATGGTTCTGAACTCCTTTCAGGCCATTCAATACACCTCTTGATCATGATTTCTCTGCAAAATCTGCTTATTGGCAGATGGCCTCTCTCTTTAAGCTGAGAAGCTCGTGTAAGGATCATCACCATTCTCATCAATTTCTTGAGCATCTGGGCCCTGAGATCTCCAACATAAAAAGCAAATCCCAGTCAGCACTAACAAGAAAAATAGAATTGGAAAACAAAATTCTTATTACCTTAAGTATTAGACTTCCCTTTGATGTGGATCCTGCGTTCCCTGAAGCAATTATCACTGTGTCCAGCTCTCATGACTGTAATCTAAATAACTTCGCTACAAGCAGTCCCGTTACTTTGCACCTACAAGTGCTCCACACTTACTGAGGTCTGAAAAAACTGCAACTAAAATTGTTGGTATTTTAAAACTAGTTTAGTTCAATGAAAGTGTGTACAAAAATCACAAATGGACAGCTACTCCATATGCTACCACAGAAGGAACTTTTATTCCATAAGTCGGTCTTCAAGAAGAATGCATGCTCAATATTTTCAGTCTTGATAGCAGGGAATGGAAACTAAAAAAGTGACTACCATCTTTGTCAGACTGTATTGGCAATGTGACCAACTTAAATTTCACCCAGTAATTCGTAACATTGAGGTCACCAGAAACGTTTAATGGTTTAGTCTACATGAAGACAACAAGCTTCTTTAAACAAATGAATATTCCTATGGAGAGTCTGAAAGCAAATCAATGTTGAATCAATACCCAGAGATTAAAATTACTTCCATGTTGTATAGCCCAACTGCACAGAAAAGAAGAAATTCAGCACAAAATAAGAATAATGACTAAAAAGCTGCATTTTTATGATAGGGTAGTGCTCAAAAGGCTTTGAAATCAATAGCAGTATCACCTATATCTCACCAGATCTGTAATGAATCATATGTAACATATACCTTGTACCATACTAAGGAATTTTAGTTTGCCTGTGGCTTGAATTTTAGGATAAGATGGAATCCTTGAGCTTTATATGTAGCCATGAACCCTCATATTAAAAATCTCTTTGCTTTTGGAAGAAAAGTGTGATTTGCAGCAGCTTTAATATGCAAGCCCATTTGCCGAGAACTGTTCTAAAAACTGTATCTGGATGGTGATAAATCCACAATCTCTGTTATTTGCTCAACTAGCCTGGGTTTCAGTCTCTAAATGTAGGGTACTTTAAATTGTGATGGAAATGTTGTGAGAAACTTCACTGCGGGAGGTTAAAATCAGTGTGAAAAAGAGGAAAATGTGTTCATGGGCTTTCAGATGCAGCTTTGCCTCTCCCTGATCTGGTCACACTTCCTCATTTTCAGCAGCTCTCCCACAGATTATATGATCAAGAGAATCCTGGTATATAGCAATTAATTTTAGATAACCACTTGTATCATTTGATAGGCTCCTTTGCCTTCATCAAAACACAGCTTACTATGGAGTCTCCGTGGGTTTTGATCATTTAATGAACCGGAGTACTGTTTTCCAGAGCTAACACGATGCCTTTTAAATTTATCCACCCCTTACGAACACCTTGAGGTTCCATCTCCCCTTACGGGGAGTTTTGATGTATTTTAACGGGGACCGCGTCTTCAGCAGCGTTCCCTCCTCCGAAAACGGGGCTTCCCCGGTGGCTGCGGAGCCGGGCTGCCTGCCCCCCGCCCGGGCGCCGAGGAGCTGCAGGCCAGTCTCGGGGCTCGGGGCTGGTGTGCACCGGAGGGACTGAGCCCACCCCGGCGGCGGAGCCCTCCCGCTCTCGGCGGGGGCAGAGCCGCTGGGGGCCGGGGCCGCAGGGGAGCGGAGCGGGGCGGAGCGGCGGGCAGCCCCCGGGGAGGCGAGGGGCGGAGCGGGGGCAGCGGGTGCGCTCCACCCCCGGGACACCGATGACTCCGTCCCGCTGCCGCGCAAACCCCCCGGGAGCGCGTCGGGTTGAAGCGGCGTAGGGTCCGGCGCTGCGCGGCGGGGGAGACCGGGAAGGCGGAGGCAGGAGGCGATAAAAACCCCGATGCCACTGTGACCGGGAGTCTGCTGCCTTCCCTCCTCATCCGCTGCCGGTACCCAGCTTCGGGCCTCAGCTCCATTCCCGAGGGCAGCGGGCCAGCACTGCCTGCGCCCGCGGGGGAGCGCAGCGGAGCCGCTGCCGCGCTCTCGGGGCCCCCAATTTCCCCGGAGCCGAGCGGAGCGCAGCATGCGGGGCCGGGGCTGGAGGCGGCGACGGGGCCGGCATCGCGCTCCCCGGACATGAAGTGGTCACCGGGAGCTCCAGGTAACGCTGCCCGGCGGGATGGCGGAGCAGACATTCCCCGGTACCCAGAATATGGCGGGGGACAGGGTCCAGAGGGGAAGGAGCCGGGGCTGAGAGGGGCCACCGGAGGCGGGGGCGAGCGCAGCCCGGCAGCGGGCGGGGGAGACCGAGTCCCTACCTCCACCGTGGAGCGGAGCGGCAGTGGCCGAGCCTGTCCAGGGAAGTCAGTCAGAGACCCTTCGGAATGCCCGTGAGTGCCCTCGATCCGATGCCAGTTTAGCCTGTCCGGCCACCGGACTCACCGAAACTTTGCCCTCTGTCGACTCTCGGTAGGAATCGGGGAGCTGTAGCGGGCGGACCTTGTCGGGAGACTGGCAGGAGCCCCCCACATCATAGGCAAGAGGGTTTCTCTGAAGTTTAGCCCGTCAGATAAATTTTGGAGGCGGTGAGGATCCTACGCCGGGCAACTAAACTTTCGTAGGATCTGGAGATTCATTGCTTGGAGGCTGGTTACCGATACTGTAATAGGCACTGCTGCTTATCATTGCTTTTTTTCCTTAATTATTTGCTGATCTCCTTAGCAACTGAAGTAATTTGTAAGGTTTAAGCTTGGTTGCAGCTTGATTTACAAAATAACATCACAGAAAGGATGAATTTGTTGTTTCACTGATGCATATTTATTTCCCTTGTACTCCCTGAGAAGGATAAGTGTTGACTTTATGTAGCTGGTACTGCCGTAAAGAGACTGTTGATTATTCCTGAGGCTCTGTTTTACGTCACCCAGTTGCTCATCTGTGTCTCAGTTTTCTTTAAGCCAAGTGAATTATCATGGTTTAAAAAAAAAAAAAAGTAAAAAAAAATATCTCTTTTCAAAGAAATTATAGTTTTATCTAGCTAAGGTTACTAGGACAAATTAATCCCTAATTCTGCACGATTGAGGTCTGGCCAGATGCTGGCCAGAGAGACCACTCCATTTGCCAGGCTGACCTCAGGATCAGCTTGCTGCAAATATGATGTAAAGCCATTTTTTCATCACTTTTAGTTCCTGCACCAAACACAATTTAGCCCAGTTCAGGGATTTAGTCCAGTGTATCAAGACATCTCCCAGATGTAGCTCACCAGCAGTCTTTGCTGTCCAATCTGTCATGTCACTAAATCTCATGGATTACAATTGTTGAGTAATCCAGATCTGCTCAGTCAGAAATGCTGAGCACAGCTGTCAGGAAGATTTGATGCAGAGAATTCCTTTTCCACTCAGGAGTGATAAAAGCAGAGTAGAACCTGGAGACTGAAGTGAGGTGGCCGTTGTAGGAATATTTCCTCTGACAGCATCCCCCACACCCACATACAAGGAATGGAATCTTATGCAGACCTTCCTTATAAGTGTAACTTTTTAAAAGATTAATTTCATAGGATGCCACTAGTATGTCTGTAATAAATGGCTGTGTCATGTACTTAAGCAGGATTCGCAAAATTAAGATTAAAAGCATGAATAATTATACTTGTATAATGTTTTTGTTATAAATTAAAAAAAAAAAAAAATTCTAAACAGCACTTTTTCTTCTGAGGTCCTGAGGAAAGCTTTGTCAAATGTCATACCAGAAAAAAATAATAGAGCTATGAGAAAACATTAACATCTGAGCCACCACTGTTTCATTTCATGTATTATATTTAACTAATACAGCCCTGATTCATCTGATATGTAGATTGGTATAGGGGGAGATCATCTATGTAGACACTGGAAGTTAGTGAGAAGGTGCAAAGATGTATGAGTGATTTGTGTGCTGATGAGACTGGGGCGAGACTCAAGAGAAGGCAGTCAATAGGAGATGTGGGGCAACAGAAGGAGGTAGGGGATGTAGAAATGGTGTGAACCTTCTGGAGGGTGAACTGAGATCTTTAATATTTTCTAGTGTTTAAGCTCTCTAGAGACTACTGTTCCTGCAGCAGTACAGAAGGGTTGTGTGCAAATGTTTGCATTTTCACTGTGCAGAATGTAACAGCCAGATGTGGGACCATTTGCATCACCAGAAAAATGCTTTACAGTAGGAATAACATCTATCAAACCAAATTTTTTTTTATGATGAAAAGACTAGTGGTAGTATTTGCAAAAGGATCCAGGTGCTTCAGTCCAATTCACTGCTTAAATTAAGAGATGGGCCACACAGGGATTTTTTTAGCAAAGTCTCAAATTAACTGAGAGAGATAGTTTGGTGTACAGGTCCCCTGGAAGAAACAGCAATAAGCCTTAAGGTACTTGCAGGAGGTGAGAAAGTTGGTGTAGAGATTATTAATGTTGCATAAATGGGAGAGAAAGCCCAGAGAAAAGGGAATGAGTGTCTAGGACATTAGCTGATCTTCTAGTGATAACTGATGGTGAAGCCGTATGTTGCCTGGCCCTGCCCTTTTCCGTAAGCATCTCTAGCTGCCCATTACTTTAAAAAGAACCAAACAAAACAAAACCAACCCAGAAATAAACAAACCTTCCCCCCAAAAAAAACCCAAAATGAAACAAAAACCAAACAAATAAAACCCAACAAAAACAAAACAATAACACGCATACACATGACGTGTTCCTGACCACCAAGGATATTCCCTGTGATAGCAGGATATGTCCTGCATTTTCTCGAGCAGTTAAGAAGCATGTGTACCATTATTGCACAGATGATTCATCTCAGAGAATACTGTGTTTTTGGTAGTGAACTTAAAATATCACACTTTAACGCCACAAAGAAATTATTTATTTGAAAAGAATTCAAGAACAAAACTCCCAACCATACCCTTTACTTTACTATAAATCAAAATACTATTTACCCAGCTCATTCAGAAATAATGGTGAAGTACTTCACCAGTCTGTTGGCACATGTTAGCCGATAGCGTTCAATAGCAATATCTCTCCTGAGAAAATATGCAGTATTGAAATTTGTAAAATAGGAGTTTTCTAAGACCTGAAGTAATGTGACTGGGGTGAAACAGAATGCCACTTTTTAATATAGGGCTAATTGTAGGCTTTGTTCTTCCTTTCCACTTAACACATACACGTTACTACCCAGAAATGTTTATGCAGTTATTTTGAGTAAGTTCAAATGACCACATAGCTTATAAATATTTATGTTGATCATGCTTGATCATTCTTTCAGCCCTTGCAAGCTTTTTTTTCTCCTTAGAACTCAAAGGTATTATGTTGATTTACACTACCCACTAATCTGCCCATGGGATTTGGTTGCAGACTAACTCAGGGGTAGTTGTAGTCATGGACAGAAGCAAACATGCAAGGTTATCTAGTGTATTAAACTTGGTAACCCTTCCAAACCTGAGCATTGACCTAGTATGTCCCATTTGGAGTATCTCCAGGGTCATATTTATATGCAACATGGGAACTGATTTTTGAAAGTGCCATTCATCTTGTTCCAAGTGCAGTTACATTAAAAATTAGGCTGCATAGCTTGCAGAATCAGGCATTCAAACGTTAGTGGGAAGGCAACCTATTCAACAGCAGTTCATCTCCCATTTTGTGGATATTTTATAATTCAGTCTTCACACATGTGCTTTTATGGTATGTGGTTTTCAGATGCCTTGCTTCATACAGTGGACTAACTAAATGACTTGGTTTTAAAAAAATATTCCTCTGGGTTCCTAACTTCCCATTGAAAAACCCATGCAGTTAGAAGATTCAGTAGGCTGTAAAAGCCTAGAAGAGTTTATGAATCTTGATATTAAACATTCATTTAAACCAATCAGTTTATTTTTACAATATTTCTGTAGCTAAGATCATGTTGCTATATTCCCTTATAGATAGAGAAGCAAGGAGAAGCCCTTGCAGTCAGAAGTGCCAACTAGAGTGATGCATTCTGACTCATCTCAGCATTTCTTCAGATCAGTCCTTCCCAAACTTAACACACAGAGGTTCCTTATATTCTCAATTCCAAGCTGGTGCTTTTAATGTGTTCATTATTTTACAACAGTCACCAGTTTACATAATTTACCTGATCTCACAGGAATTTTGTGGCAGAGGCAAGGATGTGCTCCAGTTCTCAGATACAGGCATTTACTGAGCTCCTGATGTAATCACCCTTTCTTTTCCTGTTCTTTCTCAAAACCTGTACACAGTGTGAGGAAAGGTTTTGGAGGAAAATTTAGCAATCATATAACCAAAGACTGTATATAAAAATCAAAAATGGCAAGAAAACCTTAATTCCGACACCTTAATTTTTGAGCACTTGACTTGGTGGTCTTGCCATTCTCTTGGTGTTCTTTTGGGAATGCAAACATCTAAAGCCAATGTGTATATAAATTGTTGTGAAAGGTGAATTCTCCCGTCCTACTGCCTTCATATTTCTTCTTTTAATGGGTCATTAGAAGGTTCAGCTCTTTAGTTTCATAGCACATCTTCTACCACTTGACTTAAGAGTAGCCTGCCAGCTACTGAGCAGCCTGCCAGATTGGCAGAAGGTTAGAGGAAAGGGAAATAAAGAATTGAGGAGGAGTGGAAACGTTTGCATTTTGCATATATTAATAAACTGCATAGGTAATTTTAGGTTCATAAGTAGCAGATATAAATTCTCTGGAGAAGTGTGTTCTAAGGTTCACCTCCTGAAACTCTTGCCTCTTTTCTTCTTAAGTCCTCTTTACACCCTCCTCATCTGCTTTTCCAGTCTCATATGCATTGACTGACTTCTGCATCCTCAAATTACCTCCTCCTCAGTTGCTTCATTAGTAACAGTGATGATGCTCCATTAGCATCCACCTCCCCTGGTTTTGCACTTCTTTTCCTATGTATCTTTTACCCTTCTTTTCTCTCTCCTTTTCTTTGACTGTCTCTCTGCCCTACTACCCTCCACCATTTAGGTCTTGATTTTAATGTTTTTGTCCTCGAGACTCATCTTTTCTTCATCCATCTTGCATCATCAGAGAATACAGTTCGTCTTTTTATTCTGCTTCTTTCCATTTGAGGGTGCTTTTTTCTCCTCCTCCCACTGTTCACAGGAAGCCTCCCAGCTCCTGGCCACAGCCACTATCAGCAGCTCAGAGCAGACATTACAGATTTCATCCTGCTCAGATACTACTCCAACAGGTGGGTGAGATTGGAGAAATGAGTATGAGGGTATGTGGGAACAGAATACCATGTTTGAGTTCTGAAGGGGTGACAGTAATAAATGCAGATTACCTGTGAATTTACTGACAAACTCCTAACAGGTTTCCAGGGAGAACAAGAGAGAACATTGCTATGTAAGTGTACATTTTCTTAGAGGATGGCAAAAAGCATGTCCCTTCGCAGAGAGTCACTACTGTGCCAAGTGTTATGTCCCTGCTTCAAACCACAGGGACTCTAAAATAGTCTCAGAAAAGAGTATGGTTGGGGGTTTTCTTACTATTTATGTATGAGCAAAATATTTTTTGTCTTTTACTAAGTTTTGAGAAACAGCTGACTCATTCTTACTGAAAGTTCCCAAACCTTGTGCCTGAAGTATGCACCAGGCATAGAAGATTTCTTCCTCAACACTTATTGGCAAAGGTAGAAGTAGCCAAATAGCAAAATTTAGAATACAAAATATTCTAATTTAACATCTTTAATAACTTTTAAAAATAGGCTAATACCATAACTGTAAGTTACTGAATTTAAAAAAAAAAAAAAGAAAAAAAATAGAAATTTGTATTTAAAGCTTAGAAGTCTGAGAAAATTATTTTCTTAAAAATGTGTGACATTTTCTGATCATAAAGAAACACATTATAACTGCTTTCCACTAGACAAGAAAATAACATTTTTGTACAAGGCTTTTTCTTTCCTGTACTGGGAATTTTCTATCTGTGCTGGTTTGGAAACAGGTAGGGGATACCATTACCAAGTCATGTTCCACAGAGGAACATTTCTGATTTTTTTTTTAAATGAACTGTCAGAAATTGCATTACTTCTTCCAAGACTGAAGAATAGTTGCATTCTTTTTGAAGAAAGAAAATACTGCATCTATAGTGTATATTTTTACACATGAATGTAGAATTTCATGTTTATATAAAGCCAATGTTATGCTTACATCACCTAAGAATTATATTTTACGATTAACTATGTGAAACATTAAGAATTAATCCCCTGTATTTTTCAAAAGCCATGTGTAAGAAATCAGTCAGGGTATGAATGATAAATGTTAACATGCTGTACCTCTGTATCCCTCTTTTGACAGCAACTGGTACACAAGTAACTGCATGTGTAATCTGTGGCAAGGAGCACTGGGAGAGAGCTAAGAGACAGTGACAATGTCTTTAAACGGGCAGACAATTCCTACTCGACTTGGAGTTTTTAAAGTGAACTGCAAAGGACTCGCATGCCTCTTGGTCTTCACAGTGAGCATTTGTGGCAGTGCCCCAGGGATGTGCCCAACAGCCTGCATCTGTGCCAGTGATATCATAAGCTGCACCAATAAGAACCTCAGTCGAGTGCCAGGAAATCTTTATAAATGTATGAAAAGGCTGGATCTGAGTTATAACAGAATTGGGCTTTTGGAGCCTGAATGGGTCCCAGTGTTATTTGAGAAACTGAACACTTTAATAGTCGATCATAATAGCATTAGCAGCATTGTCATTGGAAGCTTTTCTACAACTCCAAATCTGAAGTACCTAGACTTGTCATCCAACAGCCTAAAGACCCTGGGCAGCCCTGTGTTTCAGGAGCTAAAGGCACTGGAGGTTCTCCTGCTCTACAACAATCAGATAACACAGATTGACTCTTTAGCATTTGGAGGATTGTACAATTTACAGAAATTATACTTAAGCTACAACTTGCTCTCAAACTTCCCACTGGACTTATACGTTGGAAAACATAAACTGACAGACCTTGTGTTGCTGGACGTTTCCTTTAATCACATCCGGTTGATGCCTATTCAGCGCTTGAGTTCAGTGCCAGCTAAACAACTTAGTGGAATTTATCTTCATGGCAACCCATTTTATTGTGACTGTGTCCTGTACTCCATGCTAATCTTCTGGTATCAAAGGCAGTTCAGCTCAGTAGTGGACTTCAAAAATGAGTACAGCTGTTTGTTGCAGTCAGACCCAAGAGGTCACAATAAACTGCCTTTACTGCTCGACAACTTTCTGAATTGCTCTGAAAGCACAGTCAACAGCTCTTTCCAAGCCTTTGGGTTTATTCACGATGCCCAAGTTGGTGACAGACTGATTGTACACTGTGACAGCAGAATCAGTGATGTGGGCACACACTTTGTTTGGGTTAGTCCAGACAACAGATTGCTGGAGCCAGACAGGGAGACCAATAACTTTAAGGTGTTTCCTAATGGCAGCCTGGAGATAATAGATGCTCAGCTAGAGAACTCAGGGCTGTATTCCTGCATCGCAATAAATAAGAAAAGATTATTAAATGAAACCATAGAGGTTAGAATAAATGTTAGCAATTTCACAATGAACAGGTCCCATGCTCATGAAGCATTTAATACAGCTTTTACCACCCTTGCTGCCTGTGTGGCCAGTATTATTTTAGTATTGCTATATCTCTACCTGACCCCCTGCCCATGTCAATGTAAGGCAAAAAAGAAGAAGAGGAAGCTGAATCAAAGCAGTGCCCACTCTTCCATACTGAATTCTACAATGCCACAAGAGCTGAATTCTACAATGCCAGCAGACGAGAAGAAGGCTAGCACGGGTAAACGGGTGGCTTTTCTGGAACCCGTGCGTGAACCAAAACACAGTCAGAATGGGAAAGTAAAACTGTTTCCTAATGACAGCGTCATTACTGAGAGTATCTTAAAAACTGCTCGAACAAAATCCGACTCTGATTCTGTCAACTCTGTGTTCTCAGATACACCTTTCATGCCACCAACTTAGTTTGCTGCCTGTGTTTGTATTGTGCAGTTACATTTCTGAATACCTCCTTTGCTTGTAGCAACCATCAGGAAAAACAAATAAAAAGAGATAAAATGTTTCAAAAAATTTATATATTGTCAGTCCTGTAACTGCGTCTCCTCTCTGTGAGTGCAGGGCCACGCAACAGCAAAACCTTGTTTGGGAAAAGCAAACAGCATGGCATTAATGTGGGTCTTCAGTGCAAGCATAGCCTTAGTTTTACCTTCTGGTCCGAACATAGAAATTTCTCGTGCGTGTTTAAAGATGCTTTCAGTGCATATAGCTGACCTGCAGAGGCATGTGCTGCCCCCCATGCAACACTCTTGGTTGTGCTGATAAATCAGCTCTTCTGCAGTGAGCACAGAAGCAAATTCACATGGCTACTGAGAAGAATGTCCAGACTTCCTGCAAGTCCTTTCACGGGCTCATAAAACATTTATGTAAAATCACTAGGGGGAAAAGTCATGACTTTTTGTGGACTGATCAGCACAAAAGAATTAAATTTGGCATCAGGATGGCTAGTAGCACTTGGTAAATGTTTGTGGCCTTCAACTGATAATATATTTGCAAGTAATTGCTTAAAAACATTAAATGAGGGGCATTGTAATAATTTTATTCAAAACTTAGTCATGAGATTATTTGTGAGAAGTCAAGTGCTTGTATTTGTTTATAAATACTTCACAAAACGAAAACAGGTAAAAGTTAACACACTACCTTTGCAGTTGCCTTAGTCAAATTAAAATTGTCAGCTGTGAAGACTCATACTAATCAGGAGTAACTAATTAAGCTGTGATAACTGAATTGATTCTAACCAGTTTTCTTAACCTCCACTCCGCACTGTATGCTTGGTGTCATACGTGGTGAACAAATCTGCCACCATTACCATGGCTCCCACTTCATCTTAGAGGTGTGTGGCTTCTCTTCAGAGATCACTTCATGAAACAGGGGAAATATTTCAATTATTTTTTTCAGTGGCATGTTTTTCCTGCAGCCTTACTAAATTTACTTCCTTGAGTTTTTTCTTAAAAGAGGAAATACAGTATTTGGACAAACTCATGGAAAATATAGGAGGCTTTACACGCTGTAAATTCAGAAAACACAGCTTTTGTCTAGACTTGGCACTTGTCTTGTAAGTACTGCTTTCTTCCTTGGCCAAATCTAGTATGGTCAAATTTATAAATCGTGTAAGACTGACCTGGACTGGTTATGCAATATAGGTTGCATGAAGTGTTGTGTTATTGTAATAAGCATACGGTTTTATTTGCTATTTCTTTTTATGTTTTATTTGCCTTTTTTTGATTTAAGCTTGCTTACATTGGGACTGGGCTAGGCTTTGCCAGTCTTCCTTACATTGATAAGCAGCAACTTCAAAGAGGTTTTTCAAGGAATTACAACTTACCAAAGACAAGTAAATGGAGCATGTCTGTCTCACTCTGTTTTGGGGGAATATACTGATAGGGTAAAGGATGAACAAAATGAGAATCAAAGGGCTACATGGTTTGTCAGCTGTCTTTTATTTTTGAGGAGCTTACTGTAACAGCTACTGGACATTTTTTTTGAGAAGTGTGTTATCGTGCTAAAGCTCATATCTGGCTGAGCCAAAGCTATTAGCAATTGATTTGCTTCAGAGAAATCCTGATGTAGCTAATTGTTTGAAAACAAGCTATCTGACAAACAAATTAGCTCAGGAAACAGCATCTCTGCATTGTGTACAGGGTATGTGGAATTAGCAAACTGCTAGAGATTTTAACAGAGATATTCAGGGAAATGGAAAGTTGAAATTGTTTTTCCAGATAGAGAATAATAAATATTTAGGAGAGGAAGATGACCAGGAGTTCGTATCTTTTATTGTGTAAATTTAAAAATAGCTTCTGATACCAAGCAGGTTAGTGTCCTTTCAGAAAGCTCTTTCCCTCTTTTGTCTGTGCATATGCAGTAATCCAAAATCCATATTTTTATATATAAGGTATGGTGAAAAATCAGTGATTATGTTTGCTAAAATCAGTGATAGGGTTGGGTCATCTCTCAGTGAGGCAAAGATTTGGCATTGTCTTCTTCTCAGATTTTTTTTAAAAAAAGATTTAACCAAGCTACACAATCTGCTGTCATGCCACATGTGTGATGGATGAGTGTCCTCTGTGTTGTACAAGGAGATAGATGATGGGGGACCCAGGGCCAAAGGACTGAAATGGTGGTGAGGCAGAGTGGGAAATGAAGACACAAATACTCCGTGGAAATTTGTACAGATCAGTTACAGCACTGGGCCGATGTTATGAGCTGTTGTCATACATGAGGTTAATTGACCCAGTTTTCAATATTTACACAAGAGCACTGATGGTCAGTTCCAAATTGGGCTGAAAAAGAAAACAGGGTGTTGTCAGTGTGGCTTCTCCTTAGCAACTACAGCTGAGCAGGGGGACTTTGCGGCTGTTCACGGTGCAGGGCAGTAACACTCAATGAGCATTTTAAATGCATGTATGGTAGTCCTAAATAAAAAAAGATAGAGATCCTTCAGCTTTTTTCCCACAGGGCTGCTGTCCTGCAGCAAAAGTGTGCGGATTTGTGGGATAAGAATAATCCTGACAGATGATTAGAGAAGCTGAGCATTGATCTAAACAGCAGATATTCACTGTGACTATTAACTGGCCGTATTTTACTGACTGCTTCAAAATACTCACGGTTGTAACTGTGATTACGAACAAGGTGGTAAACCCAAAGCTTTTGAAAGAGATGTTGGCTTGTTTTCCGCTGCTTTACATAATCATAGCCTCATTCAGTAGGTGCAAATTTAATAAAGATTTTTGAAGTCACTACTGAATATTTGTCATATAGCACTGACACCGTAAATCTACAGACCCAGTCCTCTCTTTTCATAGAAAGCTGTAGAAAAAGCCAGTGCAGCTCATCTGTTCCTTCCCTCCCGTCACAATGTAAGCCCCATCAGGGCTGTGAGCAGGGAGCTGGAGCTGCCATCCAGCTCCACAGCTTTGCAGCACTCTGGGTGGTCACATGGGCAGGAGGGGCTGCCTGGATGCCGCACCTGCAGCTCTGGTGTCATCTGCCTTCCTAGAAAGGCTTTGTTGATAGTCCTACCCTACTACCATGTCTTATCTGATAGCCTGTGTCCTGGATTTCTCTTTTTTGCTTCCATCAACTACAAAAAAGCTGAATGATATTTTTAATGCAGAGAGAGCTCAGTTGTGTGAGGTGTTCAGTGCTCTGGTACCAATCCAGACGTGCTCTTAAAAGGGGTTTGCAGTAAGGCAAAGTTACCGAGCTACTGGCAAGAAGTCTGGCTGGCCATGGGGTCACTCACTGCCTCTGCAGGATGCTGGGATTGAGATATTGCCCATGCTGCTCTGATAACCCCAGGTGGTTTTGCTCTCCCTTGTCTTCTTTCCAGTGCCTGAGGCCATGCTACACACGTCATAGACAGAACTCTAAGCTATAGCTTAATGCTGTGTCTTTGGGGGAGCTCCTATGAATATATGTCCTCCACCACTGTAACAGTAGTGAGCAACTTTTCTCTTACTCAAGGGACTGTTGCATCGGTTCCAGCTGGAATCAAAAATAAGGGTAATGGCTGCAGACAGCTCTGGGAGATCATGTCCTTGCCTCTTTGTGTTTCCAGTACTTCACATGCCTGCAAGGCATCAGCTTTTGTGGAGGAGTTGTATGAGGCCAGTATGAAACCTCTCAGGCCAGTACTGAGGGGAGCAAGAGCAGCTGTGCAACTACATTATCCCCCTGTTCCCCGCCTGTAGTGAGAGGAGAGAGGATAGGTTGCTTGCTGGTCATCTCTTCTGACCTCGATAAGGTCAAGTGTCTGACTGTGACCACCTCGCGATGGACAGATACCATGTCTGACTGCCTCTCAAATACACTGAGCAGCTGCCAAGCTGGAAGCTGAGGGTGAACTGAAGTGCTTTCCTGATATCAGCCTGATATCTGCGGTTGGTTCTGACAGCCAGTACCATGTCCCTTAAGCCCAGGTGTTTACCCCCTGCTTGTTGGGCAAACGGTGCTCCAGGTAGTAATGTATCTATTTCCTTAGCATCACTTCTTCAAAAAACGTATTTCTGAGGACTGCTAATGCTTGACAGTGTGAAAGAACTAACAGATTATATCTCTCGTTCTTCTGAACAAGCAAAACCCTAGGGCCAAGTTGTGATTGAGCCATAAACTTAAATTTAGGTTTGCACAAGAAGATTTCTTCCTACTAGGATAAATCAACCTCCTTCAGAGTGTTATTATACCTTGTCTGTAGCTTATTCCTGATAACCTCTCATGTCTCCGAACTGGTTGAGAATAAGCCAGCCATTATGGGCCAAATCATACAATTGTGGTCATCCCTAAAGTAATGCAGCTGTGCCAGTCCCCTGTGGACTACAGCCACTGGCTGTCCCACCCAGCACACACTTCTGTTCTCATCTGCAAGCCTGAATCATCACCATTTGGCCATGGCAAGTGCTAGGACCTTTCCCAGCCTCTTCCTTCCTTGTGCACTGTGTAAGAACTGAGTTCCTGAAGACGATTTCTGGATGTACTGCAAAGTTGCTGTAAGGGATTATTTAAATTGATTAATTAAAACAAATACTTCTAAATGAGAGCTGGCATTGGTAAGTAGTAGCTTTTGAGAAGACAGGATACATATTTCATTTATGGACTGAGCAATTTAGATTTTACTGACTTTCTTTTTGCTTCTTTGGTAAACAGTACTTGGATCATTAAATATGTAGAGAAAGAGAATGCATATTTAAAGATTTTTTCCTCTGTTACTTTTTTCCTATTTGCCCAGTAGGGCTCAGATGTGAATAAAAGTAGAAGTTTGAGGTTCAGGGAAATAAAGGCAAGAAATATCTTGAGCCAAAGGCTAATATCTCAGCTCTTGTCTTCGGTGAGTACATGATAAAAATAAAAAAAAAAAATAAATTAAAAAAAAAAACCAACAACAAAAAAACCCCCCATGTAACACCTAAATACCCATTTCATGGGTATTTTGTAGGGTCTGGATGTTAACAGGGTTCAGTCAGCAATAAAGCTATGAAAGTGATCCACATAAAAAAATCAAAGCATAAGAGTATTAATATTTGTTTCTGAACAAGAGAGATCCCAAACTTGCTGAAGAGGTTAAATCACAGATAAAAGGACCAACCTCTCTTCCTTACCTATAGAAATCTCAAATATTAATATTAAAGAATTGAACAGATGCAGTGGAGAAAGTTTTTTTCTTGTGAATTACTAGTTTATGCTCTGATTTTGTTTAGTGGATTTTTTCCTTGCATAAATCTATATTCCTTTCCTTTTCAGAATAATTTAATTAACTGGAATAATATTTTCTCATTTATTTCTCCTGATGAAGTCTACATTTATTAGGAAAGGAGAGGAGAATCAAGAATGATATAATCAGTTTTTGACATCACTGAGATATTAGGAAAAGTTAGTTGTGGATTGAAGTGTTTTCTTTGAGACTATTCACCTGTAGACCTGTGGGTTGTTTTAATTTAACTGATATTTTCTGTCTCATTTGAATAATTCAAAATGGCATATTTTAATTTTTTTTAATGATAAAAACTATTCATGGAACTTTTCACATCAACTTAGCTAAATTGATTTAGAAACCATCACTGATGTGAAACAATTCTGTTAGCAAAAAGTAACTCTGGTATACAGAGAGGCTGTCCAATCTATATGAATATTTCTCGTGACTGTCTGGGATCAACTGTAAGTATTTCCTTGGCAAGCTAGAGCCAAATTGCATTATGCAGACCTTTCCTAGAAAATTGGGAAGATGTTTTCTTTAACCCGATTAGCTCAATCAACTAACTCAATTGAAATCCTCATTTAGGCCTCACCACAGATTCCATTTTAAATTCAGTGCTTTTATTTGCACTTTTGAACTATACATGGAACATAAAATAGGCTGCTACACCATATATGCCTGATAGGGATGTCAGGAGAGGGGATGAGTGGTGCAGGGGGAGTGAAGAACGTGTTTGCTTGAGAGCTGACTAATATGGTACACTGCCAGTTTCTATCCTCAAGGGTTAATGGCCCTACCTAAAACCAAAATGCTCATCAAATCCAAACCGACTTTAGACACCTTCTCCAGAGAGGGTGGAGGCTTTGGTATGTGCTCTGGCTGCAAAGCACAGAGCCTCAGCAAATGCAAACGCTTCCCTCTGCGTGAGACAAAATGTCCTTTCACGGAACTGAAACGACTTCTAGTGCTTTCCCTGGTAGCTGAGGTGATGTTGGGAATAGACCACAATATAAATTAGCTGTAATAAGCACTGCTGTTGCCTGGAGCAGCTCAATTAGCCTTTTGCTTTTGGAGCAGAAAGGTTTATAGCACTAGATAGAGCCTCAGAGTGGGTCACATCTGACTTTTGTCCTCTTTGCTCTTTTTATCTGACATCAGAATCACTGAAAGCCATTGGATTTGTTATATTTTTGACCAGAGTATTTAGAAAAAATAAAATCTTGGGCCTTTCTCCAGGTAATTCACCTTTACCTGAGCATCTGTGGATAGGAAACAAAGCTTTTCACCTCAGTTTTAGTATCAGAACTGAGATTCCTTCTGATTTAAATCACAGAGAGAACAGTGTCTGATATGGTATTACTACTACTGCTAGCCCTCAGATATGTCAATCAAGGCTGGATCCTGCTGAAGGATATGTTTTGCAGAAGAGCAGAGGGTATACTTGCTTCTCTGACCTTTTTTTTTAAAGCAGAAGTTAATATACTTGAGCTATTGCCTGAAATAATTTAAAATCCTATTTTTTAAACTACTTTTATGAGGGAGAGCGAATGACATTTGTTGTTGCAACCCTATCAGTTGTTTTGTAATTTGGGGATGAGAAAACTTTCTATTATCTCTTCTCCTTCCCTTTTTGTCCATATAATAAAAACATAGTTCCTCTATCTGTCAGTGCATGTGTATCCCCTCCCCTTTTTATTTTCAGGCATGGATAATCTCTGCATATAGTTTAAGCAAAATGATCATGTTGCAGTGAATGCTCTCTGTGATCCATATGTTCTGTAGAGATAAGCCGATTTGTTGAGTGTGCTGTCCTGTATATCATTTCACATTTTAAAAACATATTTAGACATGCTGTTATTATTGTTGCTACTGTTATAAAGCTATCCTGTCATTATTCTGCCATTTGCCTATTCTTAAAAAATACAAGTATCTGCTTTCCATTGTATACAATAGTATCAAATTAGGCCTATACCAGATACCATGGACTCTGATAATAGCTATGAGTTATGGGGATATTTCCTGCAGCTTTACTGCTCAGTACAGTATAACTTGCAAAATTTGTGCTCATTTGCTACAAGGAATCAAGGACTACACTAGCATTCATTATCTGTGTCGATATGTCACCTGCTGTATTATGCAGCATGCATTTCATAGTGATGACATGTGTGAGGGAGGCCCTTTTTCTTATCAAAACTGTGTTCAAAAGGCAGACTGAGGACTGGAGCTCAGAGGCAGTGCTGTTTTCTTTCTGACCAGAAGCAATGAGCTTCTCTTAGGAGAGCACAGGCTGCAGTTTGTTGCTGAAGGAATATTTTACCAGGAGAAAGATACTACTCTTTGAGTTAAAGGTGATAAAATGATGTATGGGAGTCAAAAGTTAAAACTGAAAAACAAAAGCAGTACCCAAAATCTTGGCAGTGGCTCAGGCTTTTGAAAATATATTAAATTTTCATACTGTTTTAGTAATTTCCTCCTGCATAGAGAACTGTTGTCTCAATAATGCAGATGTAGATGATCATTCATCCCAGAAATGACCTTACCACGGACAGAAAAGTACTTCCTGGTTATCTTTAATTGTCATTATGTTATGAGCTCACAGTAGGGTCACCACAGTAATATTAATCCCTGATTTCCCTAAGAGACAGTGGATAGTTGCACTGGGTGGCAGAAGGACTAGTGACCTGGGAATTTCTTGAAGTTTTTGTGGGTTTGGGTAGATTCTCTTACTATCTCCAAGTCATCACTTGTAAGATGCTGAAATATTGTCACCGAAGCAAGGGTGTTTAGGATTTTTATTTTTCCTCTGCACAAAATCAAGTGACTACTTAATTGTACCCTAAAGACAGAATGTAACATTTTCTTCTTTAAAAATGTATTTTCTAAAGGATGTGACATTGCAATAAGGTATGTTTGCTGCTCTTGGCTTTGCCAATTAATATTTCACCAGTGTAGTGGGAGGAGAACTGACACAGTAACACACAGGGAAACATGAGGACGTCTCTGGAGACTAAGTATAAAAGATGAGGGCTGTTGTGTATGGTTCCCTAAACAGCAAGTGTGGGAACTTGGAGGTCAGAAAAAACAGCACTTCTAGGCCAACTGCATGCTGTCAACAAATGGACGGATTTCACATTTCAGGTATTCCAATACACTCATATAGAGCAAAGTAGGATTAGCCTTATCTTTTTGATAAGAAATGCTTCTCTTTCCCAGAGCTTATAAGAGAGTTTGACCAGGCTTATAGGACTTCAAAAAGGAGTTTATGCATGTTAAGGAAGCTTTAAGCTGATATTTATGACTACTGATAACCACTGTGGAATAATGCGTTAATTTTATTTTGGTAATGTAGACTTTAAAATCTGACATTGACCATCTTTGTGGAGTTTAATTAATGAGTATCTGCAAAACTTTTTGATTTCTTGGGTCAGGAAGCATCATAGTAGCCCATATTATATTAGGATCTTTCCACATCGTGGATGCTTTTTGAATGTTTTTACGAAGTAAAGTAAGAGTGCATTGTACTTCACAGAGAAAATACTTTCACAGGTAGGTATTTATCAATATAAAAGGTCTGTGTTTTCAAATAGATGATGATATTAGTTGCTGTGACTATTGCATTTTCACATATGAACTCCCAGACTGTAGCCTTGTGCCACCTGCTTAGGTTGAAAAGAAATATGTTCCTCTAGAGGACAGTTTAGAGCTTCAGAAAGCCTTTCTCTCTGCACTGACCACACAGGAAAACTGGGGAGACTAATGTCCTTGAGCATACATTAGCCTGTGGGAATGCTGCCATAATGGACCACTTTAGTCTAGCTCCCTAAATCCTTTCAAAAGGCCATGCTCTCAGCTGTGACAAGTGCTTTTCTATAATATTCATGCTGAAAGACTCTCCAAAAACTGACATACAAAGCCAGCCCTTGAAGTTGAGCTGAGTGCTGTAGTAGCCAGAAAGGAGCCTCACTGATCAGTGAAGATCAGATGCCAGCTGACCTTTCCAGGATGCCAGAAATGCTGATTTTGGCTGTAAGGTTTTGAAGCCTTTTTTTGCTGAGAAAAAGTTGTCATCGCTGACTGCCTCATGGAGTAGCACTGGCATATTTCTCACATTTATCTGCTCACACTACTAGAGTTCAAGCATTTCTCTTTGTCACTTGTACTTACTTCTCTGAATAACAGCAGCATCCAGAAATTTTTTGTGGAGGTTTTTTTCCCTTTTGTTTTTATTTAGTTTCAACATGATTTCATGAATTTAAGCCAGACTTAACTACGCTGTCCCTGTGGAACCTCTTTTTCCTCTCTTTCTTTTTCTCTGTATCCCATGGACGTTGCTCATGACTGGGATGAGTTTGTGATGTGCACATGGCAAGAGGTCCAAGGAGGCCTTTTTACCCTGGAGGAGTCCCTGCAATAGTGAGTAATATCCAGGTAAGATCTGACAACACAGGACACATTACTCGATCTATGCCAGAATCTAAATTGCCTTTTGATATTCAAAGCAGGCCTTCTTGAATGTTGCAAAAATCCTCTGAGACTGTCAGTAATCTTTACATGAACAATATATATAAATATACTGTGTCTGTGAGCAATTTTAACTTTGGCAGCTCAAGCCCAAAGGCACTTCAGTTTTCTATCATTGTTTCCAATTTAAGAATATCAGTAACAAAACCCTCTAATTGAGTCACCCACAAACTAGCAATCACTACATCAGTGAGGTTGTTAAAGCTAGAAGAGAACTGAGCTAAATTTTAGAAGAAGGTACAATGAGAGAAGCCTAGAGATCAGTAAAAAGAAGTGTGACTCAAGTTTATGAAGTACATAATCTAAGAGATAAAGCACATCAGGAAAGGTAGAAATTTGTGATAGGAGCTACATCAAATGCACAGTGATAAACTCACAGGAGACAACTTAAAAAATTAGGACCCAAGTGCATTATAACTGCACCAAGATCTTCCTAAGAGACTAAAATCAAAAGGTGTCATACAAAAAATAGAAATAAGGAACATAATTAAATATTAGTTTAATAGGAATTGAGAAAGTTCAGAGGCTAAGTTGTTAACATTATTTTGGAACATAAAGGTGGCAAAATTATGCAAGGCAAAATAACTACATGAGAAGCCAAAGAAGGGCAAAGTAAAGGTTCATACCTTAACAAGTAATTCACAAAGTACTGAAGTGTTCACTGTCTTTACATGAAAAGATTAATTTCCAATCAGATACTTAACCACATTAAATTTAACATGAAAATAGAAGCCTAAGCAGAATAACGATAAATTAAGTTTTAAAATGTCTGGATAAGCTAAGTGTAATTGAAGCCATCAGGTCCTGATGATGTTCAACTTCACTTATTGAAATAAATATGAAAAAATCTCAGAAACATTCACTGTTATCTTTGAAAACTCATGGGACATGGGCACGTCCCAGATAATGCAAGAAAAGAAAGTATAGTAACTACCTTTAAAAAAACCACAAAAAACACAAACAGGGGATTATTCAGTACAACACCAATTCCAGGAATGATTCTGGAACAAGTGGTTAGATAACCAATTTATAAGTGCCTTGAGCATACTAAAGTGGTAAAAACACCTGACAGATTTGACAGGAATGAATTGTATTGACCCTGTTCACTGCTGACAAGTTAACTAGCCTTGGCTGGATAATAGAAACAGCCTTTTGGCTGCAAGGACAATGAAACAATGGGAGAGAATATTGACTGATGCTGCTGCAGTTTGTTTTGTTTTTTTTTTTTCCTAGAGGATTTTTAAAAACAAGTTAGGCACACAACTTCTGTGAAAGCTATAGGCATCTTTAGTCTTTCCGCAGTGTAGGGTATTGTACTAGAAGAGCTGCAAGATCTTTTCCAGACTTATAGTATTATGGAGGCAATATTTTAGGTCCCCTTTGCCCCATGACTTGCATTACATGTTTTCTTCCACGAATGCAGGTTACTGAAGATTGTCTGGGTTTACATCAAGCTCTTTTATTCAAATTGATCTGAAATTGAAATATTTCATATATGCTTCATTTTCCTTTGGAAATTTTAGCAAAAACCAAGCACTATTTTTCCCCAGAGGTTTGGGTTGATTTTGCTCTTTATACAAATGGTGCTTCTGAAATCTGCTCAGTCTCAACAATACCTCTGAAATAATTGTCATACTCAGGATGACAAATTAATTAGTTGGGGGACAAACTGTGGCCACTCCATTGCAGATGTGAATGTAATTTTGTCCTGAAACTGCATCCCACTGAACACTAGCGTGTTGGGAAAATCTTCGACCATGCTATTACTCCTGAAACAGCTCCAGAAACAGTGTCATTTGGGTTCACTTTTCAAATACTTCCAAGTCACTGGACCACAATATTGTCTTAGCTGCAAATGCTGATCATTCGAGATGAGTCTTTCTCTGTTTCACAGTTTCTTTCAGTACAGGAAGGTTTAACTTGGTCTTGGAGTACAGAGATACACTCTTGAGACCTCTAGTAAAGCTGAAATTTGCTTTGCAGTAAATGCAGTCCAGCATGAAAGACAGATAGACATGGTCAGTGTGATTGCTGGCATGATTTACTATGACTCAGCAGGAGGGAACTGTATAGTCTGGACTGGACTTTTGAACATGAGAGAGGTCTGTTTCCCCTCTCCAAATGTAGGCCTGTCAACACAGCGTGCCCCAAAATGGAACTAAATTATTCCTCCCCACTTCCCTAAATTTATGAGAGTTTAACAAGTTTTGAAAGACAACATTGTTATTTGAAAAACAGGGTTACCTTTACTTCTATTACACATCTCATTTGACTGTCCACTATTTAATGGTGTAACTGGTAGGTATTTTTTCAGGTACTAAAATACCTCATCCCCAAATGGTAGGCAATCCTTTCATGTTTCCAATAGCACCTCCTCTAAAAGAAACATTAATCTGCTGGGTCAGCAAGGCAGAAACACTGAGGAGTTATCTCCTTACCAATTTTTTTGCCTGGTCTTTTTTATGAGGCAACCTCTTTAAGAAAAATGAAAGATACTAAAATATCCTAAGTAAGTGGAATATATGAGCATTGACCTATTGAAAGTGTATTTTCCTGATTATCACCTAACAAAACTGGAACTGGGGTCTGAACAAGCTTGTGATATTAAACACATCTTAAAACTCTGTAGTTTTATGAAATTAATGGGACCTTATTAAAAACTAATTGCCACATTTCTTTTAAAAGTGGGAGCTATATATTAGCCTCATACAGATTTAGAGCTTGATTGTTGTCTTTCAGATGGTTGCTTCCGAGCATTAGAATAAATTATTAAACTTAATAAAATTACAATAAACTAGATTGAGAGCTGAATTACTCTGTGCAATCAGTAACCTTTTGAGATCCCAACAGCAAAGCAACAATGAGATGGAGTTTAGCAAAACTAGTAACATCCTTCTAAATGTTTAGCTCAAGTATGAAATCTGAGTGAGAAATTTTGTATTTCCAACATTATTTGTTTTCTGTTATACTTCAGTATTCTAGACGTATTTAGCCATCAGAAGCATGAGACTGAGCTCCTAAATAATTTATTTTGTTTCCATGGTGGAATAAAAATAAATAAAATAAAAGAACAGAGCTATCAATGTTGAGCTGAACAATTTCTTTTTATGTAATGGAATATTTTACGTCCTTTAGGTTATATACACTTGGCACTTGCAAGACTCTCATGTATCTTTTACAGAAAGCTGTATGCGAGAACTGTAGAGGATAAAGTCAACTTTGGAGAGCACAAAATGGTGTCAACTAGGTGGACAGTATTTTGGTCTAGGCTTCTCTTTTGACTCATACTGGAACCGAGTCTGTATTTTAAGCAAGGAATTAGCCTTTATCCTGAGACTATCCTGAGTCTTGAGATTATCCATGTGTCTTCAGGCAAAGTTACCGAGTTCATCTGTGCCTCGATTTTCCACAGATAAAATATGGAGAATGTAAATAGTAGCACTGTATGTATGAAAAAATTCTCAGAACTGTCAGAATTGTATCTGCTCTGGGGCCACCAGTTTTGAAAGAGTACACATACCCTCAGCTTGATTCACCATGTCTCATTCAGGACTAAAGTGTTCCTCAGCCTCAGTGTTTTCTGTGTATAGCCCTGCTTCATATCTTCCTAATCCAGGTGTAAAAGCACAGATCCAGAATAGCTGCTTCCTAGTGTCAGGTGCATGTCTGTAAGGTTTGGCTCTAGATAAACATTAGATTTTCTGTATATTTTGTAAAGAAATACTTTTTTTTAAGAAATCAGTTTTTTAAATTTCTCTTGAGAATATGATGTTACTGTAGAAAGGGACAACGGTTTCCTCAGGTTAAACATGATGCCAGTCTCGGATCCCATTTGCATCAATCAAATCAAGTCAATGCATTTCAGGGCATACACGTGTAACTGAGATCAGACTCCAGCCTTTCATAAGTAATCCTGATTGTGGCCTTTCAGTACCTAGAGGGGGCCTACAAGAAAGATGGAGAAGCAAGAGCATGGAGTAACAGGACAAGGGGGAATGGCTTCAAACTGAAAGGCAGTAGGTTTAGATTAGCTATTAGGGAGAAAATCTTACTGTGAGAGTGGTGAGACACTGGAACCGGCTGCCCATAGGAGTTGTGGATGCTCCATCCCTAGAAGTATTCAAGGCCAGTACATGCTCTGTACTGCATATTGGATGCATCTTTCAGACAGAGAATTTGTACTGTGAGAGATGTTTCGCTTCACTGAGCAGCATTTCACAAAATATTCCAACTGCCTCTTGTATTTTCCAGATGCAATTTCCATTCCATTATCTTTTCTCCTATACATTATTCTGAAAGAGTTACACAAGGAGAAAAATCTCATCACAATGAAAAAACTACTTGCGATCAATGTAATGTGTGCATTGATTAAGTTCCCTGTGGAGTCCTCAACTCCACATCATTTCTCTGAACACTAGATTTTACCTGTACATATTTGATGCAGCCAAGATGTGTAAAAATTAATGTAAGCTGACAACTTGTTATTAGTTACACATCTGAAGAGTCTCAAGTGGATAGGCTGTACTTCCCCAAGTCAGTTGTGACTGAGGCTTGCTAATTGACTCAAATCTTCCTGGTGTATGTACTAGCATATTAAGGGCAAATGGCATCTAGAGCTAGGGCTTTTGAGTCATATCATGCCAAAACAATTTTCCTTAGAGCAACCTGCTATCATTATATTTTCTCAGGCCCAAATCCTTATATAATAAGAAACTTATTTCAGAGCCAGTACCGATGCTCTGCTCTGTTCAGTGACTGTCAGAGCTCTTGCTGTGAGCTGGAAGTTGTGACTGCTGGCTTCCTGTGCAAGAAACAGGGCAACCCACAGCTCCAGTGCCCAAAAAGGGATTGGGCATGTCACTCTCCCAAAAGCCATTAAAAGCCGACACAGATGAGGGACTGGGAGGAGGGAGAGACAAATAGGCTGAGGGAAAGAGCTAGGAATGTGAAAAGAACTGAGAGCAACAAATGAAGACATCAAGAATAAAGCTGCCAGGAGACAAAGAGAGGAAATGTATAAACACAATTTGGTGAGGTCAGAAAAGGTAGTTAGGGTATTGCTCAGGTGTGAGCTAGCCTGTCTCCAGGGCACAGGCAACTTCAGAGAAGCTGGTTCTGGTGCCTGAAAGCATGCTGGAGCTTGGGTGTTGTTTTACTGCACCAGCTCCAAAAAGAACCAGTTTTGTGTTGTCTGGATGCACTCTGCATGAATTTATATAGCTGCTATAATTTATTTTGATTTAAGTTTATTTTATTGTGATAATTTCAAAACACTTCTGAAAATTTATAATATTATGTTGTAGGAAATACGTAGTTCATGCTACATGGTTATTTAAAAGCTTTGAAATACAGCAAATTGAACTGACAATAAATAAACCCAAAAATCTGTATTTCTGCATAGCCAGCAGAAAACATTTTGGTACTATCATGACAGTTTTATTGTTGTCATTTATTCGACTTTTAATACATTCTTGATAAAGATCTGTTCTTCTGAGCATTTCTAAAGGAAAATTAATCTCTAGAAAATTCCTCAGCCACTTTTATTAAAGTTAGCCTCTGGTAACTACCATCAAACCTTTATGGCTAAAATAAAACACATTCTCAAAGGAGTAAATCTGAGGCTGTGAGGGATATAGACTAAAAACGAAATGTTTAATGATGGTGACTTCCTCTCTAACTTTTTGATGAGAAGAAAAGCTCAGTAAAAGATCCATGTGTGGGAAGAAGAGGAAGGAAGGTGAATAAAGAAACCAAAAGAAAAATTTTAGGACAATTATTTTGTATAAAGCAAGTCTTTGAATGACAATATTGAATTACGTGAACATTTCTCTTAATTATAGTCAGAAGGCTTGAATAAATACTATAAAAACAGGACATAGAAAGAAAATATTTTGAGGAGCACTAGTATGAAACAAAAATGGAAGCAGGTGCTCTTGGTTTTTATATACAACTTTATGTGTAACACAGTTTAGTTTTAAGGAGTGATGTTGGTTGTATATTTCCTGTGAATGCTTGTACCTGTGACATTGGAGTATTTGAGACCTTCTTATAAAAGTATGGTTTTAAAATATTTCCATCTCTTCCTCTCACTGTGGGCTACTTTTTTACCCCATTCCAGAAACTTAAAATACTTGGCAAGACCTGGTATTTTGAGCACAAGCAGCAGTATTGGGCAAATGGCTTCTGTCTTGGAGCTGAAGGGCAGCAAGATTGTATCTGTCTGCCACAGGGTACATAGGCATTCGCTGACAAATCCATGCATCTTTAGTATGACAATCTGGAATAAAGTACACCAGATTAGTCTCCATATTCTTTCTTTAGAAGAAGCTGACATTTTTCTAATATTCTGAGGACATCTGTGAACTGGAGAATTTTTTCCGTGTATCCTTTGTATTATTTTCTCTCTTGAAGACGAAATTCCAGTAAATGATACACTCAGTCCATGAAGTTGCAGACTGACTGAAATTTCAGGATGGGCTGAGTTACAAGTGTGTAAACCTGGAGTGACAGCTTCACAGCCAGTGATGTTCCTTTAGATTCAGGCTGGTTCAGCTGAAATCAGATTCCAGCCAAACTGACACCTATGGGCAAAGAAAATGTAGGTCTTCTTCCAAAGACCTACCATTGCACATATGAGAGATGTGTGAACATGATGCAGAATTCTTGCAGGATTCCTCTGCATCACAAATTGCCAGGCGTACAAACACTTAATTTATGACTGTTTTCTGTGGTTACACTGTGACTCTTAAAGGCAAAAATCAATCATTTTCTTTGAAAATGCAGAGGGGAAAAAAGTACATGTGATTCTATGAGCAAGGAATACATGGTTTACAAAATACTGTCTCCTCGGAGCCACATTACTGTGATTTCAGCTAAGGTCAAGTTGTACAGATGAAGTATTACCCTTCTGAAAAGTGTCTGCCTTATGCATCTTTAGATCTGGAATTTAAAAATAAATTGGCTTAGCTTAGTCCCTCAAAACATTTATCTTTTCAAAGAATGTAGACCATATGCACAGAATGCTCTGGGATATAATTTCATGGAAAGGATTTGAGGGTCATACTGAGGCATGGATGATTTGGCATTGCCCAAAGCAACGTGCTACCATAATTCTTAAAATTTTGAATGACAATCCCAAGTGGGAACAGGAGAGTATGTTCCTTTGAGGAAAGAGGGTCCACTGCTAGTGCCCACTCCTTAAAAGGAGTGTTAAGAAACTCAGGAGAATTCAATGCGGAACAACATAATAGACTACAGAAGAGGAGAAAGGAAGGAGAAAAAATATTTTTTAAAATCTTTTTAAAAAGGCTGATTCCAGCAGCTTAGTGTGCTTAAATTATTGAAACCAAGGTCTGGAGTGTCATGAGCACATCTCAGAGGAGAATTTGTTCCATATGATCTTAGCTGATCTAGTGTCATCTAGTGTAAGCCACCTCTTCCAGGCCCCCTCTATAACTGAAGGAAAGTGTCATCACCCCAGGATGCTTTTCCTCCAGCAGAAAACAAATGTCCCAAACAACCTGGATAAATCATTGTCTGTCTCCATGGGCTACAAGGGGAAAGTAAATGATTCATTCAGACCAGACACCTGATACTGAGACAAGTGAATTAAGAAGAGATAAATCCCCACATGCACTGCATGGGAGCAAAGATAGGCAATAGCTCACTGGACCAGGCCAGGATTTAGAGAGATCTATCAGCTAAAAGTTGAAGCTGGACTAATTCAAGCTATAAATAAAAGAAAGGGCTTTAAAAACAGTATAAGCATAAATATCAGCTGTATTGATTTACTAGAAAATGCAGTAGATCCTTCATGACTGATTATTTTAAACCCAGGATTTGTTGCTTTTTTCCATAAAACGTTTTAGCTCAAAAATTTAATTTCACAGAAGTCCTGTATCTCACATTACTTTAGTAGTGAGATTCAACTGCCCTAATTTAGGAATCTCAAAAAGATACCATTTACAACTGAACTCGACACCTCAGGCTGAGGGGCTTTCCTTACAAAAAATGAAATCTTCAGAGGATGCTACGTTCAGTCCTAAAAACAGGGCAGAGGAATTGTTTACCAGAGGCGCCTGTTTCTTTCTACTCTTTCTAAAAGTGTGCACTGGGCAATTCACATTGACATGGGACATTGAACTTCTATCTGAGATAAGTTTCATGCTAGATGGTTTCTCCTGGTCTGACAACTCATGAAACTCTGACTAAAGTGATAGGCAGTACTCTCACATCCAGTCATAGTTTGTAAATATTTCTTCTCTCTCGTGCAGATCTTGTCATAGAGCACCAAATAATTCCCTCAGTTTCCCCTAAGCATGTCACTGTCTTCCAATGCTCTTATATTTATATGTTGACTGTTAAAATACAGTTCTGTTGCATGACCAGGTAGAAATAGCAATATTTTGTTCATTGATTTGATTCCAATGCCCAGTCTAAACAAGATTAACTTATTTTCACTTATTTTTATGGACAATAGAAAAAACTAAGCTATTCCCAGTTTTCTACTATGCTCCATCCATCAAAGCAGGATAAGCAGGAGATTTTTATTAATGCATTCTCAGCTGAGGGAGTTCACTTGAAGAATCATTAAGCCTCTGTCATAACAGCAGAAGGACAAAATAATGGTTATATATTCCCAACCCACCATTAGAAAAGTATTTGTTCACTTCTATCCCGAATAATATGAGAAGAAAGACATGTGGAGACAGTGCTGTCCCTATCCTAGGCCTTGTCCTCTACTGTTCAGCCCTTTGCTCAGAGGGAATCTGAAATGCCACTGCTCATTTTTATCTCATCGTATTGCATTTGGGCAAAATTTCCCTCTCCACTCTTCATGTATGTTTCACAGACATGTTTTTAGAGGCACAAAACAGCCTCAAAATGCCATCTTGTACAAAAAAAGACATTAATAGCAGATATTTCTTTTAACTCTTGACTGATTAGAATTTGACTCTGAAGTCTCCAAATAGCCCTTCATTAAATGCAAAAGTGGGTTCAGAGTTCTCCTTCTTGCAGACTTTGGGGTCATGCAATGAATCAGTCCCAAAGATAATTCTGAAAAGCTGCAAAATTCCCCCCAGCATCAGCACCACTCTTTCCTGCAGACATCCTCAGAGAGGATCCTCAGAGAGAAGGATTGTGTTTTGCAGAGAGAAAAAGCACAGTGTGTGCAGCAGAACCATATTTATCTCTCTGCCAAAGTGCTTTATGCATCTGCACTGCTGGGGCCAGACTTGCCTCTGCCTGCCAATTTTTCAAAAGAAAAGCCTCAGCTTTTCCAGATTAGTGGTGGAATATGTTTCAGCAAATCAGCCAGACAAGCAAATCAGATATGCTTCCATCTGTACTGAGCCTGGACATCAACCGTAAAACACCTTAAAAAACTTTTGTGACAAATTCTAACATCTACCCACTATGAGGCAGGAAACCCTCACTATGGAAAGACTGTGTAAGAGACACTGTAACGAGCTTTGTCAAAGAGCTACTGACTACACAACTCTCTACAGAAAAACTTTTACTGTAAGTACATGGACAAATGTACCCTGAGCAAATCAGTGATGAGTATCAGAACTCTGTGACCAGATCAACACTCAACACAAGTTGAGGCCACCATGTATTCAGGGTCATGGGATGCTTGTGTTCTGTGGGACAACTGGGAACAACAAGGCCATGGAAATTGACTCTGCTGGCCCTACTCCTGATGGGGGCATGTGGCAGATTCCAAAATGCAGAAGCTGAGCAATAGAGAAGCAGAAAAGCATAACCACAGTGAGATTCAACAGACAACCACAGTCATCTCTTTAGCTGGTGTCTACATTTGAGCTGGTTATCTAGATTTCCTTTATAGTTATTGAAGAGAAGCATTTGTCCAATACGAGTTTTGTGCCCTATATGAATCTGCTGACTACAAAGAAAGTCCCTACAATTAGCTCAGGTGTAGACACCTGTGAAATCTATCCCAGAAGATTGTCTGACAGTGCAAAGCCACCAGGATACAAAATTACCTATGGGACAAACATCAGGCCCCTCTTCTGTATGCAAGATTGTGGCAGAAAGAGGCTGTGTGGCCGAAACAGGCTGTGTGGCCTCCTCACAGATGGAAGAGAAGGTTTAATCCTGTGGCAACAGATGTAGCTCCCTGATTTGAGGCTTGTCCATAGGATCAGTCATTGGCACAGAAATTTTATGGGGTACATTTAGTCATAATAGTATAACACTAGAGGGAAGTATTCACAATAAAAACCACAGATGTTCATCACAAAATATGGTTTTAGCAATCACAACATATTACAAAAATACACAAGGTGTTTAAATTGCAGAAAAGCTTTGGTATCTCAGAGTCACTGAAGGGCAGTTCTCATGGTAGAGAGTATTTCAAACTGTAGAACCCATGAAGCCTCCATTGTTGCCTAAACTTGACGTTTCTGCTACTTTTCTTTGCATTCTTTTTGCACAAAGCAGGCACTTGACAAAAATGTCAGTTCCTTTCAGTTGCTGTGAGAGTCTGGGGAAATAGATGCATGTGAAAATGGTTTACTGCTCTCTAAATTACAGAAATAACATATTTTTGAGTGTGCATGAAAAAAAAATAAACCATTAGGAGCAAGATTTGAAGGGGTCAAACTTCCTAGAAACAAGAAATTCTGAATTTGGATTATCCAAGTCGAGAAACTACAGACCTGTCAGTCTCACTTCAGTGACTGTTAAAGTTATGGAGAAGATTATTCTGTGAGGTATTGAAAAACACCTGAAAGATAATGCAGTCATTTCTATGAGAGGAAAGTCCTGCTTAACCAACCTGATTTCCTTTTATGACAAGGTAACCCACCCAGCTGATCCGGGGAAGCCAGCTGATGTATACTTTTTGGATTTCAGTAAGGCTTTCCATACAGTCTCTCCCAGAATCCTTCTGGACAAAATGTCCAGCACACAGCTGGATAAACACATCACACAGGGGGTGAGCAACTGGCTCACAGCTTGAGCAGAGGGTATATAGTGAATGGGGTAACATCAGACTGCTGACCTGTCACTAGTGGGGTTCTGCAGGGCTCCATCTTAGGTCCTGTGCTCTTCAACATCTTCATAATTGACTTGGACACAGGACTGGAAGGCATACTGAGCAAGTTTGCAGATGACAGAAAACTGGGAGGAGCTGTTGACTCCCTTGAAGGCAGGGAGGCCCTGCAGAGAGACCTTGACAGTTTGGAGAACTGGGCAATCACCAACCATATGAAGTTCAACCAGGGAAAGTACCGGATTCTGCACCTGGGATGAGGCAACCCTGGATGTTCATACGGACTGGGGAATAGAAAAGAGTACCATGGAAAGGGACCTGGGGGTTCTGGTCGATGGCAAGTTGAATATGAGTCAGCAGTGCCCTGGTAGCCAGGAGGACCAGCCATGTCCAGAGGGGCATCAGGTAAAGCATCACCAGCTGGTCAAGGAAGGGGATTTTCCTGCTCTACTCTGCACTGGTGCAGCCTCACCTTGAATAGTGTGCAGTTTTGGGCACTGCAATATAAGAAGGATATTAAGCTCTTAGAGAGCTTCCAAAGGAGGGCAATGAGGATGGTGAAGGGCCTTGAGTGGAAGCCTTATGAGGAGCCATTGAGGTCACTTGGTCTGTTCGGCCTGGAGAAGAGGAGACTGAAGAAAGACCTTGATTGCAGTCTACGACTTCCTCATGAGGGGAAGAAAAGGGGCAGGCACTGATCTCTTCTCTGTAGTGACCAGGGACAGAACCCAAGGGAACAGCCTGAAGTTGTGTCAGATTTAGTTTGGATATTAGAAAAAGGTTCTTTCCCCAGAAGTTGATTGGGACTGGATTGGGCCTGGAACAGGCTCCCCAGGGAAGTGGTCACAGCACCAAGCCTGAGAGAGTTCAAAAAGCATTTGGGCAGTGCTCTTGGGCCCATGGTGTGACTCCTGGGAACGGTCCTGTGCAGGCCTAAGAGTTGGACTCAAGGATCCTTTTGGGTCCCTTCCAACTCATCATATTCTGTGGTTTTGTGAAATATATCTGAAAAAATGTCCAGAAGAATAGAAATGTATGAGGAGGAATAAAGTCTTATTGGCTCAAGAAGTCTTATCCATGAGCAATATGAAACTTGCTCTTAAAAAAGTATTATAAAATTTGTGATGCCTTTCTTTCAAGGAAACTAACACTGAGAAAACTATTTCATGCTTTTAAGTGAAATTCATGTTAGGCAACTCTTTTCAGCTTAGTGGACCAATAATCTTGATTTTAATTGGACTTCTTTATGCTAGCTTCAAACAGTAAAAGACTCATCAGTTTTCCATTGTAAACTATTGATATTGGCTACATTAATATTACATGTACATAGGTCTGTCTTGACTTTTTGTAACATATCAGATGTGCATTCCCTACCAGCATTGGATTTAGCAGAGAAGCAGAATAGGCAAGGGATGAAGTGGGCAGGTACTGAAGTCTGCCACTGTGTCCGTATATAAAAGTCCCATCCACTTGCATAGGTGATGCTGTTGAGCTGCAATCCATTTTTAGAAGCACATAGTTCCTAGAATCCAGCTTCTGGGTATTCAGCAGCAGAAATGGGGGAAACGCAGCAGGTATCAACATCACCTGCAAGACTACCATCTTCAGTGCACCACAGCAAAGGAGTATGGTGAGCCCAGCAACCCCACTGAAGAAAGCCAGAGTAGCTTTCTTTTTGATCTGTTGCAGATCTCTCTGATTTCAGAAGAAACACTCCTAGTTGCTGGAGGGAAGTAGTCAGCCCTTCTTTCCTCATCTGTGGCTCTGAAGAAAACAGCAGGTGCATCTCCAGAACTCTGAAAAACTGGTAAAGGAGCAGATGGGAGAACAGCCCATGGCATGCTGAGCTACAGCATCTTCCTCTCATGCTCTCCATGATACTCTCTTACCAGTGTTTGGGGTTGCCACCTAGATGGACCACAAATCTGGATTTTAGAATGGTCACAGGTTAGCACTTGGGTGGAAAAACTGACTTCAACTCTGTGTTTATTCTGGGGATACAATGACTTTCTCTTCTAGTCATTTCTGCATCTCACACTTCTCATGCCCCCTAAAGAAATGTCTTCTGACTCTGCAGTACTGTCAGTAGGCAGGGTTACCCCACTCATTTTACTTGTGTTACCATTTTTTTCTAGCATAGATAGAAAGTCATTATGTCACAGGATTTGCATCCTGCTTGCTCTTCAGTCTTAGCCTTTAATAGAATTACAAAATGACAGACATACAAGAAGTGATTAGAGTGAACATGCAAATGTAGCCACCAAATGCATAGGCATGCACTGCAATTTGATGGAGGCCAAAAATCACAGTGCGACCAGTGCCAATTTCATATGATTCACATCTAATTCAGTGATGTCTCTTACCCACAGGCAAGTTAGAATCAAGAATTTCCTGCCATTTCTGTCTCTTCTCCTCAATACTCTCTAAGATCTGTTTATTACTCCAGCTACAATGGGGACCATGCTTTTAAATAGTTTTTAAATACCTTTCCCAGTCTCAAAGCAAAGATTTTCAACCTTCCCATGACACTAAGTAATAGAAATGTCACCTTTCTCATAGTCTCAGTGTATCCTGCTTGTCCTACTACAAAGACAGGAAGGAATACCATGGGCTCATTAATTCTTTTTACAGCTCTCAAACAAAAGAACAGTCACTAAACAGGAGGAACCAGCAACATACCTTCTTGATGCACAGAGCATATTGCTGATCTAGAAATGGTGAGATGTTGTTTCCTAGGAGCTGAGCAACCCTGTTGGTCCACCAGGATTTTCAAAGTGTCATTTTTTAATGGCTCCTGAATAACTGCTATCAAAAATATTCACTCAACCAAGATATTAGGTTCTGAAACCAGAAAATTTGTATTTTATCTCTGTAATACTTTATGTTGAGAGAAGGTTTTAAACAAGCATTTGTAATTTCACTGCAGTTAGAAATGTCTGCCACTGTGTTATGGTCAGTAACATGCTTTGACTAGTGTGCTTCACTTGCAGCCACCTTAAGTTCACAACTGAAATAAAAAGCAGGGAAACAGCAAATATTTGAAAGACTTTCTGGATTTCACATCAGCATTTCCATGTTCTCTCCAGTCACTGCTAAACAACCACTCCTTAGTTCTAAATGAAAGCTTGTGTCTTTTCATTGGCGCCGATCCCTCTTTTTTGGATTAAGTGTGTTTCAGCTCTAACTCTGTCAATTTAGACAGACAGACAGATTTAAATAACCTAATTTTCAAACACTTCAGCCCACTGTCTCCTGTATCCTACTGACCAGACAAGAAGAGCAAACCACAATCTCTGTGCAGAGGGACAGTATAGGTATTTGGACTTTGTGAATGTGGGAGACTGTAAACAGGTAAGTTAATGACACGCTTCTGCTGATTCTTCTGGGATTATTTTTTCTTTATTTAATATTATTGTTATCTCAATTATTCAAATGTCATTACTGCTGGCAATGGCTGTGTACTGGGTCTGGCTGAGCTGGAGTTCATTTCCTCATTAATAGCCCTCGCAGTGCTGTGCTTTGCATTGGTAGCCAGAAGGGTGTTGATAACACACGGGTGTTTTGGCTACTGCTGAGCACAGCACCAACACAATTCCTTCCTTAGCTGAGAGCAAGACCCTGGGAGGGGGCACAAGTAGGCCAAAGCTGCCCCAAACTGACCAAAGGGATATTCCAGACCATATGACATCAGCTCAGATATAAAAGCTGAGACAAGGAGCAGGAAGGGAGGCATTCCTTGTCTCCAATGGCTGCCTGCTGAGAAACCGTCCTGCATACCGAAGCCCTGCTGCTCGGGAGTGTCTGACCATTGCTGCCCATGGGAAGTAGAGAATCAACCGTGTTATCTTTTGCTTCACTGTTGCATGTGCAAGCTTCCACTTTGCTTTTTTGCTTTAAATACACTGCCTTATCCCAACCCACAAGTTGTTTTCCGTCTTACTCTCTCCCGTGTCCGGCTGGGAAAGGGACAATAGAGCTGCTGGGTAGGCACCTGGCGTCCAGCCAAGGTCAACCCACCACAGTCTGTTACTAACTTGCTGATCTTCTTTGCTACAGAACCCAGACAAACATTTGCCTCAACTAATTTAAATGTTCATCACCTCGTCTAATATACTCAGCTAGGATTTTCCATAACCGGTGAAGTATATCTAAAATACATATTCTGTGTGTATACATATATATATAAAATCCATCCATCCATATATATATATATCTCTAAAATACATATTTTGTAATAATAACTTGCTCTGTGATGATGTATGTTTCTCTCCCCTTATATGAAAGAAACTAAATTACTATCTTTGATAGTCTAGTTCCCCTGTGTGTTCCTAATTTAGCTTTGACAGATAGAGTTAGACAAGACAGATTCCATACTAAATTGCCTTTTAGTCTTACATTCAGTGACCTGTTATATAAGCTCTTACTAATTTTCTGCTAAAACTGTATATTCTAAGCCATAGGTTGCTTGGGTAATTCATACCTCAGAATTGGTCTTTCCGAGCTGTGCCACTTTAGTGAAGCAATGCAAATGAAGAATAGTGTGTAAGGTCCAGAGGCAGATTCTGTGATTCTAAGACAGATACAGCAAAAATATTCATTAACCAACTTTGCACAGGAAGGCCAAGTGAAAATACTGAGTAAACACCTGTTCAGAAAAATTACTCCAAAGGTGGGATCACCATTAGTCTAATTTCTCCATTCTGCTTCATTCAGCTCCTCTCACCAATGATGTGAATTCAGACTACAATTATGTAAGAAAAGGTTTCAGAGTATATTTATTTCCAGAGTCCCTTTATTACAAGGTTTATTTTCTTTTGTCTAGTGCTTCCAGTTTCATCACTGAGTAGAACACAGAGTATTTGTAGCTGTGCAGGTAGCAGGGATCCCTGCTAGATCCTTCTTGTATTAATCCTTCAACATAAGGGGAAACCCTTCAACACAAGGGGAAACCCTTCAACACAAGGGGAAACCCTTCAAGCTAAGGGGAGAAGATCAACAGCAAGTTAAGCAGCACACACAGGTGACCCATGGACACAGCACATCTAACAGAAAGGTTGCAATACACTACATTCCTCAAAGCAATGACAATAATGCAGCACAAGAAGAAAGTGAGAAAGAGTGAGGTCATTACTGCTCCCTGTAACAGTGCAGAGGCCTTCCATGTCAGGAGAGTCTGGGTCGTGTTGGGGACAGCTGGGATGGAGAGGGAGGTAGAGATACATTTAATAATGCAAGGAATAAGCCTACAGGAAAGGGCTCCCCTGAAATACTGCATCATTATTATGCACAACTAATACGTCCCAAGTAATTAATAAGCATTAAATAGTAATATATATAACGCCATTTTTTTTTCTAGTAACTGACTGTATTTATGATTAAATACAATCCCCTCTGTCTAGAGGACCTGGGGTGATTAGGTCCTAAGGTCTTTGTGCAAGACTTTACACCACATTATAAATACACAACTCCTGTTCCAAATAGCAGAGTTAAACATGTTCTTTGCAAACTCTGCAGCAGCTGGACTGTGGAAAGGTCAGGCATGTATGCAGTGGGTCTTACTGAAAGGTCACAAGAGATGCAAATAGGAGTCACTTTTAGCATGGTCCACACCATTTCTACCTTTGAAAAATGCACACTAAGTCCCTCTGGCCAAACCTCTCTCCATCCTCCCTGTGTGCAGAAAGAGCAGGGTGAGGAGTCAGTGCACTTCAGTAGTGGCTCTCACCAAAGGGAATCTTCAAGAGGTGTATCCTGCCAGTACAGGCAGTGAGGAGGCAGAGAGCACAGCTGAGTCACATTGGGTCCACAAGTACATTGTAGACATAGCCAGTCTATGTTTCTTATTACTTTTCTGGTTTTATTTAGGTATTTATTCTGTATCCTTTTTGTTCAAAATGTGCATGCTACCTATATTTACGGAGGCTTTGAAACACAAAAATGTTTGTACACATTAATATGGAAAGACAGGGGCTTTACAACTACTGTAAACCCCTTAAAATCTAACACATGTGTTTGAGAATAGAAATAATAAACTCATAGGTAACTACTTCAGGAATTGCTTACCATTAATCACATTTTTTCAACCACGCAGGAATAGCCCCAGCACTGCACTCTAGCATATAGGTAACAAAATAATAAAATCAAAATAAATTAAAAAATATTTTCGAAATATTATTTTAATTGATGAGTTGCAGGAAATTTCACTTTGCTGTTAAGAGTTCACTTCCATACCATTTAGATCTGCTTATTATTTTTAAAAACTGAGTGCTTCAGGACAGATGATATAGGAGCCAAATGAAGTCAAACCTTTCAATCTACTCATCCAAAAATACCTGTAATTAATGGCAAACTATTTGGGGGTCATCAAGCCAAACACCTGCTGAACCAGAGCTGAACCTAGACTTCTATATTGTTGGGTGACCCAAACACCATGTGCTGCAGTCCCAGCTGGTCTCTAGGCATGTCAGGAGGCACCATCTCAGCGTAACCATGGTTCGGAACTGCTCTTTCTGGGACACTCTCCCAAGAAAAACCACGCTAAGCATACAGTCAGGCATCACCTTCGGCCTCCTATTCTGCCTTGTGAAAAGACCACTCACTGTACCAAATTTGTTGTCCCTTCTGCCTGGAAATGGCCACCTCCCCAACATTCCCAGAGCAGTTCATGTGAAGCACTTCTTATTCCAGGCATCTATTAATCCATTTCTTTGGTCCAGGAGAGGTCTTTCAGCCTTTAGAAATGCTGAAGCTCAGCGAAGCAAATCCGGGAACACCCATGAAAACTCCACTGCTGATGGAAATGAGCAGATCAGGCATCTGCATCACCAAATGGCACAGCTCTTCACTGGTGGAATAGCCTGTCAAAAGCCCTGAGTGGGAAAAGGTAACATCCACTAAGGACTTCTGTTACTGAGAGCACTCTTCCGTGTTTGTTTTTCTGGAAATGCTTAGTGAGAGAAAAACTTGCTTTTTGGAAAGCAGTTAATGCCTTCTGATCTGTTTAATCATGCTCAGTGCTCTGTATCCTTTCTACCGAGCTAAGTGTTTGTGCACCTATGTGATTAAGATTTATATGTATAATTGTGAAGATTAATATCTATATGCATAATTGTGAACTGACTTCCATTTTAAGGTAGACAGAAATAAATAAAATATTTGGCTATATATTATAATGCTATTATAATAGCATACATAAATTAAACTAGAATGGTTGCATTGAATCACAGGAAGAAATAGACAAAAAATCAGACCCACATGGTTAATTAAAGAATATCACCAATAAAACAAGAAGGCAGAAACACAGATTTGTATAAAATTTGTTTAAATACCAGCCAAAAACTGTGTATAATAGACAAATTTAGCATTTTGCCAATGAGAATATTTTCAAAATTAGCTGTTGATTTATTCCTTGCTTGAGAGTTTGGAAGGAAAATCTCTTTTTCTCTGAGGAATTTCTAGCCTTCTCCATGCCCAGGGCTTGGGCAGAAGGCAGTTGAACTGGAGGTGATCTTTTGCCCTTCCTTAACAGCAATCTCTCAGTGCCTCCGTTGCTCTGTTCCTCCCCAGCATCTTCAGCTACACGCACAGGAGCAGTGGTGAGCAGCAGAGGGGGACCTCACCTGAGGCTCTCCTCTACATTTCATTCCACTGCGAACCAGTGACAGAAGAGCCATTTGTCCTTACAGTCCACACTCAGCCAGCAAACACACAGCTACCACACGTGGCACATGAGTCAGCTGAACATGGATTTTAATTTCATTACACTACATGGAAACCCATGTTCTTTCTATGGGCTCTTCTCAGCAGCAGAGGCAGCCACCTGCAATCAGCACTAGATAATTTTTTTTTTATTGGTAAAGCCCTCAGAGGTAAACAACTTTGCTATTAGTGCAGTACAATGAAAATAAAATCTGTGGCAGATGGTTGCCAATGTGTCCTGTTTAAACACTTCAGATAAACAGAGAATGTCAGAGAGACACAACAAGCGTAGAACAGAAATCGGTGGAAATTAACAGTGTTATCAATTTGCCACTCTCTTAGAGAGTTCTTTAACCATGGGAAAGTTGAGGTAGTTGGAGATTTAACACTTTCCTCCACACTAAAAATTTTTCTTAAATGCATTTTACATATAAAATAAAAACCTCAAGTTAAAACTGTGAATATAGAAGTCTAGAAACATGAAATAAAAGTATAACAATAATATGCCTCCTGCACAGAAAATGAAATAATAGAGAAAAGTTTATTACTATTGTTAGAATTTATTATGTAGTTGTAGGGTTATTATAAGTCATTAGTATTGTCATCTTAAACAGTAAGCATGTGTTTTAGAGTCATATTGTCCAATTATTTGGGCATATACTTTAAGCAAGAGGCCTGAAATTAGAGCAGAATAGAAAAATAACTATTTTTGCACAGAAACAGACAGGTTCCATTGAAGTGCATCATCTTTTATTGATTTATTTTAGATTTAATTAAAAACAAAATCCACTTACTTCTGTTATAAGCAGATTGTGAAAGACAAGGATATATGATTTAATATTCACGTGTGTGCCTCTGCACATTTAAATACTGATTTTATTTCAGTGTTTTGCTATCAGCTGTCTCAGCTGTTCCAGCAAGTAACGGTCAGACCAGCCAAAAACTGCCTGTCATAGAAATTGTGAGGAGTTCCAGTCTAACAGCATGCTGTGTAACAACAAATTTTCTTTTATGAACTTTAATATGGCTTTTTGTTTTCAATTTCACAGTATGTTGCCTTGTTCTTCTACTATAGAGATGAATAGAAGTGCTATTTTTGTATCATGTTACATAATTTTGTCAAATCTCTTCATTAAACTAGATCAGTCCCACTCTTTTCAGAACCTACTACCTTCATTTTCAGCTTTAATTGCATCTGTCAAATAAGTTTCTAGATATTGTTCAAAGATGTCTTAGAGCAGCTTTTCTTCCTGTAACTCCAGCTTCCAGCACTAAGGAAAGTGCATGAGAAGATTAGGAGTAGTGCTCCCTCATTTCCCTCTTCATCGCCCCTTCTAGCTTTGGCGGGGGGAAATCCCATCAAAATATCCTAGTTATGCCGCTGACTTATTTTTATGAGAACAAATCAAGACTTGGAGTGACCCTCCTTTGCACCATGGCTGTTTGATATCTGTGCAGTGCCATCCACAGAGCTGGCATCCTGTGGGGATGCTATCAGCCTTAGGCTATGGCAGGGAACATCATATCCCACTTGTAGCTTCAGACCCCTGTCCCACTGTGGAAAAGGATGGGGCAAGATGAGGATTTATGTCAAAAAGATTTATGGCAGAAATTTGTGGCAAATGGTATGATCATATGACAATGACAAAAAAAATAAATGATAATGATAAAACAATAAAGGAATGAGAATGCAAAGCCGATAATTAGGTGCACAAAAAAAGACAAGACCCATACTGTGAAAAGTAAGAAAAAAAAATGTTCAGAGAACTGCTTATATCTCACAAAGCACTGTGCATTCTTACCATCACTCTGTCATTAAAATTTATTTGGGTAATATAAACTCCCAGACCAATTGCAAAGTACATTCTATTCCTTGCAGCTACCACTTGTTGTGAGGACTCAACTTGGAGAACATCAGAGCGGGGTCAATGCCACTGAAACACATCTCTCCTGGTTGAGTTTCTACTCCAGTCAAATGAAGATCAGTAGTACCTGAAAGTCTATGCTACATGATAAGGTACAAGTTCAAGTCCCCAAAACAGAATGATGCACTAGATGGAGAAAAACTGATGGGAACAAAATGTGTATATTTCAGGAAGTCTTTTCATTAAATTGGTTTTCTTCCATAAAATCTGAACATGGTTTTGCCTCCCAGTGTGACCACAAATCCTGTAAAAGCTGGAAAAGACTGACTGTCCTTCCTCTTCCACTGATGTATTCCTTATGTCAGGGCATTTTCTTTTTTATCTTCTGTTTTTTACCATTACTAAAACAAATAAATCAAATTAAGCTAAAACTTCAGGATAAAATTTTTAACCACTTTATTAGGGAAAGTCAACAAACTAATCCTCTTTTTCTTTTTCCCTTAAAGAAAACAGGACTGTTTATGCAATTCTATCAGTGAATCGTTACTACTTCACCGTTGATTATGTTACCTTCAAAATCAGTGCAACTGCTCTTCGTCCCAAACACTTGATTACTAGCAGAGCTTTGTTATGAAACTTTATGTGCCTTTTCCCCTTCCCAATTATTAGTCTCAGTGTAGCCCCTTTAATTCTTTGTGATGATATGGAGTGCTGTGAGCTAATATGAGCTAAGGAAATTGTTTATTTTACTTTTTTAATCCACTAGCAACTACTAAATGTGTATTTTGGTTGTAACCTGGCCAGATTACAAACTGAATCTTTTGAAAATGTTGCAGAATCAAAGAGTTGAATTATTTCAAGCTGAACAGGATTTATTTTTTTTATTACAGGAATATCATAAATCAACGTGCTTTCAGTGCCATCTTTTTAATACAGTCTAGTGGTTTTCTGAAATCAAAGACGAGAGAACAATTTCAGTTTGGAAAGTGAAGTATTTTACTTTGAAAAATGTTGAAATTAACCATTGTGATAAATGCTTTGGATTACTGTTTCAAATCTGGAAAGTAACAAAAGCTCACAAAATACCTATGTATCCTTTTGGTTTCACTTTTTTCCCCAAGCCATTTTTCTACAATTTTCACTCAAAACATGTCCAATAATCCTGTTTCTATGCTCTTATTCATAAAAATGCTTATTCTTCCAGACCCACTCTTTGCTGATCTCTTTTAGCTCCTGGCTGTTCAGGAAAGCAGAGAATAGATATGAATCTCAAATAAAAAGCATGGGCTCAATAACATTATCAAAAAACCTAAGTAAAACCTTTTTCTAACCCTCACCCAGTACTGTTATTTGTAAGACAGTGATAAAGGAAATCAAAATTAAGCTGATGCTAGTCCCAAATATGTTATCATTGGCTACTGCAGGTGAGGTGGCCATGGTTTGAAAAGCTCATGGTTTGTGACAGAAGCCTTTTAGGTTTTTTTCTGTTCTAGGATAAACATTTTTTCCCAATGTCTCATTTATCAAACTGCTGAAAAATTATATTATACTTTTTTTTCCCCAACTTACAAATGTATTGACATTCTGCCAGAGAGAACTTTAAACCCCATACATCTTAAATATAGCTCAAACCCTTTACCTTTCTCAAATAATTTTCAGTCTGTTGAACTATCGAATCTATTTGTCTTTTGCATTCCTAGGTGATCTTGCACCTATATTGTCAGGTCTCATAACAAGGGGTCAAAGCAGACACTAAGTTCTACTTAAAACTTTCTTTCTACCATGCAGCTTGTATTGCTGTCGTACCCACAAACATCTGCAGGTGCAGCCCATGTACTTGCTATACTGAGAAAGGCAAACTTCGCAAACTGCCAGAAGGGTCTGGTTAATGCCCAGAAACCGTGTTTCCAAGGAGATTGGTAACAACACTGTTGCCTCCACAGAGAGGGCTTTGAAGGTGTTTTCAAAGATCACTGCAGAGCATAATCAAGAACATCAGGAACACGTCTGTAAAAGAAAAATGCCTGCATTAGAACATTTTATTTTCTAATTCTGCACATCGTTACAACAGCGATATCCTATTAAAATCAATGGAGTTTAACAAAAGAATTAGACTACAGCATTTTGAGTAAAATAGTGCATATTTCAGTAATATGTGAGAGGGATTGAAAGCATTTCTGAACATATAAATATGCTCTCTACTTTTAACCGACTACACTTTGCATTTAAATTATTTTATCTACTTCAGTACTTTGGACCTGATTGCTCTTTTATCTGTTTTTATTCAATGAGACCACTTGAATAAAAATACAGATTAGGTGATGCTGAAAAGTATTGTGAATTTCTATTCATTTTGCAGAATTTTGAATTCAGAGTATACCTGAGATTGCTTCTCAAGGTGTTTTCAAAGTGAAATGAATGAGAAAAAATCTCACTGAGACTTTCATAAGACCAGACTCTCGTTCTTTGCTACTCTCCACAGTAGCAAATTCTTTTATGATTACAAATTCTTACCATTTTTCTTGGTTTATTGTTTGTAGTCCTATTATCTTTATAGAATCTACAGACTTCATTAACTCAGCATGTAAGACTTATCTCTTCTTATTTTTAAAGTTGCCTCTGTGTAAATATTACTGTTCCTGGGGGAAAGTTGAATTGCATGTGTCAAATTTAGTGCATCCATAACTCCTTCAGCTTTGTATTTTAACAAATACAGAAGTAAAATCCATCTTTCAAGACTGGGAGGAGAGGACATGGGGTGGAAAGGGATCCTCATCATGCAATTTTTCCCGTACTCTCTTTTCTATTTTTTCCTTGTATCTGTCCATTTACTTTCTTCTACTTTCATCAGGCAGCTCGTGGTGGTTGAAGGCAAAGGTTCACCTGGTGCCCTGAGATAGCAAAGAAAATACCTGAAGTTCTTGGCTAGTGCAGTTCCTGCTCCATCAGGACTGAGAAGGACATGACTTGGGGGCTTTACAGTGCTCTGTGCCCCTGGGTAGCCTCATTGCATCCTCTGGGCAAGTGCGTTTCAGCCATGGTGCAGGTGCCGACACTGCCCCCAGGGAGGAGATCTCCCCTGAGCTCTGGCAAGATGGCTGAGTGCCTGGAGCAGGAGGCAGCACTCCCAGTGCTCCCAGTTTTACTAAGGGAAAGTGCCAAAGTATCTCAGTTGGCAACCTGCAGCGAAGTGCCATCCCAAAGCTCAGGTACTGCCTGACGAGGCAGAGAGCCCAGGGAGACCAGGGACTATACATCCCTGTTTTCCGTTGCAGGGAACACTGTTTCCTTTAGGTACGCACAGTTTGACATAACCACTGCTTTTAGTCTTGGTAAAACAACCTCCAAAAGCTTTAAGTGGATTTACCAGATAATTTCCTTCAGTATGTTCCACACATCACACAAGAGGCTGTTTTTAAGGGTCAGCCTGGTAGTTCATTTGGTAGCACTTAGACGAGGAGCATAACTTACAGGCACATTGCACTCTTTTGATTTAAAGTCCCCAGGCAATTTTTCCTGTGTCTTTAGTGAGAAAAGGTTGACAGAATGGGAGAGTTTGTTCAGCCTGGAGAACAAAAGGCTGAGGAGGGTATGGCAGCAGTCTTGCAAAGTGAATAAACTCTGCTCAATGATCAGTGTGGCAAGAAGTCACATTAATGGAATTCTAGAGCCAACAGCTGCTGAAGTTTCACTTAGATATCAATAAAGTTTTTCTAGTAGTAAGGATTGTTAATGACTGGAAAAGTTGTCAGTAATGATTTAGGCACATTTAACTCCACTCAGGGAAAAAGAGACAGACTATGCAACCTCTGAAGATCATATTTTACTCTTAATTCATTTGGACTAGGCATTATGGTTTTTAATGTCCAGTGCTTCAGGCTGGATGTATGTTCTGGTCTTTGGCTCTATTTCATTGTGGAAATGAAGAAATCTGTTTCTTGGTCTGTAATTCAGCATAAAGCCTTTTTCAGAAGCTCTTGCCTGCATATGAACTACCGCAGCACTAACACTGCTAAGCCACAGTTTGTCCTGCCTCTTGTCAAAATATAGAAGCAGTGGCAAAAGCACAGAAGAGCTGAGGCTGGAGATGGCCTAGTGCAACCCCCCTGCTCCAGCAGGGTCACCTAGAGCCAGATGCCCAGGATCACGTTCAGATGACTTTGAAATATCATAGAATCACAAAATCAATTAGGTTGGAAAAGACCTCTGAGATCATCAAGTCCAACCTATGACCGAAGACCACCATGTCAACTAGACCATGGCACTAAGTGACCACCTCCAGGAACGGTGACTCTATCGCCTCCCTGGACAGCTCATTTCAATGTCTACTCACCCTTTCTGTAAAGAAATTCTTCCTAATGTCCAACTTGAACCTTCCCTGGCACAGTTTTAGACTGTGTCCTCTTGTCCTGTCACTAGCTGCCAAGGAGAAGGTGCCAACCCCCACCTGGCTACAACCTCCTTTCAAGTAGTTGTAGAGAGTGGTAAAGTCACCCCTGAGCCTCCTCTTCTCGAGGCTAAACAAAGAATGGACTTTCCACAACCTCTCTGTGAAACCTGTGCCAGAGTTCAATCACCCTCTGTGTAGAAAGGTCTTTTCCTGTGTTGAGAGGAAATCTCCTCTATTTCTGTTTATGCCCACTGCCTCCAGTCCTGCACTGGGAACCCCTGGGATTAGTCAGGCTCCCTCGTCTTTACCCTCCACCATCAAATATTTCTACACATTGATAAGATCCCCCTGGAGCCATCTTATATTTAGGCTTAACAATCTCAGCTCTCAGCCTCTCCTCCAGTATGAGATACTCCCATCCCTTCATGCTCCTTTGCTGGACTTTGCTGCAGGATGTCCTTTTTCTCTTTTACTTGAGAGCCCAGCACTGGACCCAGTACTTCAGGTAGGTCTCACCAGTGCTGGAGACAGTGACAGTGAGACAAATAATCAAAAGTAACGTAAAGTAGATCTGAAGTTCAAGGAGAGAGTACTTTGTATGAGGCTACCACAAATGTCCTGCTTACTGCATGAGATCAATCAGCAAGATTTAGCCATGATGATATCATGTTTCTAAAGATACTTTTTGCCAGTGGAATATGTTATCATTCATTGGCCTGAAGGAGAGTGAGATAAACTTAACTACTATTTCAGAAAACTTTCTTTTTTCTGAGAATGGAACTATTTTCTTGGAGGTTTTTTTATAATTAAATGGGCTTCCTATTTTTTCATAAGCTTTCCATGGGCATTAATAAAATCAAAACCAAAAAACTCAACAGGTAACCACTGCTTGAAAGGAATTCTTACTCCGCATCCAATCTCGAATGAACCATACAATCAGCCACTGAAATGCAGCATCTTGCCCAGAGATATTTTTTAATGTATATAATGCCTCACTATAAGAACAGCTTCATCTTCCCCATCCCATTAACACACTAGATGTCCACAGAGATTTTTTAGGCATTTTTAAACCACTTACAATTGAAATGACACTATGAATTCCTAAATGATGAGAGCTGATTGCAAAAGAATAAAGAACGGTTCCTAATGAACAGGAAGAGGATCCCAAAAGCATATAGAGCCTTACAGCAAATCCCTTAGACAAACCCTTTTTAAATTAGACAGGAATGTTTAATTTTCTCACAAGGATAAAACATTCTTCATGCTGTCAACCCAACATATGAGTTATAAAAATAATACCTATTCTGTCATCCTATCTGGCTATGCCCCAAAACACAAGGGCTTTAAGAAGAAAGGTACTTGTAACTAAGCCACATGTTTGGTATGAACATCCCTCAAGACCCAAAACATGCTTATGAAAAGAATTAAAATACTATAAAGAATTTTGTAATTCCATTTATGTCCCCCAAAATAAAAAAATAAAATTCTGAATTACTGCTACTTTGAACCACTCCTTAACAGAAAGCTTTATTATTTTGAGAATAGAACATTCACTTATAACACAAGGAAAACATCTGCAGTAGGAGACCAATCAAGAAAGCAGAGAATGGATTAATCTGCTCCCTGAAGAATGATAGTGTATTTTAAATGATTTATCAGAGCCCTCTTTCTCCATCCTTCCATTGTATGTCACCCTCCTTACATGCTCTGTGTCACAGCTAAGGTAGCTGGACAAAGCACACTCTTCACTCCTGGAGGAATGCTGGCAGATGGGATTGAGAAAGGGCCCAGGAGGCAACCCTTTAAGGTGCTTTAGGACATGGAAGTCAAAGTCCTTTGGGCAGGCTTTCCTCAAGCAATAGGTTGGTCACACCTGTCCACACAGTGCCTTGAGAGATCCTACAGCTGCATCTCCAGAGAGTTTCAGGTTGGGAAAGGGACCTCTTGCTGAAAACTGAACTCTAGCCGATTGTTCCTGAGAGCTGCAGTGTCTTTCAAGCCCCCCTATATGTTTACAGCTGCCTGCTGTGTGTGCTTCTCTCTACCCAAGTGCTGCTGCTGCCACATAATGCAGCACAGAGATTGTACGTGGTAATTTAGCACAAATGAATGTGAGATTTGCACGATGACACCAACAGGACAGGTGGGATTCATCTTGCACAAACGTAGACATATATAATATACAACCCATGAGGTCACCTACACTTCTTTTGTAATTAAAGGACATGAATGAATATTTCTCAGATATGAGCTACATAATGTATTTTAGTCATCTACCATTAGATTAAGTTAATAATTTTACAAGAATTGCCTTTTTTCCCTTTACATACTATAGAAAGAGTTCAGGTGAATGAGTCAGATTGTAAAAAATTACCTGAGACAAACCCCATTCCTATCTTGCTGGTGAGTTATCAAGTCTTTACATACAATAAACATGGTGCTTACTCACATATAAATTGATATCTTTTGTACCACTTCTAATAAGGAAAAGATTTTCTTAAAAGAACAGGAAATAATGTCCATTCTTTAGCATTATCCCTAATCACAACCACTAACCCAGCAGCCATACATTTTTCTTAAATGTTAATTCTTATGCAAAAGTCTAATTTTTTTCTGGAAAGGCAAAATTAACCCTAAGGGAAAATATATAGCTTATACCCCATTTGTATCCACTAACATCCAAAAGAGAAGAGAGTGTAAGCACAGTGCATTAAGTGAATAACAGAGGTCCCTCTGAACAGCTACCTTTTACTCTGGGGTGGAAGGGCCACTGGTATGATGTAGGCTATTTTAAAGCAAATGCCAGTATAATCAGTTCATATTGCAGTATGTTTCCTTATATGTCACAGGCAAAGTATTTTAGGACAGTTTCTGGCAATTTTAGTATTTTATTATTAGAATCCATTTTTCCCTCTGTGGATTGTGAATTCGGCTGCTCTAGTTATCATGGATCAAGTGATAGTTTTCAGCAAAAGCCATAAAACTTATTGTGATGACATTTTTGTATTTCAGTGTCCAACATTTCAGACTCTTCCAGGACAGAAGTGAATGATAGTCCCAAAGATATCTTCTCTCTTCATGTGATCCAGCTTTTGGTTTCAGTCCCGAAAGGGCTGCCAAAAATTTAGCATCGTTTTACACCTGTCTATCTAAACCTCTCCGATCAAGACTATGGCATGTGAGGTGACAGGCCTATTTATTTAAAAGGCACGGGAAAAGCAAATGGGGAAAGGAACAAAAACTGAAAAATTTCTGGAATTATTTTTAAACTTTGCATGTTTCTGAACACCTTCAAAGGTCTGGTTGTTACTCTGGATGGCAAGAAGATAGACTACAAGGAGGTGCTCTTCATCAGGATGATCAAAGGCACAGAAGTTCTCTGCTGAGATACATCCATAAATACAGAGCAGAACAGCATGCCCACTCACCACATTCAACTCTAGAAGGAGGAAGAAACATTGTTTGAAAGGAACCTTTTCTTGTTTACTGAAGAATTCACCCTGTCCATAGCTGACACTCAATAGCAAGTGTAACCCAGCTATTTCACTCCTCCACAGCCATAAGACAAACTGTGGACATAAGGCTTGAGGTAAGCCCAAACATATGGCAAATGTCTTCATAGGGAGTGAAATCAAAAGCCTCTTGTGTGCTCTCAGGGCATCTCCTACATATAAGTCTGTCTCACAAAATAGAAAATACACAGGTGAAATTCAGATGCTGCTGAGATAACACCCCCACCAAACTCCAGAAAGCATGCAGGTCCTCAGGGGATAGAAGTCACTGGTGATGCTACCTATCCTTCAAGGTATCCTCTTCCCCACATCCTTATCTTCTTGTGGTCGTGTTTGCTCTACATATTTTATTGGTAATAGCAAAACCAGAAAGCACAAAAATTCTTGAAAACACGTTAACATTTGTGTATAGTGTTTTTAAAAATGTCAAAGGCAATCTGTTAAGGTGGACTTCGGGGCCCTCTAGTGGCTTCCGAGAGACGTTGGGGAAGAGGAATGACGTTTCCAAAACTCAGCCCTACCACTTTCAAACCAAAATACAAACTGTAAGTAGAGTTCCTCCACCACTTCCAGTAGAATTTAAAGTTTCCATGAACCTCTGTCCTCAGTTTTTCCATTCAACTTTGCTTCAGTGAACTAGGACCAAATGGAGTGTTGCCCTTTGTCACTATTTCTGTGGAGCCAAAGGTTGATTATGGTCCCAACAGATACCCTGAACTGCTCTCATCAAGCGGAAAGGCATTCCCAGTTTGTCAGGGATATGGCAAATCTGTAAGTTTTATGACTTCTCAATGCCTGTGCAACAAGAGTGGGACACAAAATTTGCTTCCATCTTATTCTGCTTTTATCCAGTGAGTTTTTTTGCAGGGTACACACTTGAATAAGGGACATTACTGGAAAACTCTCCAGGCTAGTAAGGCCCTCTGATTTCTATCTACTACTGGTTGCTCAAACTGGCAGTGACCAAATAACAAAGAGAAGTCTGAGGGCAATCAATGGAGACTTCAGGGCCCTGGGACAACTGGTTGAGGAATCAGGAGCACACACATGTAGCAATTTCCTTGATTCTTCCAGCAACGAGGAATAATACTGATAGGAATGGGCAGATCCTTTAGGTCATTGAGAGGATCTGAGGTTGGTGTACTCAGAAAAATCTGGGTTTTTTTGATCATGGGATGATTTACTCGACACCTGGTCTACTGACACCTGACAGGATACACCTATCTCAGAGGGGAAAACCAGTTCCAGCACAGGAGCTGGCAGGGCTTGTTGAAAGAGCTCTAAACCAGCTTGGAAGAGGGAAAGAGACAAAACCAGGCTCACCAGTGATGAGCCATGGGATGGTGTGCCAAATCTTGAGAAAACCAGCACTCGTGATATCCCTCAGTCTGCCTCATGAGGCATTGGCTACGATGTACCTCACCTGAAATGTTTCTACACTAGTGCACACAGCCTGAGGAACAAACAGAAGAAGCTCGAAGCTTTGGCCCAGGCCCAGAGATTTGACATCATTGGCATAACTGAAACCTGGTGGGATGAGTCTTGAGAGCAGACTTCAGATTGCTCAGGCAATTAGTAAGTAAGGTCCTCTGGGAAAATGTTTTTGTAGGTGCTGGGGTCCATCAGTGCTGGTCACTTTTCAAATATCACCTCCTAAGGGTACAGGAGTAGGCAATTTCCAAATGTCAGAAGTTGAGCAGGTGAGGCCAGCTTGGCTGAGCAGGGCTCTTCTCTTGGAAATAAGACAAAAAAAAGGAAGGTGTATGCCCAGTGGAAGCAAGGTTAAGTGGCATGGGAAGAATTCAGAGATGCTCCTTGCCACTGTAGGGAGAAAATTTGTGCTGCCAAAGTTCAACTGGAGTTGAATCTGGCCAGAAATATGGGGATGATAAAAATAGATTTTTCAAATACCTTAATGGCAATAGGCAGTATAGAAATATCATTGACCTGTTCCAAGATGAGGATGGTCACATCACAAACAGAGACAGAGACAAGGCAGAGGGGTTTAATGCTTTCTTTGCCTCTGTCTTCAACACAGCTAATGGACCAAGGGAGTCTCAGTCCCCTGAGCTGGAGGACCATGACTGCAAGAATGATCAGCTCCCAGTTAACCCTGAAATTGTGCGGGATCTGCTCCAGCTGGATCCCTACAGATATACGGGGCCTGATGGGATTCATCCAAGAATCCTCAAAGATCTGGCTGATGCCATTGCAAAATCACTCTTGATGATTTTTGAGCAGTCTTGGCAATCTAAAGAAATTCCAGCTGACTGGAAGCTGGTAAATGTTGTTCCAGTTTTCAAGAAGTACAAGTAAGAGAACCCCAGAAACTACAGGCCTCTCAGTCTCACTTCAGTGACTGTTAAAGTTGTGGAGAAGATTATTCTGGGAGGTATTGAAAAACACCTGAAAGACAATGCAGTCATTGGTCACAGCCAGCACGACTTCATGAGAGGAAAGTCCTGCTTATCCATTCTGATTTCCTTTGATGACGAGGTAATCCACCTAGTTGATCAAGGGAAGCCAGCTGATGTAATCTTTTTGGATTTCAGTAAGGCTTTCCATACAGTCTCTCCCAGAATCCTTCTGGACAAAATGTCCAGCACACAGCTGGATAAACACATCACACAGGGGGTGAGCAACTGGCTCACAGCTTGAGCAGAGGGTAATAGTGAATGGGGTAACATCAGACTGGTGACCTGTCACTAGTGGGGTTCTGCAGGGCTCCATCTTAGGTCCCGTGCTCTTCAACATCTTCATAATTGACTTGGACACAGGACTGGAAGAGATACTAAGCAAGTTTGCAGATGACAGAAAACTGGGAGGAGCTGTTGACTCCCTTGAAGGCAGGGAGGCCCTGCAGAGAGACCTCAACAAATCAGAGGACTGGGCAATCACCAACCATATGAAGTCCAACAAGGGAAAGTGCCGGATTCTGCCCGATCTTCCCCCTAAGGGTGGATGGGCACTGGAACAGGTTGCCCAGAGAAGTGGTCACAGTACCAAGCCTGACAGAGATCAAGAAGAGTTTGGACAATACTCCCAGGCACATGGTGTGAGTCTTGGGAATAGTGCTGTGCAGGGCCAGGTCTTAGACTGGGTGATCCTTATGGGTCCCTTCCAAAGGGGCATATTTTATGATTCTGTGATCTTATTCTATAACTCCCAAACCTGGGAAACACATCAGTGGGCACTTGGAAACTCTTACTGCTCTTACTCTTACTTCTACTCATGAAGGTATCCCAGCATGTGAATTAAGCCATAAGGCTGCTCTACAGACAGAGAAGCAGCACTCTTTATTGCCTCAGCGCTGGAGCGATGCTGCAGCAGGCCAGCATTGTGTTCCCTCAAATATCATATGATGTGAGGTTTGTCTCAGGCTTTGAAAAAAAAGCTGCAGTCAAAACACAACACCATATTCAGCAGTAAGGTGAGAGGTGGCTCCAGTGTTTTCTCTTAAAAGTGCTGAGTTGTTTTATGAGAAGTGAGTGGCTATATAGAAGACAGAGACTTCCTTTAACAAGGAGTCACATGGAAAAGATGAGGGGTAACGGGTACAAGTTCATCCTGGGAAGATTCCAGTTAGACAAAAGACAAAAAATTTTCAGTGAGAAAAATCAGCCATTGCAATAATCTCCCCAGGAAAGTGGTGGATTTCCCAATGTTGGACTCTTTTAAGAAACAGCTGGACAGAAAGCTGGGACATCTTGTCTAGAATATGTTTTTGCCAAGAAAGTTTGGGCCAAATGGTCCCTGAGGTCCCCTTCCAACATGTACTCTCTGATTCTCTAAGAAATTTGGACAGCTGACTCTTCATCCAAAAATTTTGGAAGCCAGATTAAAGATTTCTAAAATCTCTTTAAGCACGCAAAACTGTTGTAAAACAGTAGGAAGAAGAATTAAAAGTTCTCAGTGAGTTTGAAATAGTTGCCATAGAGGTAATTTCAGTATTGCTAATCCAGAATGTTTGAAATTTGGAGTAAATGTCTTCCATTGTAAAATCATAAAATTTTCATTAAAATCTTGACAGTGTAGGAAAGGCAGTATGGATTTCCTTTTCTGTAACTTCTGGTCTTCAACCTTCTGTATGGCATTTTAATTATAAGATTTTCTTTAGATCCCAGGTAGAAACCTATTTTTATGTAAAATTGGGGATTTCCACAAATGTCTTAGAGCCCCAGAAAAAAAGCATCTTCTAGACAAGACTCACAATAAAATCACAATTGGTAGCAGAGCAAGTTACTGCTTTTTTCTTACTTGTAAACATCTACTGCAGATATTCTCAGATCTGATTTTAATCAAGAAAAATGGGCTGTACCTGGGCTGCTTTCAGCAAGCGTAATAGGTGCTTGAGGAGCACACATAAGCCCTCTTGCAGTCAGAGGAAAGGGGAAAAGTTAGGTATGAACACAGAAATGTCTTCAGCTGACCAGTGCTGTGGCTGTCAGTAATCATTATAGACTCCTGAGACCCAAAATTTGGCAGACATGTCCCTGTTTAAAGCTGTTTCCCTCTCTCCTCTCTCATGAAAGCCTGATTTGATGACTTGGTGATGCTGCAGAGAGGTTGCTGACTTTAGCAAGAGGCAGATGACAGCAGATGGTATGTCTATACAACACAACAGCATGTCAAGCTGTTGTGTACAGGTACCTCAACCCTGTGAGCAGTCTAGCTGTCTGAGCAGAGTGTTTTATTGTGTTAAGTCATCAAAAGGAGGACAATGCTGCAGTAGGACCTCAATGCTGCCTCAGGTAACACCTCTGCAGAGAACATCATGCTGATCCTCGTATCTTAAGTGTGAATCAGCAGCTAAGATCTCCCACATGAATAAACCAGCTGTTTCTTTAAATGTATCTCCTGTTCAAAGCCTAGCTTACTTTTGTCTTGTTTGTTGGGAGCTTTTTACCTGGTTTTGTTGATTTCACACCAATTATTGCCTTTACTTAGATAATAGAGCATATGGTCTTGTCCAGACTTGAAAGTTAAAGCAGATTTATGCAGAGTGTGAATTTGCACTACCACAATAGCTATTTCTGAATAACTTCCTGGATAGACAAGCCCACCACTATTACAGGGTACAGGGAGCAATCCCCAAATCTCTCCTGAGATTTGTGATTCTCAAATCACAGTTAAACCAACTCAGCCTACCTCCTGTAGGCAACCAGGGAAGGAGTCTCCAGGTGCCCCAGACTCCCTTCTTGAATGAGAGATGGCTGGAAAAAAAAGAAAGAGCAGTGGCCAGACCACTGGAAATGCCTGAAATATTTGATGGAGATCCCAGGGCTGTGCTTCCCTGCTGCATTCAGCACCAATAGTGGCAGCTATTTTCCACCTCATACCACACACCTTTCATGAGAAAAAGCTGAACAAAACAGGAGACATAACCTTAGAGACCTTATATTTGGTCTGCAATCCGAATGCATTTTTCCTCCCACACGCTGTCATACTGAAATAACAGTTCATAAGTCCATTTTCCCTTGTATTCTGGTAGAACATTGCTTCTAAATGGCCAAAATGGGATAAAATGTACCATGAGGAACCCAAAAAGATCAACTCAGCAGAGAACAGATTAAATGTGCAACATTTTCCATTTATCTGACACTCACAGGGGAAGAAATGAATCTGTGGGATGCTAGGAAATGTTACACTAATTGACATTTCAACCTGACTGTGACATTTTCATTAGAAGTCACCCATTAAATCACAATTTAACTACATGTGCCTGCTCAGTACATGTAGTAATGTATTGTAACTGTCAGTTTCAAATACTTAATCCAGAGTATGCTATGAGTAAAATTACTCCATCTGCTTATAATCTTATTTTGTATTGCTTCATAATTTTTTTTCTAAGGCCCTAATTTCCCTAGTATCATATAAAAAAAGCTGTGGGAATTAATTTAATTGAAGACCTTCAAATGCCACAGTTTTATTTTGCACTTCTGAAAGCTGATCATGGCATTTAAAACTAAAACTATTCAAGTGTTAAATCAAAGCAAAGGGAAAGCCTAGTAAGGAGGAGAAATGATTATTAGCTATTTGGTATGTTACTTAATAATGTCCAGTCTGTATTTGAATTTCTGGGAGAACCCACTGAAGTAAATGAAAATTCTCCCATTGACTTTTTGTTTCTCTTCTCTTCTTCAAGAATCCTTGTCCAAGATGTCTAGTGATATCTTTTGGCAGTGAGAACATATCTGGTAAATGGTCTGGTGTTTCTAAAGATTCCTTTGTTTCTAAAAGTCAAATAATTTGTATTCTGATAAGCTGCGTTGGATGGGGCAGTATCCAATTTTCAGCACATCTGCAAGGCTCTGCTGCAAACCTTAGCCCAAAGTGTAGTCACAATGGAAATATAAGGATGTTAAGGGAAGGTAATAGAAAATAACTCTAAAATATATTTATGTGCCACTATGCATTCATTGGTCTAGCATATTTACAACACTGGGCAAGCATCTGTCAACCTCACCTCAGTAGGAAGTCACTAATTATACATGAAGTGTGAAAAAGAACTATAAAAAGAATCAACGATGAAAAAGAACTCCTCAGGGAGGTAAAATGAAGCAACTGTGAGAGCTTTCTTCAGAAAGAATTTAGGAGAGGCATTTAAAATAAGCAGGAAAAAAATGAAACCAACTTTCCTGCTTGCTCTTGAACATAACATGAAGACTTGGGGAAAGAATTCTACCACTAAATAACACACAAATAAATTAACAAATAAATTTCTCTTTGTCTATTTTAAATTCTAGCATTTCACTGGAGTTTGTAAAAGGACCATAGTCACCTTAGCAGTTTGGGGTTGGGGAGCACAGAAAGGATTAGTTAACAGTTCTGATGGAGAACTTTCTAAGATATTTCTGAAAGGTTGTTAATAAACATTGTTAAAAAAAGTGACAGCAGCATTTATATCTAGGACATAAAGCAATTGTTAATTCATGGGGAAAGAACAGCTATCTTAATGGGAAATTTTACCTTTATTAACCCATGTCATGTTCCTTGCTATAAAGGATGTGCTATGAGCTGGCCCCAGGGCCAGAATCCTAGTGGAGATGACTGCACTGGGATCTTCTTGTGGGTAACCTTGATTCCTACACCATCAGAGACTGAGGTCCTCACACAGCTGCAAGATAGCCTTGAGTGTGTGTATCTTCACATCAGTTCTCTAAAATAGATAGGAAGCTGAAGTACAAAGACTCAGTGACTTGCCCAAAACCACCTTCTGCAGAGTGCTGAAAGGTGGTCTTACATCTTAGGTCCTCAAAGCCCAGCTATTGGATTCATTTGTCTGTTCTGCTGAACAGAAACAGTACCTGCAGCTAATTGGGATGTCAATGTGTTTCACAGGAGGCCACACACTCTCCTCTTCATCCAGACTGAGGGCATCTGTATCACTTTTTTGTTCATGCATTCATGTTTCCTTTCTCTGCCAGCAGGCAAGCCTAGCAAGCACACCTACACCTAGGATTTGGGAAGCCCAGTCACATCCCTTGAGAAAGAAGTCTCTATCACTTGCAACACAGAGTTACTTACACACAATACAGCTGACTGTGGATTTACATTGTTAATTTGGCATGCAGGGGACAAGGGCCTTTCAGCTTCCTTAAAGCAGTCCTGGAGCAGGAATCTCTCCTAGGTTTCTCAAGTGCTATATTGATTTCTCTGTTGTTGGAATATTTGTTTATTACTGTTTCTTAAATGGGTGGTTATTCTCAGCATGGAAATAGTTTCACCAAAAGAAACAGGAAGCAATAGAGACATTTAAGAACTCTGAATGCAAGCTGTGTTTCTCCTGTGGCTAAATTTCCTTTACTCAGTAAAAATACTTATTTTCTTTCCCTCCATGTCTAATTAAATAATTTGGTTTACTGTTCCCTTATTCTGCACTGGTTACACAAAAACACAACGAGAGCCCCACCTGGAATGTTATTTTTCAGCCTCTAATCATCTGTCAATCACTCTAAGACTTCAGCTTGTCCTTCAAACCCTCATAAATAAGACATCAACATGGTAAAGTGAAAAGAAAATAACTTGTTCCATGTTTAAAAAGTATTTTCTAGCATACCTTGCCCTGTGGTGTTTCAGATCAGGTTTCTTTATCCTTTCTTTTCTCCACCTTTGGTGTTTTTCTGACAGCTCTCTAGGAACTATAAGACTCCCAGTTCAAGAATAGAAACTTCTGAAGATTTAATAGAGATGGAAAACATCTTATTGAAGATATATATTTTAAACCATTTCTCCAGAGTTAAGAAAAGAACTCAAAGACACATGCGCACATAAACACAAATGAAATTTTTTTAATAACAAGCCTTATGTTTTGTGCCAGAAGTGTAGACTGGAGCAGTGGGATTACAAACTTGAATATGTGACTAAAAATACACATACAGATGGGAGGGTCTTAGAATCCATGTTGCTTATTTCAGAACAGATGGAGACTATGCTGTATTACAACTAATATTTTGGGAAAACGCTAACGTGTGTAATTCCCAAACTTAAGTACAACAAAGCAGACAGTATTTTTTGTGTCAGTAGTCAGATTATTTTGAGACAATATGTTTAAAAACCTGCAGCTAAATCACATAAATGGTTCTGTTGCTTTCTCACAGATGTTTAAATTTTGGCAAAACGATGACCTTAATCTCCAGTTCATTCCTTGTAATTAATAAAACAGTCTTATCTACTTTGGCCTTTTAACACCTATTTTAAACCACTGTTTCCTGACTCAGGGTTTTCCTCTTAGTATTGCAGGGTGATTTTACAGCACTCAAGCTGATATGATTACATTGAGATGGAAAAAGTACCCACAAACAGTTACTTGGCCAAATGTCAGGAAAACTTCCTGGTTATGAACTCTTTGTTGATCATCAAATAATTCCTCATTGGAAGAAATAGGAGCATCATCTCTTGGGACTAGTTTGTTGTGAGACTAAGAAATAAATTATATAATAGGTTACTGCTTCCTCTAATTTCAGTGATAGGGTAGCTGCAATTTAAAGCTGAGTTTCAGTGAGGAATACTGTAGAAGTATTTGAACTCAAAAGATTTTACAATGATCTCTGAAAGAAAGCAAGCTACAGTAGAATGAAGAACCTAGATTTGTTTGGGCTTAAATCAATGAATGTAAAGGTTGTAGGAGGTTGTAGTGGGGTGGGTGTTGGTCTCTTCTCCCAAGTAACAAGTTATAGGATGAAAGGAAATGGCATCAAGTTGCACCAGGGGAGGTTTAGACTGGGTATTAGGAAAAATTTCTTCTCTGAAAGCGTTGTTAAGCACTGGAACAGGCTACCCAGGGAAGTGGTAAGGTCACCATCCTGGAGGTATCTATAAGACATGTACATGTGGTACTTGGGGACATGGCTTAGTGGTAAACACAATGGTGCCAGGTTAATAGCTTGACACATGATCTTAAAATTCTTTCCCATCCTAAAGAATTCTATGATTCTATTGTCAGGACAGGAGAAACGGCTTTGACAGTAATCTCAATAAACAAGACAGAAGAGACATCAAGGTAGGTTTATTTACAGGGGTTTGCCATTAATCAGACCCTTATTAAAAGCCAGTAAATGTTGCCCTGTAGAGGACTTACTCTTAAAGCTTTCTATCTTACCATTACTTTTTAGTAAAAATAAATGTGCCTTGGTTATTAAACGTTGTTATTGGTATTATTAAAAAAAAAATTAAAAAATAATAAATAAATCAAACCAAAAATTGTGCTTGAAAATAATGAATATACTTGGTTGGTAAACTTTTCAATATGGTTGATTTTGAGGTGTCTATATTAAAAGGTCAGCTTAGTCTCATACTGGAAATATCTTTAAAAAAGTTCAACCTAAGCAACAACCTAAAAACGTACAAACATCAATTATGTGCAACTAAACATACTATAGTATAGTCAGCCAAAGTTGTATCTACTTTGGCTGTATCACTATCAAAAAAAATATTAAACCGTTAGAAATATTTCTGAGAGATTCTTGTCCTTCAGAATGATTCAGGCTTCTCAGAAATTAGCTCAGCTGCTTAAAGCTTGGTGCTAATAACACCAAGGGCATGGGTTCAATCCCCTGTATAGGCCATTCACTTAGCAGTTGGACTGGATGATCCTTCCAGCTCAGAATATTCCGTGATTCTGTGAAATGGGCCCATTCTGCTGTTGACACTGCACAGTTGCTGTTCCACCCTTTCATACTAACATTTAATTGCCCCTTTCAAAAGCACACTAAAACAATGAGGCAATCAGTTTCACGTAAAAATCTGCAGAGTAAATGAACTGTCCACTTGTGCAGTGGTGATTTGGAATAAAAGGGGTACCACAGGTCTGAGTTATCAGCTCATCACCTGGTGGGTGAATGCTCCCTCCCTGCCCCCCTTCCGCCTGGCCCCAGGGAGCCCAGCAAGGACCCACATTGACCAGAGGAGAGAGGCGAGCAAGAGAGAGATTTATTGTGGGTAAGGGTCATATATAGGCTTCAGGGAGATCAGAAAAACACCAATAGAAATCCCTGAAAGTTTACAGAATCCACCAATAACAAGTAAGGGTTAACATCCAATAGGAAAGGGGTTAATAAAGGCCAATAAGAAGACTTCCAGATATCTTCTCAACACATTCCTAAGTAGAGATAACTGTTTTCTAAAAGCATTTTGGGAAGAAGAAGCTGTGACTTAGCAAAAACTTACAAAAAAGTCATTTTGAAACATGTTAAACAACATTAAAAACTTCTGATTTTACAGCATTTAGACTGTTCTCTTCATTTCTCTTTACTAGTCCATTTCTGACAGGAGTTTTTCCACCCCGCATAAGGTATGTCGACTTCCACACATTTGAACGGAGTTTGCTAGAGAACTGAAATTTTCCCTATCATATTCCAGTGCTTCTTTTCCAAAATGGCTCTTCCAGCTTCTCTCTTTCCCATCCCTCTCCTTGGCAAGTAGAAGATAGAAGTAGTTATGTAAAACTGTTAACAGGTATTTAGAATCTCTTTCCATTCACAGGCTCAGTTCTACTATTTAGGAAGGCATTCTTCTGTTCCAGTCACTGCTGCAATCAGAGTGAGAATATTAAGTTCTGCAGCTGATGGAAATGATTGATTGTTCTTTTGGGTGCAAAGAGATAAAAGAAGTGTTTCTTCTCAGTTTTCCTTTCCCTGTGGAGTTTCACATCTGAGAATTTCTGAAAGTCAAATTTTCACAGACTAAAGTTCTTTTCTTTTTTCTTGTCATCTGTTCCTTCTGTATTTAAATCAGAAATAACATGCTTATTAAAATTGCTTGAAGTCCTTAGTGGCCTATGTGGCTGAACATGCTGCCAGAGTAGCTACTGAAACTCTGAGAAGGTTAAATTAACTGACAGCAAAGACTTCATACAGTGACTGGCTGACTGCACTGGGACTCTCCTCTCCATGCAACCGCAGTTTGACTCTTCCCAACAACCAATAAATAGTACCCAAGTGATTATCAATGTAGCAATAGTCTGTGCATCTGTCAGGTATCAAGGAATAAAGGACATGGGAGCTATTATAGAAGGGAAAAATATTCTCGACTATACTCATGGTAGAGTGAAACAAAATCTAGACACGTTGTATGAGTGTCACACATGCACTGAAATGTTTTTTTACCACTTTGTCGACTCTTGTAGCTGCTGGTTATGTCCCAACCCAGATTTTCTCCCTGGATGTTTTAACCTTCCTCAGACTGACCAGTTGAAGCCCTTGGCTGGGATGAGATTCCCATCCCACAGGAACCCAGTGGGAGGTGATGAGCTGTCCCTCAGCAGTGGTATTTTCCCTTTGCAATGTTGCCTCCAGCAGTCTGTGGATCACTGCACTAAAGGACAACTGCCATGACCCTGGCAGCTCACCTGTGCTGCCCAAAGAGCTTTGTGATATCATGAGAACCAGAAAGTTTTGTGGAACAGACTGAACAAACACCCTTTGGGAGCTCTCGAGTTCACATTGATCTTCTCTTGATGTGCGTGCTCACTGAAGACCCATTGTCATACAGACAATGCTCTCCAAAGTGTCATTCAAGTTTCACATTTTGAGATTCCCTGATACTTGTATAAAAATAGAGTTCTGTTCTCCTAGCCTCTAAAAAGAGTGGGGTAACACTGAAAACAATAAGACCTAAGGTGGTGAGCAGCAACTGAATCTATACGGCAGTTCACCTGTGGAGTCCAAAAACTGTCCAGACCTTGAGCCAGCCTTTGCTCCTGGAGGACAAACTGCAAAGTCCAGGAATTAAGGATCATTGGTAATGGACTGTCTTCTGCTATTAGATTTTTAAACCCAACTAGCAGAAAAACTATCTCGTGTTTGTGTTCTGGAGACATCTTTCCACTGAAATGATGAAATAGGATGTAAAATTAGCTTTGTGGTATACCACTAGATGGCAAACTGGCAGTGTGATACATACCAGAGTGCCTATCACTGACATCTCTGATTAGGCATATTGTGAAAAATGCAGGCTACCTGTCTACAAATAAACAGAAGCTTGATGATATAGAACAAAGAATATTTCAACTTCCATGCTATTTGTGATGTTCTAAGCTCGGACAACAAGGATCTTACTGGAATCATGAAAGATTCTAGGGCAAAGAGTTCAGAAGGCCTTTGCTTTCCCTTTTCATATCCCAAAGCTGGGGCTGAGCACAGCTGAGTGTCAGACAACACTGTAGTGACTTCATTTGGAAATAAGCCTGGAACAAGACTACCACAAGGCCCTCGAAGAGGGGCTGTACCACCAGGCTGAGACCTGTGGACATGCTTCAGGAGTGCCATCAGGCTCTTTCCAGTGTATACATTTTGTAGAGGCATCAGAATAAGCATACAGATCTTCTAGCAGCCAGCACAGCACTCAGCCAGAATAAAAATTCATTATTTGGATAACATTATGGATGTACAAATATTTCTTTCAAAACTAACAAACCCAGGAGCAGCTCCATTATTTAACATATCATTTGCTTTCCAATATGAACCAGTGACCACTTGTAATCAAAGCTGCTGGAGAGTCATATAAATTGGCCTTTTTATCCCTGCAAAGTATTTTTCACAATAGATCCAGGAAGATGTCTTCTCTGTACTTCTTGCCACAGGGCTGAAGGGGCAGCTGTCCCACATGCCTTTGGGATCAGGGGTAGCTATGGGGACAACCATGGCAGGTTTGCCAGGCTTCTACCATTAAAATTGCTACTGCTACTCTGGATGCTTTTCTAGAGAGGTCTGTAGGGGCAGAGCAGTTAGGAAAAGTACACTAAAGAGAGGCAAAAGGCACCAAAAATTCTCCCAAGAGCTCCCAATCATTTCTCCCATTGCTAAAATGAAGTCACCTAAGGGTGTAGTTGCTAACTGTTGGTTTTCCAGGTCAGAAAATCTCTTAAGTTACAGAACAAGAACTGGAAATTCAAAACGTTCTGTAACCCTACTAAAATGTATGGAAAATTGGTAAGAGAGAATGTGTTCACTCAAGCCAAAGTGCAACCAACATAATGACTCAAGGATCAAAGAGAAGTGTATGCTGAGAGAGAAGCAAGTCACTTGACTTGTTTGTATGTATTTAGTCCCTTGCATTTGTTTTATATAAGAAGATAATGATGGAATTGGGTATTTCCTTGGACACAAGTGAGTACCTGGAAACTATGGACAGAGAAGTTTTGCTTCTCTGTGCACAAGAGAGTCAAACTCAGAAAGCACTCCTCTTGTCACAGCTCCCAGCCTGCTTTTTCCATAACCAGCAGACCTAAACACTTCCTGAGCTCCCTCAGGGCCATAGCTAGGAACAAATGGCTTTCGCGTTCCTGCCTGATGCCAGTTTACAGACACAGCAGCTAATCCTCAGTTTTTATCCTAGTTAAAAACTCGTGTAGGAACCCCAGTACCCACATGTCTCAGCATTCATCCAGGCTTTTGTACAGCGGTGCTTTTAGGGACTGATTTCCATTATTTCAGTTGTCACCAAACCGACATCAAATCAAAGACCTCTTTTTGCACAACAGGGTTTAAGCAGTCTTCCTACTTGTCTTGGGCTAGAGACCTAATCACAGCATTCAGAAATTGCTCTATGTTTCTTTTCATAACAGTAAAATTATGGCATATTGTGTTATTACTGTTGATAAAATTATTATTATTTTTTGAAATGCTTATTTCTATTTTCTTTTTATTCCCATCTGGATGAGAAAGAGAAAAACAGTAGATATGTACACAAGTTTTTGGGTACATAATTTTGGTTTTTTGATCTATTGATCGTGTTTGGACTGAAAGAAAACTGCTCAGAAGTCAACACTTGCTTGTAATGCATTTTTTATGTTCAGCCTGTGTAAAGTCTTAATTCATCGAGACTAGATCTTACACTATAGAATAAATGTTTTTGTACAAACTAATTCCTCTATTGTGTTTAATAAGCACCTAAAGAGTTCAATTAAGCAAGTGGCAAAGGCTGTTGTGGGCGGCTCCCACTGCCTATTTTACCTAAGCTCGAGCTCTGGAAGGGGGAGGCTGTGAGGACTGGGGAGCACGTGGGATATGGCACACGGGGCAATAGCCAGAGGTTAGAAAAACAACGCTGCAGTCCACCTCTGCCTCCAGGCAGCAGAAGCAGTGGTTGCAGTAATCTTTACACTCTCCATTTTGTACCTGATCTCTGCCCTCTGTTTTTCTCCCGTCCCTTTCTTTTCAATAGCAGAAGCGCCATCAGCCCTTCCAGGCTCCTGTTCCTCACCTCTGAGGCAGTAAAATCATTGTTTAACACATTTTTCAAAGAGCACTTGAGCTGACTCAAATTGTTACATACACACAAATAGCAGACTGCATTAACTGAGCTCCAGCGGTAGTTCTGAAAGCAATGTGATTATAACAGCTTTAAAGAACAGGACAGTCTGTAATTAGCAGAGGTTTTTTCCTGGTAATTACATTAACCTTTAGTTGAATGTTACTCAACCCATCACAGTGCTATTTTTATGGTCCCCTACCAAAGTATGCCTCTGTAGGATTATGAACCTTTCTTGGTCAATGGAAAATTCCACACCCTTGAATAAATCCTACAAGAGCCTTGCTTTGGTCAAGTGCCACCCTGCGCTGTGCCTGTAAGGTTTTACAAACAATGGCCTTGCTGGCTGGAGGGAATCCAGCCCTGATAGTAGCATTTTCAGTCATTCTTTCCTTGTGCAATGAATGAAGAATGAAGAATGAAAAATGCAGCTATTCACAGAAGCAGCTTTGTCTGATAGTAGTGACCTGGGTGTTAATCTAAACGTTTGTTACACGACATGTTCTGTAAATTGTTATTTTCCATAGGGTTTGTTTGCTTCTGTGTTTTCCAAGTACAGAACCGCATATACTGTTCAACAGAACTCTAGACATGTTCAGAGAAAACAGGGCCCATGACTGTAGCAGAAAACAACTAAGCCAGATAAATATGCAAACATTCCTCATAAAAATCCAATTAAGATATTAGCTGCACAAATACACAAAAGTTCATGAGAGGTGGTCTGGCACTACAGATTTTTCCTTTGCTCATTTAATCTGATTAAGTTCATTCCACATTACTGTAGTCTATGGGCAATAAAAATACCACTGTTTCTTAGCTTTGTTCAAGTACTAGTTAAAATTTCATGAGTGCAGTTCTGAAAACAGAATAAGATCTCAGAACAAGCTGAGTGGTCAAAACATGAGAAAAGTTGCTTTTATTAAAAACAGAATTAGCAGAGGTAAACCAAACCTTTGTACAGTTTTTCTTGGGTTTCTTTCAAAATTATCAAAATTATAATCCTGATGCAGATCTCTGAGTAAGAGCAAGAAATATCAGCTGAAATAGTCCTGTAAAAGCAGCCCTTGATGACTCAGACCACCACATTTTGGGGACATTCACTGATTTATCTTGGCCTCAGTTCCCTACCAGCTAAATGGGTATACATCTTCCTTTCCCCCAGCCTACTTTTGTGTTCAGACCAAAACATTCCTGGGGTAGTAGGTTAGTGTGACCCCAGGGTTGGGTTCTTGGCAGAACTTCCATGTGCTACCATAACCCTGTGATGGCTGTGCCAAAGTAAAAAGGGGGTTTCTCCATAATGTTCAGACCAGCATCATTCAGTCATTGTTTTTCCTTTGTTTTACAAATGCTCATTTTTAAGTCTCCTACTCTAGGTGTGTAACAGGGGGCCCATTCCAGGCACCCAGAGCTGACTACAGAGGTTCAAATGCTGACGAGGGATGGGAATATGGGCAACTGGACACCAGATTGGAGGTTCCTCTGAAAATTAGGATAAAGGCATTGTGCAAAGTGATGAATCTGGTCATTTACCTGCTTTATTTCTCAGCACAGCCAAAGGACTTTTTCCACACAGTCACTTAGTTCATGAATAAAAACACCACTTTCTATGAATGGATTCCCCCAGTGATAGTATTCCTCCTCTATTAACTTTTGTTTCTCGACTTGTTCACTCTCCGGCATTCCATCTACTTTTTCTTCAACTGAATGGATACTTTAATCATATTTCCCTCTTTCAGGAATATTCTTTATCTATTTTTCACTCTGTAACTTGAAGGCATCCTAGATGTCTTCAAAGTTGATGATAAATAACTCCTATTTTCTCCATTCAGTGCTTAGCATCTTTCAAAGTGACCGAAATATGGTAATCGAGGGAGTAGTATCTCTATCTCCCATAGCATAGTAGGCTGAAGTTAAAAGAGAACATGATAACTTATGAATGGAAATCACACTGCCTATTATCAGACCTTGAAGTTAGGTGTCTAAATTCTTGTTTTCTGGGGAGAACTGTGCACTTTTGGAGAATGAGTCAGCTCTGCTGTACTCAATGTCTACACTAAGATTAGATAAACTGCATCATAGAAGTACTTATTCAGGTTTTAGCCACTATAAAAGGGGTCTGGATGAGTAGGTCACAGCCATCTTCATTGTGGGCATTCAGAGTTGACTAACACGAATCCCATGCTGAATGACCTAACTTCCAGGAATTTCAGGAACCCACCTACTCCTGGAATGTAGGAAGACTTAGAATCCAATACAAAATTCTCAGGTTATTCAGCAGCTTTTCCAAATATTTTTCTTATTAACAAGTCACAAACTCATAGTCTTCTGCTTCAAACTTCTCATGAGCTCAACACTTGAAAGCTGCAGTATGGCAGTTCTCCTTCCTCCTGTGTAGTCAGACACCTTGAGATGGGAAAGACCTCATACTTTAGTTCCTGAGACAAAAAATACCGTTCTGTGCTATTATGACTACATGGTCCGGGACTGGAAAGCTGCAGGGGTTTCCCATACTATAGTATGCCTGGGTCAGGTTCCAGCTTCCATCTGGAACACTTCTTATATCCTACCTTTCTGCAAACTGACTGTTTTCTCCCCCAGGCTGGTTATGTACAAGGGTGTTCACTGACTTTAATTTTAGCTCCAGAGGCAACCGAAGGACAGATACCACGTCAGAATGTGTAAATTTCTGGGGCCCTCAATTGGGCTTTCTCAGACTCTGCATGGAGGGTAAGGAGATCAGCTTCATGAGATTGAAGGTGGTATCTCACCTCTATGGAAAAAGGTCTTTGAATCAGGACTAGTCTATGTTCAATTTGTCAGCACTGTGTCCTCCAAAGCAGACCCCTGTAGCCCTTATCTCAGTTGTTGTCTAGAACAAAAGAGCAAGAGAGTGAACAGTCATCAACAGCTGTGAGTAGAATCAGAAAAAGTAACTTATCACCTAAATCTTCCATCACTGAAGAAATGGTCTCCTCTATGGTGAACCATATAGAATCTCTTCTTGCATTTGCAGAAGTCTGAACCATTTTGGAAGGGTTTTGGTAAGTGTTGTGTATTTCTCACCACTGTATTTGATTAGACCATTTTTCAAACTTAAAAGACCTCAAATCAGCTGAAGATCAGATAAGATAGCTAAACAAAGTATCTTAATTTCCCACAAATGCTTTCTCAGAAGAAAACAAATCCAAAGCACTTAGATTAAAACCTGGAACTTGCCAAAGCAAATACAAATTAGTCTGTGGTGCAGCTAATTATCTACCTGATGTTCATAAAGAATTTGGTAAAGCAGTTTGTCTTTGGTTTCTATCCTTATATGAAAATGGCAAATCCTCACCCAAAGTTCCAGCACAGAAAGACTTCGAAAGACCAGAATTTCTATTGCACTGTTAGATCAGCAACCATTGCAAGGCTGGAGACATGATGTTGTGATATCCTTTATTTCCCATCTCTGCAGAAGTTTCATTGTGACTATAAAGGGCATTGGACTTTATGGTTATATAAATTCCAATGGCTAGAAAAGGGCATCCATGGGATAAATTTGGGCTTGACAGAACAAAAGCAAATAATTTCAGATAGAGCTGGATGATAATAATAAATCTTCACATAAGGTTCATAAGAGGCCTTTTTTCCTTCCTTTCATCTTTTCTAGAGGCAAGAAAATATCATGTTCTAACTCTTCTAACACTTCCTGGGGTAAATGGAGTTTTAACATAAATCTCTACCTCCATTTTGGTTTTAATTTTTCTTAATACTTCAAAATAGCATAGAAGGAGTCCCAGAGCACCACAGCTTCACCTAAAGCTGTTTACATTAAAAAAAAATTTTTTAGTCAGTTTATCACTTAGGAAATTTACATCAAGATCATAAAATAAACATCATTATTCCACTTAGCAATCACAGGGGTACAAACTTAAACTCCAATTATATGTTTTATTTCTAGTCAAAAAGATTCAAAACTTTCTCCTATAGGTATTAGTTGTTCAAGTCATGCCAGGCAGCACTAAAATTTTACAGCCTTGTTTAAAATACAGCATCACTAATCCCTCTGATTAATTTTAAAACTTGATCACCATCTTTTATGACTACAAAAGATGCAGTAAAACTATTCTTTTAATTTTTTCCAAACCTTCCAAATCAGATTAGCATTAGGAGGTAAATTTTCTTGCATTGCCAAAATACTTGGCAACTTCACTGCTAAAATAGACACTTTGAAATAGATCATGGGATCGTGAGTATATTTTTAAACACATATATCCTCTTTAGTGCATCAAGGAACTTGTGGTGGCTTTCCATCTTTTTGTTTGGTGCTATGCTGTCCACATGCAAACACACTTGCTCAAATTCTTTGAGCAAGATTCTGCTCAGATGGGTCTTTGTCATCTTCCTATCCAGTTCCAAGGTCTCAGCCCTTAATTCAGTGTTGCAGCTCACTGCAGTTTCAGTGCCAAAGCTGCCTATCTGCCTTGGAGCACAGGGAAGCCAAAACCACAACTGTCTCTGTCTTCTCACATCAGTGAAGATGTAGGGCAGGGCATCCAAAGAGAATTTCATATGGAAAACATATCTATCAAAAACCATCTGGAAAAAGCAAAACTTGAGTAATATTTCCACCTCCCAGGATATTTCTTATTCAGCATTACTGTTGTCAATATTTACTAAAATATAAAGATTAAATTTTGGTGTGACTAGTTAAGTATTTAATATTAGTGTCTTTCTCCATACCACAGACTTTTAGCAAAGGCAAAACTTATTACTGAAAATACTAGTGAAACAAGATATATATATTTTTGAAATTTTTTTTACAGTTTTGAGAAAGAAAGAAAGAAAGAAAAGTATTTTTTTAACAGAATGAATTCATAATTATGGTGATTTCCATTAAAGGAACAGTGGCAACCCAGAAATCATAGCTAAAACCAAGTAGAAATTTACTTTGAAGGTCCTTAGATACCCCTGACTAAGAAATTAGCAGTAATTTTCTTCTTTCTTACTGAAACTTATTTACTGCACAGCCCTTGCTAGGAAATACCAAAGTTTTGTCCACTTTCGCTCCTAGTCACAAGTTTATGTGTGTGGTCATAGTTGACACACTATAAGCAGCGTGCTGCAGATCTCAGAAGTAGGAAGAAGGGTTGGGACCTCAAAGGCAGCAGAGCAAGAAATGTGGCCATGGGAAGCAGGGCTGCAGAGCTTCTGTGTAGACTCGCACTATTGGAAACACCATCAGCACAGCTGCCAAGTTGTAGGTGCCCACACAAGCACGCGTTAAACAGATCCTTATTTCTCCATTCTACCACGAACATTTTTTTTTCTCTTTATCTATATTTTTATCTCCACCCTAGGACTCATTCAACTTTTACAAAGAAAATTCTTGGATAGGATTCAAATTCAAGCTTCCCTCTTTTTTTTTCTTCCTTGAGACAAAGCCTTTTTATAATTGTGCAGGCATTACACAAGAATCCTTTTTCTACATTTTCACTGAAGTCAAATGTCTTTGTATTATATAATTAGGCAGCATCTGCACTACAGGCAGACTCTGAGAGCATAACTTTCTAACACTCAAAAATGAGAACAGGATGCTACCATTACTTTTAGAGAATCAGATCACAATTATACCCTAGGTCTTGAATGCATATGCCAGATGAATTAGATAAATAGCTTTAGATAAATAAACAATATTGGCACATCTCTACTGAGTAAGTTGTACAGTCTGAGATAAAAGAAGGTAAACAGAGATTAACCATTTCTAGTTTGGCTAATACAAAGTTTGCATGCTTTAATTGCCCGCCTCTGAATATGTAGTCGGAAACTGAGTTCATTCCATCATGTGTCAATGCATTCCTGTTTTGGAGTTGGTACAGAATGGACTAGTAAGCATCCACACTGAATTTACTTGATCTTCCTATATTTCTTTTTCAAGATGGAATTTCTCAGAAACCTGAGGGTAGCAAGGAGTACAAAAAGGCCAAAAACGCATCAATGATGTATCCCAGTAACAGGCCCTTTCCCTGACCATGCAGTCACCTACTGCATGTTATTACTGCAGCAACAGCAAAGGAAAATATCAGAAGAGCCCAAAAACTACATCTGTGTCCCTGTGCTCAGCATGCAACATTAGCCTAATAATCAATGTATCAGTAAATTGCATCTCTCAGGAAATAAAGCTTTTGAAGCATCATGCTTTTTTTTTTTTCAGACAGAAAACCGTATATGGTTGTCTTGCTATCACATGAAGGACAGCAGTCTACTGCTTTTTTTGTTTTATTTTTTTAATTAACAGGTTTTCTAATGGCTTTACACACGTACAAAGTAGGTTATTCACATACTTCTGAGAATATTCTTGTTGTTTTGAAAGTCACTTGATAATTAAATGCTGTAGGAATGTTTCAGAAGTATTGAAGTTCAAAAGCCATAGAAAGATTAGAAAAAGCAACAGTTCCTTAAACCAACTTTTCATTTCATGTAAATTACTTTATGATAATTTTAGCAATTTAAAAGACATTCAAAATTGTTATTTTGAAATTATAACAATTCCTTTATTGTCAAAAGCACCTCATTCAGCTCCTCCAACTAGGTGATAGGATGTCTCTTGGTGTAGTTGTTAAATTAAGGCCACAAGGAACAGCTGTATATACAGAAAATAGCCACCTATCTTTGATAAAAGACATGTTTCCCAGAAGACTATCCAGTCATGAAGGTAGCAATACATGAGGAATCCTCCACTTCCTATGGAAGATATTTCCAAACTGTCATCAACAATATAAGTATGTCTCTGCCATTAAAGGTTCATACTGGATACAGAAAGCAACTTTTTCCCACGAGATCACAATTGCAGCAAGTTGTCTATGGCAGTTGTGCTTTCTATCCATTTAGGTTTTTAAGACCTGACTGCATAAAGCACTGAGCAACCTGGTTTGAACTCAGATGTCATGCTGGTTTGAGCAGAGGTTGGTGTAATGACCTTCTGAGGACCCTTCCAGTTTGAATTATCCTGTGATCTTTTGACACTATAACCCCAACATTAATTTGCCTGTCCCCATCTTCCAGGCACTGGTCTTAATTAGACCTTTGTCAGCTACCAGACTTAGCTCTGCTGAATTATATCTCACTGAAGTGCTCACCCCCTAGCCACCAAGGATTTTTTCACCCCTGGCTCTGCCGCAGGTCTCCAGGCTCCCAAGTTGCCTATTGGTGAACCTTGGAAAAGCTCTCACATCACATATCAGACCAGAGCCACAGACCTTCTTCACTCCCTGACCCACAGACTAGCAGAGATACTTTTTACTAAAAAAACACACCACATTTTCCGGGCTACCCCTATGCTCAACTACAAGCAGCTAATTGCAAAAAAAAATTGATGATATTGCTCATTTATTAAAGAATACCAAATATCAAAGCTAATTCAGACACAGAATTAAGAATAAGGGACTCTTCAAGGCATGATAGACAATCATGTTAATACATGATGGGCTTTCATATTATAGTAGAAATTATAAATAAGTTTTGAAATTGAGATGGTAGAGTTGTGTATCACATGGAACGAATATATATATATATTCAGATCCTTTTGTTAAGAATTGCAATAGAATTCAAAATAAGGGATTTTTTTTCAATTAAGAAGTTAGAAAATATCATAGTAGAAAAACTGGAAAAAATATGAGAAAAGTTAATATGTTCTCTTTCATCTGTAAGAGACATTCTTTAGTGGTTTAGAGACAGCAATTAGCCTAATTACATTAGATTTAGTGTTTAATAAGATTTTTTAGAAGTTAGGAAGTCTGGAAAGACATAAATAAGTCTAGACAAAATATCCCTGTTTAATGTGGTAATTCATGCCACCTATGAAGGACGTGACTTGCAGTGACCAAGCTCTGTAATAATTTCAGCATGATACAGAGAATCATTAGAATGAAAGAATTCAGTTGTTTGAACTTTGGGGTGTATAATAGTCCCTTTCATAGTGCTAGTGTGTTTAATGCATTGAAATTACTTTGAAGAGCGAGATTGTCTCAGTTCCCATTTTTTTTTTCATTTTAGATTGTAGATTTTTCATTGTAGATTTGTCTTAGACCTGGATATTCTTCTAAGGTATTCAGGGAACTCCACTCAGGAAACAGTAAAAAAATTTGATTACACTTAAATATATTAAAATACATACAGCAGTCAATGCATTGCACTATTTTGATAGTAGCTTTGCCATATGACCTAAAAGAAAATTGGAGGGAGAAGAGCTGGAATATGGCTATCATATGGGGACAAGGTTCTGCTCTTAGGCTTCCATCATCTCTTTAAAAGTTTTGCAGGACACAGTAGGCAAATGGGATTTCCTATAGAAAATACTGATTTAAATCAGACAGAAAATACACCCTTTTTTTCTTGCAACCAGTGAGTTACCATGGGTATCCCTGAAGAGCTTTGTGCTTCATACAGTGCTACAATACCACACTACTGACACCACTACGCAAATAGAAAATGGTAACAGAAGAAAGAGTAGATATTGTGGGCATGCCATGCAGACACCAAACCATACCCACCCTATCCCCCAACATCTCCAAACAACCCCAACATCAGTGGTCTGCCCCTAAATGGTAAACTTAAAAGGTCATTATTAAAAACAGGAAAATAATCTTCACAATGTAGTGAATCAGAGCATGTTTCAACTACATGCTGATTCCTAATAAGTTGAACTTAAAAATTGTTTATATATATATTATTAAAACACATAATAAAATGTAAATCACAAATAGCTCATTAAAACAGCAACAAGAATGGTATGTCTCATTTCTCTTCCTTTTGTGTTTCTGATTGGCAACCTAAGCATTTTTTCATTTTCTAGAACTAAAAGCTACAACATCTTGATTTTTTTTATTTTCTGACTTTCTCCTGGGACATGAATAATGCTTTTTTATTTCTTGACTTGCTTATCAAAGAGTTTTCACTGTGGTTGTTTACAATCTTACTTCTTCAATCTCATCAGTGTTCTCTACCTGTACGCACCTCAAATACTGTGTTCAGTATTTGGGCCCTTCCCTACAAGAAGGACACTGAGGTGCTGGAGTGTGTCCACAGAAGGAAAACAGAACTGGTGAAGGATATGGAGCACAAGTCTTATGAGGAGGGGCTGAGGCAACTGGTCTAAACAGCCTGGAAAAAAGGAGTCTTGGAGAAACATTACTAGTCTTTGTAACTACCTGACAGGAGGCTATAGCAAGGTGGGGATCCATCTCTTCTGCCGAGTAATAAGTGATAGACAAAAGGGAATGGACTCAAGTTGCACTTGGGGAGATTTAGATTGGATATTAGGAAAAATTTCTTCACCAAAACAGTTGTCAAGTGTTGGAACAGGCTTCCCGGGGAAGTGGTACTTAAAAGATGCTCAGATGTGGCACTTCGGGACACGGTTTAGTGGTGGACATGGCTGTGCTGAGTTAATGGTTGGGCATGCTCATTACCTAGAATGACCCCTTACATTTCAAATACAAGAAAGCAACTATTTATGTATCTTTAGCTCGTGCATCGTAACCCTCTTCTTGGACTGAAAAAGACGGGAAGGTTGGGTGTTAGTACTGTGTTCTTACATATGCTTCAATAATAAGTTCATTTTGGTCATGTAGGCTATAGCTATACCTGGAGTTAAGGCTGAGTTTATAGTGACACCAAGCCTTCCGTATTTTAATCCCAGGACTTGTGCCCAAACACACATGTATCTTAACACTAAAATTTCCACTGAGCTCCCAAGAAAAAAGTGCACTTCTGCAACTCAGCATTTTTAAGGGATATCTTGAATTTACTTACTGAGTGTTCAATCTTAATAGAGAAATTAACCCAAAGTCTTTTGTATTGTCAGTTTTCACTTTTCCAGGTAACAGGTAAATCCTTAAAGTTTTACTGGGTGTGTAGGACTAAAAGAAGTTCAGCCAATTGACTGCATATGGTTCAACAGCTGTTTCCTTTGACATGCTAAAATCTTTCCTGTTATCCTGCTAAAAGAAACTAGTATTTGTAATGACCGAGGAAACTAAAAATATTGGATTATCAGAACTAAAACTACAAAATATTAAGCACTTTTTAGAAAGATTTACAAATATTATAGATAGTGTTTAGTTCTGAAGAGATCAAACTCTGATGGCAGTCCCAAAGGAAAAGGAGCCTGCTTGTCTTGTTATTGCTGGGAAGACTAAAGTTGGAAAGAAATAATGTCATGAGCCATGTCCACCAAAGAGGACAAAGAAAACCCATAGCACCAGCGAGATGACAAAGAGAGAAAGAAACCAGAGACTGTGTCAAAATCACTGAAAAATCACTGTGAAAATTGTCTTTGCATTGTGTTGTGTAACTTCTGTTCACTCCTCACTTCTTATCAATACAAGTGTTCTGCTTCACATTCTTCATATATCAGCTTGAAAAATAAATTCTTTTTTAAAGTAACCATTAACTAGTAATCCATCATGTTTGCATAACAGTTCTTAAATTAATCTCTTGCTAATTTCTCCTTCCTTACAATTGCCATGACTTAGAAAAAATTTGATTACTTGCTTCTAATAAATATTTTCTTCACAATTAGAAATTCCTCTCAGTAGAAAACTGAAGTGTGAAATGTAATACGGCAATATGTCTCACCCTACCTTAAGTAACCATGAGAGACAGATAATTTGGTTTCTTAATTTAAAATAATTCATAAATGTAGATATCCTTCACCTGGAAACTATCAGAACTATGTAGATTAGCTGGGAATGCTGCTTTATCAGGAAGACCTATCTTTCAGCTAAGGCAAAACCAAACTGCAGACATAGACTTAATTAAGAATTGGCAAAAAATTTGCTTGTGTTTTTGAAACTTTTGAAATGAGGCAAATTAAAAACTCAGCACTTGTTCTAATATTTCTATTCCATTAAATATTTATTTATGAAAAACAGAAAGTAAAAAACTTTATTAAAAGTTAATAGAAAGGGTTTTTTCTGAAATTCAACTTGTTCCTTTCAGATACCAATTCTCTAATTTCAGGAATCTTTTGAAGCGCTCCAATAAGAGAGAAATTAACCCGGTTAATTTCTTATTTTTAAAAGTAGTAAGGTTAAAAAACAAAGAAACACATTGAGGTTAATTTTCTGCTATCAGAACTTTTGATATTCCCTAACTCCAGAGGAGAAATTATTTCTCTGGAAAATATGTATTTTAAAGGGATAGAGTGAACAGAATAGAAATACAAATTATAAAACATTCTGCAGTCCTAAATAATTCTTACAGAGAGTGAAGTAATTAATTTCTTCCTCATACTTGTTGGAACACAAAGTCAGTAGGTCTTTAGAGAGTAAATTGTCCTTTAAAGAGCAAAACTTGATGGTTAAACTGTATATTAGAAAACATCTCCCCAGAGAAAACAATCAAGTTTGTCAGCATTTCAGTGAGAGTCTTTAAATAGAGAAGTTAATGAACTTATAGAGCAGCAGAAAAAAAAGTCAAAAACATAGATACATCAAAGAAGACGTATCATAAGTGAACATAAACCAACCTATTGTTTCTCTGCCCAGTTTGGAACAGTCACAAAGCAATTTCAGAGAAAACCTGTGATGATAGCCAGTCTCTTATTGTGGAATGTTGTGTAGAAAATCATCAGTGCACCATATCTCTTTTGGATAAACCCAGCGACTTCTGACCTCTCCTGATGGCCTGACTTGCTTTACCTTCTCCCCAGCTGTTCCACGAGAACACTAATCTTACCTACATTTTAATATTATGTCATATTGAATTTAGGGATGGAAAATGCATTTAACATCATTGTGCACTTTATAACTGTTTCTAAGTGGAAGTGTTTCAAAGTTTGAGTTAATATAAAATAAATATAAAGTTAATATCTAGCTTCAGGAAAAAGAAAGTGTCCATATTGTTTATTTTCTGAAGAAGTGATTGAGGTGCAAACAGTCCTTTAGTAAGCTTCGCTTCAACATCTGACGGCCTTGAAAATCTTGAATTAACCATTTTGCATGCAGAATTTGAACAACCTTTCCTTGTTCACTCTTCCTTTGATTGGGATTCTTAACCTTTGTAGTCTCCTAGTCTACTAATCTAACAAGGGCTTTGGAATAGGAGCAGCTATACTCCTTCACTGTCTGGCCTGCCATGTATGAAGTCAGATAAGAAAATCTTAAAACCTAAGAGCCCTGGGAACAATGCCCTTCTCTGGAATATTCTCCCATGTATTTCTTAATTTGCAAAATTCGTTGCCTACTGTCAGTAGATATCAAGCCACAGTTTCAAACTCAAGCTTGTGTACTCTTGGCTTTTCTCTGCTTCTTTGTCACTGTTGTCTCTGAGCAGATTTCTAGCAAGAACAACACATGATTGACATTTAGATAGTTGTCTTTCACTGTAAAATATCCAGCAGAAACCAAGAGAAATTATAGTTACTGGTACAAATTAATAAGGGCCAGATCATAAACCAACTAGTTTATGTCTTCAGCTGGGGAAACTGAAATAGAAAACAGATTTTATTCTGATATGATTGGCAATAAGAGATCAACTTTCCTACAGCACTGTCTAGAAATAGTGTAAGACTTTCTCCAGCCAAATCCTTAAATTGAAGTGCAAGAACTCACATAGATACTGGGACAATTTCTCTTCTAAGGCAAATGGCACACATTAACCTCAACGAGGTTTTGCAGACCTGGGCCAACAGAGAGGAAGGTGCAAGTTGTCTTACTAAATTTTTAATAACTGTGGAATGGATGATGCACGCACTCTTCAGAAGCCTGTAGCCTCCACAGTTTTTATTATTGTATCTTACTCATTCCAAGTCGTGCCCAACCCCTGATTTGGTAAACTTTCATAAAAATTGATGTGGAGGGCTAAAGTGTAGCCTCCAGAATTTTCAGGACTCCTTGATCCCAAAAAAATACACATTTACCCTGCTTAAGGAAATATCTGCCTTCTTCACTTTAATCTTTCATCTCCTTTACAGGACACGAAGCAAAACTTTCCTTCATTCTGCTTTCTTTTCTCATGTCTTTGATTGTTGTATATCTCGTAGTTAAACAAACAAATTGCAACAGCCATAGCATCTAAGGAATCTCCTCAGGACTTTGAAATTTCTGCAATGTATTGATTTTTATGAATACCTATCCTCAAATTATCTCCCTTCAGATTCTTAACTTCTCACATAATGAGAAAGACTGAACAAGGTGATTTATGAAAATATTTAAGATCCACTGCACTTTATAACACTCTTGGAAAAACAGTCCAGTGATACAGCTCTGTAAATCTTTATTGTGATTAAATTTTGTTTTTCCCTCGCCACCATATTTTGTCTTTATTACAGTTATTATTTAATATCATTACCAAAAATGTAAGTATTATTGCTTTAAATTTTTACACGAAGTGTTGCATGTGTCTTAAGTCATGCTGAAGGTATTCTCAATGCCTTCCTGAGCAACCATAAGGAGAATTGTACCATGTTGGTTTATGATGTGATCAACAGTGCCTGGCTATTTCAGGTGATACGGAGGAACAAAAGACTTCGAAGAAAAGAAGGAAGCTCTGCTCCCACACACACACTTTCTTTAATTCCTTGCTCAAGGAGGTAGTGAAACTCATCAAATATAAAATCTTTAAAAGCTTCTTAACATGTTCTACATTTTTTCCTCTCTGATTACTTACTTAAAGTAAGAGGAGAGCACAGTGAAACTGTTGGCGCTGTCCAAAATTGTTAGTGTGGCAGTTTGCCTTGGCCCAGCTACAAATAACATTTATAGGCAGAAGAGAAGTGAAAAAGTGGGGGAGGCCGTGTTGCAGCAGCACAGGCACTCTGGGAGGAGGGACTGGGTGTGGGAGGTGAGGAAGAGCCCCTGCCTTGAATCCACACAGTACCAGGAGGCTGTGGACAGCGGTGAAGAGGTGGTCCTGCTATGCTCTGTGGGAATACAGTGTTAGAGGGCAGCAGGAGAAGCTGCGTTTTCCATGAAAGAACAAAGCATTTATATATGTAAAACTCAAACAGAAACTGAAAATGCAGCTTGAGAATACTCCAAAATGAAAGTGCCACCTTTAGCATTTGGAAGAGGAATAAATCCCAACAATAAAACCCTTAGGTTCTAAGCAAGCAATGTCTGAATTTCAGAAATTTCTTATTTGACATGCAAGAGAAAATAAAAATAGGCCCAAGGCAAAAAAAAAAAAAAAAAAAAAAAAAAAAAAAAAAAAAAAAAAGAGAGGGTGGAATCTCAATCTCAAAATCACACTCCACAAGAGCAGATGTTCTTCAATAAACTCTGCAAGTCAAGACAGAGGTATTGGAAGATGATGCAAGAATTTGAATGAATTATCAGGTTTGTAAAAGTTTGCAGATTGGTACCATTTCAACATGCATAACATGAAAAAGAAGACGGAAACAATAAGAATGCTGAAGTCTTCCTAAGACTGGAGCTCAACAAAAAAGAGCTGAAAGCAGAAATAGCAGAGGAATGTTTCAATGCTGTAATATCAAACGAACCACGTATTTATATAACATACCCAAGGCAGCACAGCACAAGGACTAGTCATTTTAACAGTGCAAGAACATGAAACATTCAGATCTTAAGAAATGTGGTTCAGTGGAATGCCACAGAAAGGAACAGCACCCTGTAATTGACTTAGAATGGATCTGAAGGTCTCGTTTCCTGTGAAGGCAAAAGGAGGGGACTATCCAAACTAAGAGTTTTTAATGTATTGTAGAAGGCAACAAAACTTTCACTAGGCCTGGAAAAGACTGCCTATGTCTCCAAGAAATTGTGCCTCACCCTGAAGCTACAAAACAAGCTGCAGAGATTCTTCCTCAGGCATATCACAGAGTGGAGAAAAAGATGAGAGAGATTTATACTGTCTTAGGTGAACTGACATCCAAAGACAACTCTTTCTATGACCAAAAAAAGGAAATAAGGATCCTGAGTACCCTACTTCATAGCTATGGAAGCTGTCTCAGCTGTCCATAGCCCAAAAATATGAATGCCCCCCATCTTCCATGGACATCCAGCTTAATTAGATGGCATGGCAAAGTAAACTACCATCACCATTTTAAAAGAAGGCATCTACAACTTCATAGAACATTGACCCCGTTCTTAGCAATTTTTTTTTATACATTTTGAGAATCTCAACAGGACTGAGCATGTCAAAAACAGGGGCAGAGGGGTGCCTACTTTCTGGTTTCTGATTGAGCTTAGATTTGACTTAGATGCCCGATTGCTCAGACCATTCAGGAAGATGATTCAGAAATGAACAAAGGTGTTATTCTGTGCTGTCCAGAGAAAATGTGAGATGTTCTTGGAAATTACTCACCCCAAGAAGTCAGGCAGCAGCTGAGCAGCAGCATCACACATTTTGGACAAAATCACCTAAATTCTGTATAGTCAATTACTGGAATTGGGCCTGACCAAATATACAAGAAGAAAACACCTTCAGCTTTCAAATAAGATAGAAATGCCAGTAGAGATGATCAATGTCCACAGTTTTAACACACCTGATACATCAACACGGGTCTAATGGGTGAGTTGAGGAGTTATTGATCATACTTTGTTTTATTCAGCACTTACTTTGGGAGTAAGCATTTTGGCACTGTCTGCATCTCAAAAAGCAGATGCAGTCTGTGGAAATTCCTGAGCCCTGTATCTATTTTCCTTATGCTAAGACCTGTGAGAAACCAAGTTATGGAAGATGGTGAGGAAAACATTGACTTTCCCAACTTCAATTTGATATAAGAACAAAACTGGGAAGTGCACCCAGACCAAAGGTCTTCAAAGAAGTCCCATACCACACTGTTTCAACATAGCCACTGTTTGTGCCTCAGACCACGTTGGTTCAGCTCTACGTGTTTCACCCAAACCATAAGATTTCTCTGTCTTTAAATTTTAAACAGCTAACTGATTGTGCTGAAGTTCACATAGATGACATTTTGATACGACTTTGTATTTATATAGCAAAAAGCATGACAGATGGCTCAGAGCAACTTGGGGAAAAGCCCAGCCTGATGGATTAATGCTAAATAAACAAGGCAAGAAGATAAGTTTAGATAGGTGAAATAGGGGAGGAAAAGCTCGTACAGGAAGATATGCAAAGAGAGGTTACTTCTCTCAGGAGTGCTGGAAGGAAAGAAGTTTCCTTGGAATGTTAAAGTACCCTGGTAAAACACATCTTATTAGGCTGCCTCGGTTAACAACGTGTAAGCACTTCAGAACAAAAAAGAACAGAGGATGGAAGTGATGGTCAGATGCCTGAGACACATTACAGACAGTAGCAAGAGCTGAGCATCAATGCACTCACACAGAAATGAAGGGCCTGCTTGTGTATTTACAATTGGAAGCATAGTCACAAGGCAGGCTCAGGATGACAATAACAAGCCATAGTGCTTTTAGACCAGAGCTGGCTCATGTCCTGCTGGTCCAGAACTTGAGCACACTGTGTTGGCAGCATCCTGCAGTACAGCACTTGGATATTGCAGGCAATGCCAGTGTTTCTTTTCAAGCAGAACAGACCTAAAGTGTACGACATCAGTAAAAAATTATTCTCATTTTAAATATGGACTTAAACAGTAGATGTCACTGTGCTATAGGAAAACATGCATTATCCAATGCACTAATTATCCAATGCACTAATATTAGGACAGCAGTTTACACAATCTATCCATCTGAATTTCCAGACTGGATTTTCCAGGCTAGACTGCAGAAGGGGTCTCTCTGTTCCTGCTGAGGAAACCAGGCCACTGCCCAGCTGAGACCGCAAAAGCAGGGAAACCAGCAGGAGAGTGAACCAGACAGATGCTGGCTTCAGACATGCTGTGGGGGCTGGTCTCCCTTTTGGCAGCTGGTTAGGGATATTGCTGTGTAATACCTAAAGCTCTCAACTAAACCGGGTTACTGACAGGTACTTAATGAGCTGATACACTGTAAACACTGTACTATTCTGTGTGCTTCAAAGAATTTAGTGTCCAAGCAGCCTAATTTCCCCTGACTCTGACACGAAAAAGACCAGGAAATAAAAGATGTATTTGAGATTTGGAGCACCGGTAGATTCAGGGTAAGCCTCCTCTGCCGTCTGATTGATATGTGACTGCAGGACAAACAGACTTTTTTATCCATTTTGGTACTAGTAACAATAACACTCATAGCTAGTCTTGCAATATGGAAATCCTGCAAGATATCCATTTTGACCTGGATCTTATAATCCAACACTGCAATTGCTTGCAGCAGCGTAATAAAAGGTGTCCCAGGTCTGTTTACAGGCCCTGCAGTCACAGACTTTCCATGAAGACAGTCCTGCTGACTCATTAATTGAGAGCTTTAGATAGTAAACAGCAGCATCCCTAAACACCTGCATACTGTGTCTTATTTAGGATATTTGACACAGGCAGGTCTGAGCAACAGAAAGGCAGCATATTCAGCAGCATGCTTTCTACCAGCAGTGACTGCCTATCTGTACCAAGAACTTTAATTTTATTTTAACCCCACGCTGTCTTCCCAAAGCTCCCCATTACAGTTAATTGTCTTGGCTGAAATGCATTTCCCTGGCAATATTTGTGTGTGGACACAGCACAGCTGTTGGGCAGCTTATCCAACTAACCAATGGAAATTGTCCTGGTGGAAATCTCATATAACAAGGCAGCCGACTAATGAGGTAACAAGAAATATAGTGCAATGTGACACTGGGTGACAAGCCAGCATCCAGATTTCCGTTGTCACGGAGAGGTAACATAGTAATTCTTCAAGCCAGCAACACTGTGATACCCATGTGAAATAGCTCTAATGTCTCTAGCTGCTCTGAGACAGTTTGTGGTGTCTTGAAACCTGTATTCACCACTGACACATGCTGTTGCTATATTGTTGTCCTTGATGAAATACTTGGAAAAATATAGGACGGAGCAATCATAGTTAGTGCTGGACTTGATTTCCACTGGAAACTGGCTTATCTGTCTATTGAGCTCTTGTTTAAGAATACAGTGATGGGATGTGAACTGTGAGTCTAATTCTTCTCTCATGGATGCTAATTTAGAAATGTATGTCTTCGTTTCCTTTTGCACCAGTGTGACAAGACAATGAGACTTAGGGACTAGAAACTCACTTGCTCTAAATCAGCACTGCTGATACATTAATTTTGACCTACATTGGCTTTACCTACCTAACTTCTGGTCGTGGTGCCAGGCCAAGAGCAGAAATTCATCCTAACACCACAATATAGGCTGACTAAACATAGCCTGCCAGCCTGCCACTGCTACTCATCCTGGTTCAAACTAGCATTATTCCCAGATATGCCAGGGTGCTGTAGTCATTCCTGTGGCTGCTGTTCAGATGTAGTGGCACTGAAATCTAAAGCCATCATTACAATAAACTTGGTGTCAACCTCTTTTTATATTCACTGGAATTGGAGTTAAACATGGAGATATGTAGACATTTGTAACACAGATTTTGTCCAGGATGTGGGGGTTAGGGCTAAAAATAGGACATTTTATGGAAATAGAGCTTTCACAATATTTTTCACACAATTCTACATCCTTTTATAACAACACTGTGGTAATCTTGAATCATTCATTAACCACAGTTTTCTCTCCTGTTATTGACCTGCTGGAGTGTAATTGTAGCACTGTATGTGTGGTCTCCAGAGGGTCTCTCTGTGGGGAAAAAAATTGGAGAAGTGACTTCCATCCATCTTGATTGTAATTGTAAGCAGAAGGCTGTGCAAAGTCACACAGCCTGAGTTTGTTTCCACTGACTCATGGCTGTCTCTGGGAGTTCTGAGCAAATGCAGCTGCTGAGAAGCCTTTTAAGCTGCTTGGTTGCAGGTTGTTCATCATTAGTATCAGAGAGCCAAGGGATGCAGAGCTTTTATGAGGAGTTCATACACAATATGTTTAGTAGCCCAAGGGGGAAGATTTATGCCCAGTGATTTTCTCTGCACATCTGTTCACTTACCTCCTTTTTTGAATACCTATTGCTATTATTACTCCTATTTCTCCTGAAAACAAAGAAATGAGGGAATCTGAGCAAAGCCACAGAACCAAATCACTCTTTGATGCTATGTCATTCAAGGTAGGAGGAGAATCAAAACTGTAATTCCCCTCCTTGTTTGTTTACTTGCTTAGTTGAACCTGTAAGAATCAAAGGCAGAGTAATTGCTGATCCCAGATTCAGCAGTGCTTTGAAATCAGATAGCTCTACACTGACAACTTTTTAGATGAGTTAGTGCTATTTTGAAGCCTCACATGATGTCAGGCACTACTGTATCCTTCTAGAATAGACCACAGAACTAAGGAGTCATACCTCTCATGAAATTTCTGCAACTTTGCCATTGGTAAGACATATGCTATGAAACACCAATGTAAACCAAAGCAGAAAGGCATGTCAAGAGGGGGAACCCCTGACAATGACACCTTTGTTTCTTATATTATTACAGATGTCATTCACTTTCTTTAATTTTTACTAATTCTGTATGAAACATTGTGGATATAGAAGATCATCTTCCCTGGTGCAGCTTGAGGCTCTGTCCTCTTGTCCTGTCACTAGTTGCCTTGGAGAAGAGAAGGACGCCCACCTTGCTACAACCTCTTTTCAAGTAGTTGTAGAGAGTGATAGGATCTCCCTTGAGCCTCCTTTTCTCCAGACTAAACAACCCCAGCTCCCTCAGTCAATCCTCATGTGATTTAGTCTCTAGACTCATCACCAGCTTTGCTGGACTTCTCTGGGCTCATTCCAGGGCCTCATTGATTTTCTTGTAGTGAAGGACCCACAACTAGACACAGTACTTGAGGTGCAGCTTCACCATGCTGAGTACAGAGGGTTCATCACTACTGCAGTCCTGCTGGCCACACTACTTCTGATACAGGCCAGGATGCCACTGGCTTTCTTGGCCGGTTGGGCACACTGCTGGCTCATGTTCAGTCAGCTGTCAACCAGCACTGACAGACTGGCCCCAATAATGAGTCTTGGGGAACCAAGCTAGCGACCAGCTGCCCACTGGATTTAACTCCATTCACCATCATTCTCTGGGCCCAGCCATCCAGCCAATTTTTAACCCAGCAAAGAGTGCACCTGTCCAAGATATGAGCTTCCAGGGAGAATGCTGTGGGAGACAGTATTGAAGACTTTACTGAAGTGCAGGTAGACAACACTCACAGCCTTTTCTTCATCCACTAGGCAGGTCACTTGGTCATAAAATGAGATAAGGTTGGTCAAGCAAGACCTGTTTTTCCTAAACCTATGCTAGCGGGGCCTAATCCTGTAAGGTTGTCCTGTAGGTGCTGCATGATGGCAGTCAAGATAATCTGCTCCATGACCTTCCCTAGTACCAAGGTCAGGCTGAAAGCCCTGTAGTTCTCCCAGCTTTCACAATTTATTATCAGTTGGATATTCAGTGGATAACAAGTGCATAACTCAGCTAATCAGATATATATTAAACAGGCATGACAATGGAGAGAGTGGAGAGAGTAATTCCCTCCATTGGCTAAGCTGGTGTAAATGCACAATAGGCTGAGGTGAGAACATCTCATCTCTGAAGATTCCTCCTCTGCAAGATCATTCTTTCCTCGAAGGGCGAGTGCTCCAGCTCCTAACCATTCTGGGGCTGGATGGACTCCTCCACTTAACTACACAGCTGGACTCCTCCGTTTAACTCACTCCAGCTTATTGAGGTCCTCCTTATGCTAGGTTAGAGCATGGTAGAACTGGATCTGACATTCTGAATGTAGTCTGGTAGGTCCTAACTCTCAGTCTACTGGCTGTGCCCCCATTTATGCAGCCCAGGAGGCCACTGGCCATCCCTAATGCCAGGGCTTAGCTGGCCACCAGGATTCCAGTGAGCTGCTCTCCAGCCAGGGCCACTCCACCCCAGCCTGGGTAGCTGCAAGGGGGGCTTCTTTCCCAGGGGCAGCACTGGGTATTCCTCCTCTGGTATAGTGTCCATTGCAACTGTCTGTCAGGCAAATGGTCGAACCACAGAACCATGAATGACAGACCCGGATTTGAGCAGCCTACTCTTATGGAAGCTATCTCTGCCCACGTGTGGGATCATTTTACACTGACATCCTTTTTCCTTTACATTATGAATTGCAATATAAATCTGTTAAAATAATTCCAGATTTATTTGAAATAGCTAGCAGAAATCTATTTCTGTGTCTATAAATACTGATTCTATTTCTGTGTCTATAAATACTGATTAATTTCTCTTTACGTACATATACCATCATAACATCCTTCAATTACTTTGAAGCAGCACATAAGCAGTACCGTTGTTTGCCAAAGTGTGTCACCTTCACCTTTGTCATACCCAACAAATGTATCAGAAACAGAAGAGCCTCCCAAAGGTGGAACAGAAAAAGCTATTCTCTAGGACTTTGTCATTGCAGTCTTCTTTTCCGTGTAAGAGCATAGTACCAGTTTAGAGAAACTGAAGTCTACTTTCCATTGTCTTCTATTAACCTGTGCAAGATATTCTCTAATCCCAGCTATGCTTTTCCAGAGCAAGGTGATGTGATCTGTGTAGCTCCTCATAGCATAAGGTCTCAGACACCACTTTTTAAAGTGTCCAGTCTTTTTCCTGGACAAAGGAGAAAAAAAGCCAGTGACCAAACTTTTGAATGGTGTTAACCCAATTCAGTTCTCACAGACATCTCACTAAAATCCCTTTGGAAGCATGACATAAACAAAGGTTTCTCTTCAGCAAACCCTGAAAGGCATCCCCTGAAAGAATATCCTGAACATGTCTGGCAAGTATGTCCTGTATGACAAGATCTCCACTTTGAAAGACCAAAGTTATTATGCGAGAGGAAGGTCAAATATTTAAAATGCTACACAGTCAGAATGAGGCTCCATCTAGTTTGGTATGAGAGACATCAGTTTAAGAGCTAATTAATAGCAAACCAACTACACACTGCTTCAGAAGAACACCTCCCATTCTAGTAGTTACGAGTTTACGGACATGCTTAGGTGGAGTTTACATTTGGATCAGGGTACTTAACAGGCCCTGATGAGCCTCTTAGTCATGAATTTGTCATTATTAAGTCATTTTTATTTGTGGTTTCTGTAACTTCCTATTGGAGTGAGTTTCACAATTTAACTATGGTTTATATATGTAAAAAAACATTCACTCATAACATTAATACAGAACCTCAGTGCCAAAGTAAAATGAAAATAAAATTTCTACTTAGAAGAGAGGCATAATCTTATGCTGCAATACGATTGGTCATATTTTTCTCTTTTTTATGATGCAAATAACTGTCTATGGTTTATAATGTCAAAAAATGAAAAAGAATGCAGTGAGCATATAATTTCTATTGGATAGCTCTCTTTTATTTTTGATACAGCATATTTTCACGTTTGTATCTTTCTAGTTGGAAGATATCTACTATGAGAGGTGTCCAGATGGAAGAGGGTCTTGTAGCAAACTCACCAGCAGCTGTGAGCATCTGAGGGCCGAACAGGGGAGAAACCTCCTCCAAAGGCAGCAAAGGCCCTGAGGGGTCATTATCCCCTGCAGACCCAGCACCATGCTGAAGCTGCTGAATTACTCCTATAAATGCAACACCACACAAAAAGCATCTGACTTGTTACCACATCTGGCTTAGATCCGGAAACAATTTGGTTGCTCTATGTACCACCCACTCTAATAAACATCATGTAGAAGTTCAGCTAGACCCCATTTCCCCAGCCCATGGACTTGTCAGTGAACTCTCACCAATTCCTTATCTTTATGCTCCAAACAGCTGATGCGCATCACATGAATGTTCAGGGCAGGGACACCCCAGCCTGAGGTGATTCAGCTTTGGGTGGGAATATCCGCAAGATCCCATCCAGGTAGCCACCAGCACCCAGGGCTGCCTGAGGCAGTGAACACTTACAGCCCATGGCATGCAGTACTGCTGTCTGGGGACACCTCATGGTTCTGGCTGAGCTGTTGCTGCCTGTTGCTGGGCAGTGCCCACCATGCCCCATCTGGGCTGGATCCTTGAAAACACTCAAGCATCGCTCCATGCACACACAGGCTGGATTCAAACATTTCCATTAAGTGGGAGATTCCCATTACCCATTCAGCAAGTGCTGGCTGTATATGCTTGCATCAGAAAAGTCGTGCTCAAACATTTTAGAAAGAGCTGGAGACCAAAATTTTAATCTTAGTGCTTCAGCCTTCTTCCACTGACTTCTGGAATGGGTTTTGGCTTGTTCTGTGGACCTCAGCTGAACCATAAGAATCAAAGTAAATTTGAAGAAAATATGTTTCAGAAATGGGAAGGTTGTAAATTGGTCATTTCTGTCAGTTTTTACATTGTGTGCTCAAGATTGTATGGTTTAACATATTTCTAAGTTGTGACAGTGCATTGGAAGACCTATAATTTTCTTGTAGTAAGCAAAACACCAATGTATAAGACAAACTGATGGAACAGAGCAGACAATTTTTGGTTCAGGAACTGACTCAAGTACAGTCTGTGAAGATTTCTCAGTCTCAATCCAGATTGCAGACAGAACTTCTCCTCTTGTGCTGAGCCCTGTGCTTTTCTGCTTTTGCAATTTGTATGCTTTATTGTTATTTCAAGTGTTTTTTGTTAAATATTGAGAATAATGAGACACAATTTCTCTCCCACTGGAATGTGACACATAGTGGTTAAATCTGCTAGAAGGAATGTGTACATACTGAGAGCTATCCAGATAAGGCCCGTAACAGAAGTAGGGGTGACAATGCAAAATACATACACAAAAAATTCATTAACAGTTGTGTTGATTAAATTATTGTGTTAATTAGAATGAGAAGCTAGCCAAGAAGAACTGATCAGAAGAGCCAGTGATTGGTTATCATTGTCATTTTCCAGAGTTTTTCTGTTAAACATTCACATGAAAAGAAGGTGATCATCAGTTCAACAACAGTTCTTGTATGAGACTACAAACTCACTTAAAGAAAACATGTTGATTTTTCATAGGGATGGACCAAAAAAGCCAAGCGCCCCAAGGGTCTGGGCATGTTCCAGTATTCATCAATCTATGAACTTCTCATTGTCCTGATATTGACAGTCTCCATAGGTAGCACAGGGCTGTGCCATGCTTGCAAAAGTGTTTAATTACATGGCACAGGTCTGGAAGGTGGCTCAGCATTTCATCTGGGGACTCAGCAGAGCCAGACATAGGAGTTTTGGTACTCAAACCAGCTTGCTACTATTACCATAGAGTCTGGGCACATCCTGAAGTCTTGTGGTGTATAACTGACAAAAGCTTCAGAGCTTGTCCTTGACTTCGATTGATATTACCACTCTTTCCAGAGACAAGGGATGGACTTTGGTCGAGAGGAAGCTGGTGGCTGAGATAAGATCAGAACAGGAATTCTCTGAGGAAGTGATACCTCTTTTCACTGTTTGAGAAACTCTGAGTACAGTTCTGAGCTTGATATAATAAGCAGTACTTTTTCCCTCATCACTTCAGTTTAACATCATACTTCAGACTATTATTAAAATTGCAATGCCAGAAGGAAAATTTTAAGAATAATCTTCAGGATTTTCATCTTCTTTATGTCTTTAGAGAGGAAGAAAGATAATGATAATAGCAGACACAGATGCATTATTCAGCAAAGTGGCTGCTACATCATAGAGACCCACGTCAGGGCTTGCAAACCACAAAGGAAATAAGGGAATGTAGATCCACTTAAGCCATGTTTCCCCAGCATTCTTGTTCACCACCCCAGACCATTACCATTCCACAGGATATAGCAATGGTAGTTGTCCTACAAGTCTACCCATCTGTACATAATAGATGTTTATGGTTTTAAGGATTGCAGGACTGATCCAATGGAAGACACAAGCCTATTTGATTTCTCTCATAAGAAGTGCCAGAGAGCAGGAAGGAACAGAGGACATCTTTAGTAGAAGACAAGAAATCCAAGTTATCTCTGCTGACCAAGTATAACTTGTCTCTAGATAAGAGATTTTCCTCATGAGATCACTGGTAGCTTGTGCCAACTCTGGTACCAATAGCCTTTTTACAAAAGAGAAAGAAGGGCAGATACACCACTAGCTGCCTGGTGAAGTAATAATGGGTTTTTTTTGGTTGGTTGGTTTTGGTTTTTCTGTTGTTGGTAAATGACGTCAAATCTCAAGGTTGGTTTTATCAATAAAATTCTTTTCTGTCTTCAGTGCAGTGATTTATTGCAGCTTTTTACAGCGTAAGTCCCCTAGTTTTGGCTTATGTGCATCACGTTTAAAGAGTTTTTATATAAATGTATCTGGATTTCTTCATTCATACGGTACTAAAAGCCCATTAGAATGTTTTCTGTGTTCAACTTGTAATGGTCATGTCCCATTCTGAAGGATTAAGTCTACTGATAGTTTTCAAATAGCTGATCACAGTGGTCACATCCTAGATTTTGAAAAGTCCACAGAAATCATATCACCTTCACACAAATGATCAGAAGTATCACATCAGAAGATCACATCCGTATTTATGGTAACAGTATTTTTGGTGCAAACAAGTTCCTGGACAACACATAAGTACAAATTGTGCTTATGTCTTTGCTCTGAACTCAGGTCCCTAGGACACTACTAGCATAACAGTTTACAAATGTTATACCTCCCAGTGTGACCAAAGCAATGCTGTTACAAGCTGTGCTGAGAATAGCAGTGTCTTAGAAGTAGATACCCAATTTATTTTTGGTTTGGTGCTAATTATGAAAATTATAACTCATTTGATGTTCCAGGCTGAGAAAGCAAAGCAGTTACATGTTTTATTATCCAAATCAAAACTAAGAGATTTCCATTTAGCACCATTTACTTTTAATATTTCAATGTGAAAAAGCCTTCATTTCCAATATGTTTGGGTAAGTTTGGTTGCTCATTTTCTGTATGCTATGTAGATTTGAATGTCACATCATAAATATAGGTTTAATATCCTGTTATCATTTTTACAAGATTAATTATATCTTTAGGCTGTAACGTAGTCAACCATGTCTTCATTGGTCTTTTTGCTTATATTTGTAATAATTTGCAACTGAATTGGTGTAATAGAAACTGAGTGTTATAAAAAAACTTGGCAAAGTGCCCATTTTAGTACATTAATTCTGCCAAGTGAGTTGATAATAAGATTGAATGGGATTTGAAAGATTAGAGAGACTTGGCTTAGAAGGACATGAAGGTTACTTTCATACAGCTTTTCAGCTGCTTAAAGGGAGCCAGTATTTGAATTTTTGTCTGTACTTTTGTGATGAACTCTTTCTATAATCTTCTTCTGGGGAAAATATGGTGCCAAAATTAAAAAAATAAATTAAAATAGCTGAAGATATTTTTTTCATTAGATTTGGATGCTTAATTTATCCATACAGTTGCAAAGTTTGTTAACACAGAAGCTTATGTGTCAGTGCTGGATAACTGATCAGGTGACCTACATGCTGTGACTGCATACTCAGACTGCTCAATTTTATACATTTTTTATTTTATGCTACAGACTGTAGGCAGAGGAAAATGGCAAAATTAAATCAAAGAGGTCAGTGGGAGATAACTTGTGGCTCCTTTCACTGATTTTGCATAAATTGTTTCTCCATGTTTCAAATGCAAGACAGACTGCACAAATGGTTGAAAATAGAAGTGATTGGCTACAGAAAGAAGTAGCTAAGAAAAGCAGACAAACACAACCCTGATGAAATCCACAGCCTTCTCAGACCGTCAGGTTTGTCTGATGGATGATCAAGCCCTGTTTGCAGCTTCTAATGCCTGTTTCGGATTTATCATTCGTAAATCAAAGTCTTGGCAAATTCAAATGTATCTGCAGTTTTGTTAAGACAGATGAAGAAAATAACTTTTTGTGTTTGTTTCTTTTCAACCACACTATTATAAGGCATTGCATGAACCCTTATAAAAAATGTCTTACTATTATTGCATGATTGCAACTTTGTATACCTACAGTTTTTCCCTGCTCTTGTGGCACCCAGGTTAAACATTTCTATACTAAGCCCAAAGCAATGTGTGAAAACAAAGAATCAGAGCTATCAGTTCAGTATATTCAGAAATACATCTGAGATGGTACAGACCTTTTCATTCAAAAGTTTGGAGACAGAAATTTTGGAAGCCCATTTAGTCATGGAATTTACTGTACATATATGGAACAGGTTGCCCAGAAAAGTTTTAGATACTCCATCCCTGGAGGTGTTCAAGGCCAGGCTGGATGGAGCTCAGAGCAACCTGGTGTAGTGGAAGGTGTCCCTGCCCATGGCAGGGGGGGTGGAACTAGATGATTTTTAAGGTCTCTTCCAACACAAATCATTCTATGATTCTATGACATTTTCTGAGGTGAAGATTTTTTTTTTTTCTCTTCTAAAAACCTGAGCCAGTTTTAAAAAGCCTGGAAGTTCATGCTTGTTTGGGGGTCCTCTGAGGGCAGGTGGCTGGAAGGAGACCTCCAACAGACATTGGATGTTATTCCCTGAAAGTTTCATGCTCTCCACAGTGTGAAAGAAAACTGATAATTCCCCTTAACAATCAAAATCCTGTTAGGATGACAAGAATCCACTGTGTCTTGATATCAGGATTAAGTTACTGTAATTGCTTCATAAGACTTTGTTATCTTTCAGGAAAAGGACTAGGTTCTCTGCCTTTTACTTTTTCCTGGCCTTCGTTGGCTCTAACTAAAGCAATACTTTAGACAGGTATCACTCAGAAGAAGTATCTCCTCCTGATGTGGCTGGCAATTTGGTAAATCTGGATGTCAAGGGTAGGAAAGAAAAGCCAGGAGTTTTGTGAGCAGCTGGATAATTGTTCTCTGCCCCTTTTCAGGCAGTGCATAATTCTTCTTCCCGATTCCCCTGCCAGAAAGATGAACCAGGTGTGCACAAGAATGAGAAGCAACCTGAACTGTGGCAGTCAATAGCCTGATGTACAGCGGTGTGGAAAGGAGCCAACACAGCAGATGCATTTTCCCTCCAGCAGCCTTGGAGAGTCCAGGCCCTATCTGCCAGCCCCATGTCCTGGCATGACCCAGTCCAGAGCTTGCAGACATCGCACAGCCTGGTTTCCACTAAGGAAAGCAAGGAAAGTTTAGCACGTTAGCTCCCATTTCTCTGTTGGGCTGACTGGACCCAAAGCCACGCAGACTGGAGGAAACAAATATCTTTACACTCTCGTGTGAGTTGGACTGGGGGACATGAATAAGGCATTCCCTGTTCACACCTGTGGCAAAGGTGCTGTAAACTCTCAGAAGAGAGAAAAAACATGGGCAACAGTGCACTAACATGGTAAAGCTCTTTTGCCACACCTGCCAGAGCCATCAATATTATTTTATAATTAGTTTTCTTCTCTCCGGAAAATATATTCAGTAAGCAAGGGTTGTGGATATGTTCTAGCTCCATCCTTGATCCCAGGTGTCACCTCTGCACAGGCCTCCTTGAGGTTTCCTTAGATGAGGCATGTCCTCTTCCAGAGAACTGGTCTAGCTATGTTGGTATAGCAGGGCTGAAACGGTTCTTGTCTCAGTATTAGAAACCTGTGGTGAAACCTGCTGTGAGATCTTCAAATGTGGAAAACACCAAAATGACCGAGACAGTCAGGTGAATTAAAGTGAATAATACTCAATCAGTAGCAATATTTTCAGGTAGCTGTGAGGTATGTCTTTGTGTTTAAAAATGGACAACCCGTCTATTCACCGTGTTTATTTTCCTAGTTCGTACATAACAATCTACATATTCTTTTCATATTCAGTAGAAGGTTGCTGTTTTTTGAGCCAGTCACAACTATGCCAGCCTAATAAAGCTACCCGAGAAAGTGAATTCGGACTGATAGAAGTCACCATCTGAAAAAAAAAAAAAAAAATTGCATTGTTTTTAATCTATTTCTTATTTTTCTTCACAATTTACTAATGGGTGGATCTTCATCTCCACTTTTCATATATAATTTTGGCAGAAGTGTGTCTTTAATTTTATACTAATGTCTCACACAATATTCTGCACTTGGGACATAGCAACCCTGGTTGTGTGTATAGGCTGGGGAATGCGAGGCTGGAGACCAGTACCGTGGAAAGGGACCTGGGGAGTCCTGGTCAATGGAAAGTTGTATATGAGCCAGCAGTTGGTCAGGAGGGCCAACCATGTCCTGAGAGGTATCAGGTCAAGGGAGGTGATTGTCCCACTCTGCTCTGCACTGATGTGGCCTCACCTCAAGCACTGTGTACAGTTTTGGGCACCACTTTGTAAAAAAAGATATTAAACTATTAGAGAGCATCCAAAGGAGGGCAATGAGGATGGTGAAGTGTCTAGAGAGGGAAATCTTATGAGGACCAGCTGAGGTCACTTGGCTTGTCCAGCCTGCAGGAGACTGAGGGGAGACCTCAGTGCAGTCTTCAACATCCTCATGAGGGGAAGTGGAAGGGCAGGTATTGATCTCTTTACTATTGTGACCAGTGACAGGACTCAAGGAAATGGATGAAGTTGAGTCAGGGGAGGTTTAGGCTGGGTATCAGTAAAAGGTTCTTCACCCAGAGGGTGATTGAGCACTGGAACAGGCTCCCCAGGGAAGCAGTAACAGCACAAAGCCTGTTTGAGTTCAAGAAGCATTTGAATGACACTCTCAGGCACATAGTGTAATTCTTGGGGTGTTCTGTGCAGGGCCAGGAGTTGGACTCGATGATCCTGATGGGTCCCTTACTACTCAGCATATTCTGTGATTCTAAACTTCTGGATGGGACACATCACTCAGCTATGATGGGGAAAAGGGATAAGGACAATGCAAAAGATCTCTTTTTTTTTTCTCAAGGGTTCTAGTGCAGGGAAGGTACAAGGCAGATGTATTTCACCACCTTGCTCTGTCGTGTACTGAATTTGCTAAAGAAAGGCCACAAAAAGGTGAAGTACAAATATAGCTTAATGGTCCACATATAGGTCATGGAGACATTTTGCAACCATAATAAATCTTAAAATAGGTTACTATATCTGCTGTTCAAGATAGAGCAGAGTTGTAGAAAAAGTACAAAATATTTTATTCACAAGTCTAGCAAGACTGGGCATTCAATTTGATTGACTGTGCTGACCTACTTTTCATGAATACCTGATCTCACACAGCTGTACTGCTTGTCTCAAAACGGGTTATACAACAGGTGAACCTGCCCTTCTGACCATTTCAGAATAGTGAGCTAAAGCTCTGGTGTTTTCTTCTTTGTGTTTTATTTTAATTCATTTTAGTGATAAAGTGATTTTTCTTTTATTTTTAGCATCTGATTTTGGTCAGACTTGCTGGCTTAGTACTTGCCAAATGTAGAAAAACCTTCAACACGAAACATTACAATAATGTTGCTTGCTTTCTTGCAGCCTGGAATTGAACCTAAAGTAGCATCACAACAGAAAAGATGCAAAATGTATATGCTAGTTCACTGTATTCTAAAACCATGTCCTGTCTGTGATATACTCTTTCTGGGGTGGGATTCAATATCCTGAAGAGGAAATTTCCAATCGAGTCTTTTTAATATTAATTTATAGATACTCAAATTACTGACACTTACTAGAAACCTCTTAAAAATGGACTTTGATATTCTACAGATCTTAGTATAAAAAATGAGACTGAATTTGGCACTCCTCTCAATTTTTCTTTTCCTTATCCTAAATAACAGTCTTTTTTTGTATGCTTATTTCTCACTGAAACACAGCTCTCTCCCTTTCCTTTATTATAAGGAACGGCATGCTACATGTTACATGCACTAATAAATTGGCATTTATAAAGCACAACATATACCGTATCTAAGACGACTACTGTGAAAATGCCTGAGTTGCTGCACTCTCTAAATAGAGCACAATTATGGCATACGGTTGGAGTGCTTTTATCTGTACTGCCACTGCTGGAAATTTAACTGTGTATGTGGCCTGAATATTTAGAGCTCAGTGGAAAATTCCATAAATGTAGTGTAGCTTCAGAGCACCTAACAGCTGTTACAAATATCGCACCCATTATACACCACTGCCAAATGATACATATGAAGCCCCTCCCCCATTCTGGGTGTATTCTATCACTTGTATCACTGCAGTATTTTAAAACACCCTTTGAAAAATGCAATGATGAGGTGCTAAGTATCATGCATAATAATTCAGTGGAAGTCTTTCCTGTCTGTATGTTCCTACTCTTCCTGGCTGGGCAGAGTTAATGTTCAAACCTGAAACGGCAGGAAGAAACTATATCATAGGTGGACCACATTTGCTGTGTGCTTTTGTTTGCTTAGTTTGATATACATGCTAAAAGCCACTACTTAGCTGAGCAAACACAAAAGGAGAGAGAGCAGCTCTTCACACTGTAAGAATGTTTCTTATTATAGTGGGATGGAGCAGAGGTGTAATATATCCATGGAGGATCCCTTTCACTCTTGCTTACTACAGGAGTACACTCACACCCCAGAGAATCGTTGTAGTAGGAACTGCAGAAACAACAAATGAGAGAGTTTATAAGAGCAAAAGAGAGAATTTGCAAAGCATTATGTTTAAAACAGTATGGCAGTTGAACTAAGATTACACAGGCTGCAGGCTGGCGTCCTAACTACCAATTCTTCCTGCCTCCTACTTATATTTCAGTTCGTCCTGCTTTTATGCTGTCACAACATGTTAAAAGACTCTTTGCTGTAGAAAAGAAAAAAGTGATAAATGTGGTGCACCCAGCAGCCATTGACAATCTGCTGCTTTAGCACTGCACTGGCTGCGTAAAGGGACAGAGCAGGTGAGGAATTGTTAGCTGTCATTCACCTGGGAGTTTATGACTGCCAGGCTCAACCTCAGAAACACAGAGGTATCAAAGTTTGCATAGAAGTAACGGCAGTTTTTCTACCTAAAAGTAAGCTCTTTGTGGCAAAGTAATATCTACATAGGGAGGAGTAAGGAAAGCTACAATTTTCAACCTTTTGCGTATCCCTGAACAGGACCAACACTGTCCATGTCAGTCCTGAGAGTCCTTGTCTAGCTTGGCTTCATGGTCTTCCATAGGTGACAGCACCTCTCAGGGCCATCTGTTCCAGCTCTTCTCTGTCCTTGCCCTTATAAATGTGAGGGGTTTGTGCCTAATGTCTAATGTGAATGTTTCTTGCTGCAGTAAATACCCTAAAGGAGCAGAAACAGATCAGATTGTTCCCTTCCTCACTGCAATACTGCCTCTGCACATTGCTCCTCACAGCAACACCTCATTAGTATTAATAAGAATCATCTTTCTGATCTATGGAATGGCAGGAAGAGGAGATTGCATATGAGGCTGTCAGTAAAAATGGGAGACAGAGATAGAGAGAAGAACTAACCAGCTGTCTGAATCAGGGTAATGGCAATCTACCCTGGACAAATTACACTGCAAGCAACATACTGGGGTATGTAGAAGTAGAGCTAAAAATAGTCCTTGCTCCACTGAGGATCTTGCACTGGGAATATGATTATAGGAGACCCTTCTGAGGCTCAGCCTTTCAAATGGATGAGCTCAGTTGGTTAGAGCATGGTGCTAACAACACCAAGGTTGCAAGCACGGGCCATTCACTTAAGAATTGGACTCAATGATCCTTGTGGGTTCCTTTAAGCTCGGAATAATCCATGATTCTGTGATTGATGCAGGCCAAACTAGTTACAAGCACTGCAAGTCAACAATTTTAGGAATATCTTTTTCAATCAAATCCTGTCAAACTCCTGGGATTTTAAGGCAAAACAATGTTTAAAAAGGGTGATCAAAATTATTTTATTTACTGGTGCACCATTTAGTACTGTGGCCAGCTCACACTTCATAATGATTGCATCAGATAATCACACCATTCTGCTCAGTGTTCCCTATCCCTGGTTTCTTTTGAATAATGTAGAAGCATCAGACCAGGTTAATGACATTGACTACCTCTGTTCCTGTAATACTTTGCATCTTCTTCAGGTCTTTACCAAATTCTCTAATTGACCACAAATATTGTCTCATTTTGAAGATCAGAGTCACAGCAAAGGTAGCAGTCAGGAGCACTGTGCTCCACAGTCATGTCAAAACTACATAGTCACATCTAAGCTACTCATGGAGAAACAAATTCAACCAAAGATTAATTTGACCTCAAAAAATTTAATTGGTAGAAAATATAAATTCTCTGAGTGCTAAATGAGAAACATATTTGAAGATATGGCAGGGGATGCTTAACTAAAAGCATTCAGGGGAAAAAAAGTCACCTTTTTTTTAGTACAGCAAAGACTCTCTAGCAGTGGAGACCCAAAATATTCTTGACCATCTAGGTATGATCGTAATGCCCTCATGCTCTCAGTAGATTTGTCAGTTCTGTGAGGTGAGTTACATGATGCCATTAAAACTAAAGCAACTCACACAACTTGCTGAAGCTGCACCTAATTAAAATGCAATGCAAATTCTTTAATGAAGGAACTTTCTTATATTCTTATAGACACTCTCCCTTCCAGAGAGAACAGTACGTTCTTGTGCTGACAGACAGAAGCAACCACCTCCTGTACACAGGAAGTGCTGCTGGTGGAGCAGGGACTAAGAGCAAGGCAAGGATCTGCTTCTTTCCCTTACTCACAGCACCTCTGAGATGACTCGGACAAGGAGCCTGAGTGCACTGTGGTCCTATGCACCCAGAGAAACCTTCGGTCACATAAGCAAATTCCCTATATCATAGTGGGTACGAGCCTCTCGAGGGGGTTCCTGGGCAGCTGCAAGTATGTCCAGCCTTCCCATGGCCTTAGGGTTGCAGAGGGCCTGGGCCAGGACCCAGTATGGGCCTGGGAAGGAGGCATTGTGCCAGGCCCAGCTTTGGGTTAATGAAAACATTAGTGATTTCTGAGAGACTGCTTGTACTCAGAAGGATTGTAATTTAAAGACCCAGATGTCATCCAGTCCAAAACAATTAGCATCATCTCTCACCTATTTATTTCTAATTTACAGTAGTAAAGTACCTCTCATAGGACCTAAGTGACTTTTCTAAATTTCTCTATTACTATTTCTGCATAATAATACAAATTTTGAGACTGACTGTACTTGTTAATTTCATTCATATACAAAAAAAAGTATTTTCAGTGTCAGGCGTGTTATTGTCTTTTTATAACTTTTTATCACAGTTAATGGCTACAATCCTTTGAGAGTAAAAATCCTGGTCTTATAGTGCAAAGCATCTCAGAATGGCTTTCCTAGGATTAATATTTTAGCTTTATCTTGAATTTATGACCTAAAATTTTTTTCAATGCTGTAGCCTGCTGATCTCCTTTCTCCTAAGTGAACCCTACTGACTTCAAGCCAGAGTCACTGGAACTTATTAAAGAATCATAGAATCACAGAATGGCTTGGGTTGGAAGGGACCTTTAAAGATTATCTTGTCCAATCCCCTGCCGTGGGCAGGGACATATTCCACTATACCAGGTTGCTCAAAGCCACATCCAACCTTGCCTTGAACACTTCCAGGGATGGGACATTTACAGCATCTCTGGGCAACAGGTTCCAGTGCCTAATCACTCTTACAGTAAAGAATTCCTTTCTTATATCTAACATAAATCTATTCTCTTTTAGTTTAAAACTGTTAATAGCATCAACAACAGAGAATCCAGAAACCTGACCCTCAGCAATGACATCACTAGTTAGCATTATCCTTCAGGAAGGCTGGAGCATTCTTTTGACAATTCTTCAAGTTTAATTGCAAATCTCTGAAAAACCCAGATCCTGGATTTGTGGGAAAGGGAATGAAGCATTTTACAAGGAAAAAATGTTTGGAAAAGGGAAACTATAATGGACTGAAATACCACAACACAGATAAAAATTGTTTACATGTTATTTCAAAGCCTTTCTGGTTTTAAAACTAACCTGAAAATTTTGCATCTCTCTGACTCATGGTACTTAACACAGGGAACAAATCCTAAAACTGTGAATATTTGTGTACTTAATTCCAATGCTTTGTAAAGGGAATCCAACAGACAGCTGCCATGGCTGTATTTGAAGCAGTGCATGTGGTCACTTCATTTAAGTGAAGGATTTGCTTTCATTTGAGAGCAGAAACATAAGATTTTATGTGTTGCATTAATGTGATAAATCTGAGATTTCCACAGAACCTCCCATCCTTATCTTCTCCCTGATGTCTTTTATAATGAGAAAATCTCATTACCTGAAACTGCTTTATTCCACATATTTGCTTTGGGTGAGGTCAGAAGGGAGGATGACTGTCAAGAACAGGAGGAGTTGAGGCTCCCTGGCAATACAAAGCACATAAAGTCCTGTTGATCCAGCCCAGCCCAGCTCTGACTACATGGCTATGAAAGCCTTATACGAAAAAAAAAGCCTTATATGAAAACCTATACAAAAGCAGCTGGTGTCCTCCACTAGTTATTTCTTTCTTGCAGGTCCCAGTGACACTGACCAGTGACACCTGTCCAGGTGCCTTGTAGTGATACCCATGCTTGTGGCCAGGCTGGCAGCTGACACTCCTTAGAGTAGTGCTGCTGGGTCTGACTCAGAGCAGGCAAGCAGAATGAGGACACAGGGTTCTTGCACTGCTGTCATGACCCGTTCACCCTGCAGTAGAAGCCAGCTATGCTAGCTGTGGATTAGGATCCCAGCACTTTAGGAGCTCCTGTAAAAAGAGTAACAGAAAAGTGTTAACAGAAATGGTAACAGAAAAGTGATCCCTGCACTAAGGACCTTCTAGGCAAAATATCCACACTGTACATAGACAGCTTCATTACTTAGGCCACCTTTCTCAAGCCCTTTCCCCACTTAAAAACATCGTCAGTCATTTAAAAGGATAAAAATTTAGTTTCATCTTTGTTTTCAGGTCCCTATTTCATGTCTCAAAATCCCGTAGGAATAGTTATTGACCTATGGAGGTCCTACTGTACCTTGTGATGTCTATCAATGTTACCTTGTAAGAAATAAAACATGAAATTGCGTCAGCAAAAAGCACACGGGCAGCAATTCCTCACCTGCTCTTCCATGTATACAGCAAGAATAAACAGCAGATGTCAGCACTAATCCAGAATTTGAAATGTTAAATGGAATTTGATCAGACCCGACTTTACTGTCCTCAAAATGCATATGATCAGACTGTGAAACAATTCATCAAAACCTCTGCTTGAAAACACAAACATGTTTCTGTTTAAAGAACCTTAGTAAATTTTAAGTATCACTTCTACATGAGTACACCTAGCTAGCAAGGGATCACATCTGTACAGATAAGTTTTTGCTTCAACCATGCACTGAAACATCACTATCTTGATGCACTTCCGTAAAAGCAAAGATTACTTTTAATAAGTGGCTTCAGAGGACATAGTAGTTTAGAAAAGGGCAAGCACAAATGTTTAAGAGACACCTGTGAAGTGAGGAGGACGCCTAAAGCGGATGGACAGAGGAGAATCGGAAACCTATTGGTGCAGTTGGCAGGCGTGGGCTGCAGCTCAGCCTTGCTTTGGTGTTGAACATGATGGGACAAGTGAGTGAAATGGGTGTAAGAACACAACATGATTTTTCTGGAAATAAAGCATAATTTAGCTGTGCAAGTACACCCAAACCATGTGCAATTGCATGCTGAACTACATGAAGAAGAACGGGAATAGTTGACCAGAATTCTCCCTGCCTTCTCACCACCGCTTTGAGGACAATGGATGCTGGATTCCTTCTGGAGGAATTGCAGCATACACTAACACACTGCCTCCTAATCCCTGGAAACTCTTTCACATCTTGGAAAAGAAGGTCAAAAAGAAAATTTAAAATGTGTTACAGACTGCAAGGATATTTCCTGCCAGCATGAAGCACAGTGAAATTCTTCAAGGTTTCGATCACTGTCATGGCTACTAGAGATGCAAGAACCTATACAATAGCTAGGATAGAGCCCAAGATTGCTCTTTACAATATCTGTGGTGGGATCTCTCAAATGCTGCTGCAGTCTAATGTCTGTAGTAAATCACCCTTGATAAAACTGTTCCCAACTGAAATCTTCTAAAAATAAGGAAAAAAATCCTACTCTACTTATGAATGGGTTTATTCTACTGAGGTTTTTTTCTACCTTTCTGAAGTATTTTCCATTAAAAAAAAAAAAAAAGGCAGGCTTAATGGTTTTATTATCTACAACTATAGCTTGGTCTCCAAGGATTACATGTTCCTTGACTGACATTGAATGGAAGAGGACAAGAAGTATACCCAAGAAACTCAGATAGTTATTCCAAAGCTGAGAGCTAAGTCTCAGTCTGAACAAATTTGCAAGATACCCAGAGCTACCTTTATTTTTTTAGCAACCACCACCACCATATTACATTCAACTGCCTTCCAAGTCATTCCTTGCTCGCTGAACTCCTGTGTTATTTGAAGTGGGGGGGGGGAGAAAAAAAAAGTAAGCTATTTTTATTAACTAATAAAACAATTACTTTGATTCATCTTCTCTTACCAGAAGAACAAAACAGGTCATCAATCTTAACTTCTCTGTCAGCACAGAGATGTCAAAGCAGAATTAAGTGGTGGAAAAATTGTTGAGGGAGAAAGTGGAAAAAACAAGACAAACAAAATCAAAGACAGTGAATCCCCTTTCTCAAAGGAGTGGGAGTGAACTACTGCTGAGTTGTCATGCTGCCACTAGTTGATGCTCTGCCAGGTTAGAAACTTCATTTTTCACACAGGATCAGAGAAACTGTGAAACTTGGGAAGAGTGCAGGCTTTTCATAAATTCAAGGAAAAAAATAGGAAATTAAATTAATTCTGTTTTTATTCTAGGTGAATTAAAAATGCTTTGATCTCCAGTCTTTATAATAACAAAGAAAATCACCCTTGAAAGTGGTTGCATCATCTTTTCTTTGCAGGATACTTCGGTGCAGAATTAGAGTCCTCTCCTGCCTTCACCTCTAAACTGGTCCCTCCAAGGTGTCTTCTCTCATCCTGGTAACTAGCTCTTTTCCAAACCAAAGCATGGAAGACTGAATTTTCTACTAATTTCAGCACTCTCTTTATGCACAACAGATGTTCTTAAGCATTACCGCGAGGGATAGTTTGAGTTCTATCACACTGTGAAGATGCTTCAATTCAAGCGGCTGCACAAATAAAGTGAAATTCCAAGATCTGTCTACCATAAATGTCTCACATCTATACTTCTAATATAAAAAGTATTAAAAAAAAAAAACACTCAAGCTGTTCTGTTTTACTGCTCCAGCAATGACAGAGTGAGAACTGGATTAAGTATATAGGCTCTGTAACTAGTTTAATTTCTCTACTCTTTGAAACCCCTGTCAGCCAGAAGAAATATTCAATAGCTCATGGGTGACCTTTCACTTCCTTCAGTGGCAGGCAAGGTTAGCTCCAAACCAAACACAACACAACAGCCTAACCACACTTACACAAAGGTGAGCTTTATGTCAGATTAAACTTTTATAAGTACTAATATGCAAGTGAAAAAGAGGATTTCAGCCACTGAAAAATATCTAGGAATCTGGGAAGCATTGAAAACAACAAAATAAATGCACAGTATGTAGAAGATTCTGTCTTACAGCCTGCCTTAATACGCAAAGCCATTTCTTTTTCCCATTCCTCTTATTCATGCACTGGGGGAACAAATAAACTGCATTATCTGTCAGTTGGGTGGTGCGGTGTGCGTGGGGCAACATTGAAAAGGGAGCAAAGTTGCTTATTGTTAAAGTAGTGATGGTTTTGTGTACCAAGTAATTTTGGTCCCTCTAGTCATTACGTGAGGTCAAGCAGCATCCAGAAGACAGACCCTGCAAAGCATTTCCTCCTGAGAGAGAGGAGACCTTCCTCAGAGACCTTCCAGGCAGGAGAGGACAGATGTTCCTGGGCCAACAGTGCCCACAGGGATCTTCAGATGAAGGGACCCCTGAAGTCCATCAGATGTTGCTGACAATTCTCAGAGAATGAATACAAATTAATATAAATATGCCAATATTAACATCCTCCTCGTGGAATGTTACAAGGGAATCACCTAATTTAATGAATGCAAACTTTTTCACTTCACTGCTTGCTTCCTGAAATTGCCTTTTTATAAACAAGGCCATTCATAAAATGCCGAGTAAATTGGAAGTAGGTGGTTCTCTCAGGAATGTTGTCATACACTTTCTTGAAAATGTACTGACCATTCAGTAGCTACATTGTGTGTCTTTTGTCCTTATCTGTGATCCCATCTGTCACAAGACTCTCCATGTCCTTAAATATTACCTCTTATCTGACCTCTCTAGTCAAACGCAGATTAAATATTTATGTGTCACATAAATATATGCCGGTGGGCAGAGTGAGTGAATATGAGAATGCAGGCATGTGCAGTCACACAAAGGCATGACTTTATACAGAAAAAGATGCAACCTCCATCTGCTTACAGGGATACCACAATTTTTTGCTTGTCGCTTCACATAAGGAGTACAACAGAAGAGCACATTGACAGGATTGCGCCAACCAGCCTTTTTTGGATAGGAACACAGACATATTTTCAGAACATTTGACCGGTTTAAAATATCAACAGTGGGATATACTCTAACAAAGAGCCCTTATGCAACCCTCTCAGAAAAGCAAAATTTATCTCGTTCATCCATTCAGAGAGATGAAGTGCTAAAAATAATAGTGTGTTCTATATAGTAAAGAATGTTATAATATCACACTCTTCGTAATAGTATTATCACTTACGCTTTTTTTTTAATGACAGATTGCTGCAAAACCATGAGCAGTTCTTTAATATTTTGCATTATCCTTACTAGCTGCCCACTTATTAAAAGCCTTATCTACAGACAGATTGATTCTTTTTCTCCCAAATAACCCTATGGAAAAATTCAGAATTCATTCAAAAGATTCATATGTATTTAAGAATTTAGTTGCATGTCCTGCCTGTGAGAAGGTAGCTATTACTGTCCCCATCCTTGTACTTTGAGAATTAATGCACTGAAGGACTGAAATAAGATTTACTCTAAAGCCTATTTTAAGAAAATTACATTGTGAATGTTACAGCTCCAGCTCTAAACACTAATTTTGCAATAATGCCAAGTCAAACACTTGAGATGCAGCCTCCAGGTCCCTCCTGTGTCCCCTTTATTTATTCCTCTCCTCTTGGGCTCATGAAAAAGCATCCATTGCTGCAGGACCCTCCCTGCCCTTCCACTCCTTTTGCAATGACTTATACCAGAATTCAGAATAGCCTTTGTGAAGCTGTGTGTTGGGATTTGGACTGACCACAGCTAAGTCAAGAGCCAAGAAAGCAGGGATCTGAACTTTAACTTCTTCTTGTAAAGTCATCATAGCAAAACAGCAACCACCACCTTAGTTAAATTTGAAGGAAGCTCGGTTTTGTCAAGCAGGGCAGGTTTGAGAAGTTACTTACATGGAGGCTCTCTTCATTTCTGGACCCCAGGTGCTCTAAGAAAAGGAGTAGGTACTGTGTAGAAAACCACGGACACAGCCAGAAAGGACTGTGGACATCCAGACAGGACATAGGAGCACACAGCAGGCTTCGACTGAAGTTGAGTGTCCTTAAAGCTGGGTGAAGAATCTGAACCATAACCTGAATGTAGGCAGAGCCCCACTTTCCTTTTTTACCTCCTTGACTGGCCTTAATCATGCAGCATGAAGGATATTCACAGCCCTTTTAGTTAAAAGGTTGCCTAAAATTTCAACTTCCCCTAAATATGGAAATGTTTGTGTTTGTTTTCTTTTATTTAAGATACCAGAAATTATCATAAAACACAAAATACAAGAACCTTGGAAAATACAGTTTAAAAACCTGATGCTCCTCTTTCCTGGAAAGTCCATATGTTTTGCAGTTCTCCAACAGCCATGTGACTCCTGAGATGTTCTGTGCAGCTTGGTCAGAGTTCAATATTTCCAGCTTCTTTTGAAAAGGACCTGAGCTTCAAGTCAGGACTTTGATCTGCAGCTGACACACACCATTAAAACTGTCAAAATAACCTGCTAACAATTTCTTACGGTCTTAGTAATTATTTTACAAACACCAACAAATTTTTTCACATCTTTCATTCAGAGAAATTAAGGTGTGGGACTCTTGGTAAAAGTCATGTAGTAAATTTGAGCTACAGCAAAGTACCTTATTCCCAAGATAAACTGTCTTCCCTTTGTCTAAGTATTTTCAATGTACTTTCTATCCTCTGCATTTTAATTTCCTTATTATTTACTTAATTGCCCGATGAAGTGTTATTTGCTTTAGTTCCTCCTGAATTTCCTACTCTGTTCTTCAAACCCTCTTCAGTCCTTCTCTATAGCTGCACCTCTGCCCTACTGCTGCATATTTTATGGTATGTCTTTAAAAAAAAATAATCCTCTCCTTGTGTGTTCCCTTCTCAGTACCTCCCAGAACTCTCTTCCTCACTGCTTCCATCCTGTTATTCTGTTTAGCTCCATATATTCATGAATATTCTAGGACATCCCTGTGCAGACCATTTTCCAGGCCATATTTTGGTTCTTTCTGGCACAGCAAGAGATGGTCTCAGCAGATCCAGGTGTGATGTCAGGACAAGTCCTTCATATCTCATAAACTTTACACTTTGTTTTCACAGAAGTAACAAGATCTGGTTTGTTCCCAGGAGAAAATCCCTCTTTCATACAGCAGTGATGTGTCCCCTGTAAAATTCAACCTGAAGCCACTCTGACAGCAGATCTCAGAGGCAGTCAGCAGCAATAGCTGCAGCTTTGGATGCTTAAACACTCATGAAACATGCCAAAGACCTTCTGCTTTTTACTGAGCTCTCTGCGGGGACCCTGGTTATGTCATCCCCCTCCAGTAGCTCTGATGGGACCATTGTCCCTGTACTGTTACACACCAAGAGCAAAACCAGCAAACCATGGTAGACTGCTTACCTTGTCCTAGGTGGACCTACCTCGTTCCAGTTGTTAAAATGTACAGGTTTCCCTTCCTGCTTCTTACAAATGCATCCTTCTAGTTATGATAAAAAATATAATACTTTGCAAAAGATCACTAACCTGTACAAAGCCTGAGTCTAATCCAACAGACTGAAATTCTGCTGAAGTTGAGACACAGGTCCAACACTGCTGAGAAATTTAGATGGAAACTCAGCCTGGCTTGGCAAGAAACACTGCTCAGATCTGTCATCTCCTACGTCTGCACTAGCACATGTAGCAAGAGACCAACAGCCTGTCAGCCCTTCCCATAAACCCAATATTCCCATCGCAACACATCATCCCTGCATTTTTCATGACAGGTAGCCAGTGCCACCACTTGTCCTATTGGTGTGAAATGAACTGGGAAGACCTACAAGAGTGGTGGTACCTGCAGATCTCCATTACCTACTGACCAAGCTGGGGAATGCCCTGTAGCTGAGAGTATTTCCCTGCTCCTGCCCCGCAGCCGGGTGACGCTGTCGGGCTGGTGGACATGCTCAGTGTCCCCCCACCCCTGGGTGTGTGCTGTGGCTGTCCCTCACAAAGGTGGAGATGGACTCATAGGTTTCAACTCCCTGGCACTTCCCTGCCCTGGGATGTGAAGGACAGCCCCAACACCACAACCACTCTACTATAGGTAGTAATACCTTGACCTTCTGTTTTCCTATTCTTTCACACATGATGAGCACAGAATTTGTCCATAGCCTCAGAAATGTTGTAAGATAACTTGGTTATTGTATTACTTCTGATTCTTATATCACATTCCACTGAAATAGTCAAAGCTATCCCCCAGTTACTGATTCAGGTGAAATCCAGTCCATGTCAATAGTTTTAGTAGTACTTTAGTTCTTAGTTATAGAGGAAATAAAACATTACGAAAAAAAATATTGTTTTAAAGTACCAAGATAGAGAAAACAAGAATATTCAACATATCTGCTTCCCCAGAAAAAAAACAGCAACATATATATTTTAAGTACAGTCATGATATAAGCAAGGGGACATTGTTATCATCTATACTCACGCTTTGCATGATTGATGATTTTAATATTTTTATACTTCTAATTTTTATATCCCTTTTTGTTCATTGGGCGACATTCAGGATGGAGGTTGTATGCATTTAAAAACCCTTTGAAAAGTAAGAATACTGGTCTAGAAATTCTTGGAAAGAACGCAGCTGTGCCATGTAGAAAGGAACAGCATTGATGTATTCGAGGAAGTGCTCCTGCTGAGCTGGCATTTTATAGTTTGTTTCTGTCCAAACTGAACTGCTCATGCTGATTCATTAGTAAAGAATCTGCTCTTTGCCAGATCACACTTGTCTATGCTAATATACTTTAGCCAGGCACTAGCAGTTCCTCTACATGGCCCATGCATAGCCTCTCCAACACGGCCACGTATTAAAGCCAGTGGCAAAGGAATACAGGGAATGATTTTGCTTTAAAAAAGATTACTTGAATGTATGGAAACATTTGTTAGAGTTGTAACCTATTCCAAAGATTTTCAGCCACAAACCCTGCAGATTGCATGAAAAATATGTACTAAAACCCACCTTTGATTAAGCAATGTAAACATGCCTATTTCTACATCAAACATGCAGAGTGTGTTTTGGTCAGATGCAAAGTTGTCATTGTGCTAAATGAAGACTATTCCTAATGTGAAACTCCTGACTTCTTTTCTATTGTTTTGCAAAATCTCTGACTGCCATCCTCCATCTTCAGTTTGTTCACCAGCAGCACCTGCCAACTGTTTACAAGAGCTGCTTTTCTACTTAAGAGTTTCCATCTCTTCCCCCACCTGTGAGCAAAGAAGGTGATTATTGTGTGGCCATCTTAACACAGGTGAGATATTCCTATTCTATATCCTTCTACTGTAGCTGAGCCCTAAAAGGGAGAAACTGAATCTCCACCTAGAAACTCTGTTTCTTAACTTTAAAATTTACATTAGGGCCCAAGTCTCCTGCTGGGTGCCCTGCTGGCTGAATATGAAATTTTCTTTATCTGAAATAACAGCTTATATTCTAATTGTTTTAGCAATCCAATGATTTTACTATTTTTAAAAAACTATTTGTAAACATGTCTAAAAAGGAAAGGGAACCTATTATTTCTGATAATATCACTGGTGCTACATAAGAGTTACGAAATACCTTGGTCTTTAAAGGATGCATCTTGCAGGAATTACAAAATGAGAGTAGGATCACCAGTTGGAGTGATGGGAAACCTACAGAGAGACACAGCAAGGCATCCCAGCAAAGCAGAGCCCCAGAGCTGTGGGGGCAGTATGAACAAGGAGCTGCTGTTTGCAGCAAGTGCTTTTCCACTGAGGTAGCTGCTCCTGAGTGTGAACCTGTCATCTTTCTGGCTTTTGAGTTGTTTAAGCCCTTTTACCTCACCATTGGAGTGGGATAAAAATTTTGGAGAAAAAATAGTTTAAACCAAGAAGTTTAAACGTGAAAGGTTTTTGGTAGAAACACTGGACATCCAAGTTGACTTACACTATTTACACCAAACTAACTTTGCATTTTTAACATGGCTTACCCAGGAGTCTTTCATTAAAATAACTGATTTCACTACATCTGTTTTGCACCTTTGGATTATAACCGTTCCTGCATAAGCAAGCTGGATGAGACTGCATATGAGAAGGCAAGTACATGTTCAGTGTCTTCCTAGATCAAGGAAACAAGTCACTGTGGAATAAACAAGGCACATCTGAAAGTAATTTTCTATCTGACCTCCCAAAACTACAGAGCTTTTCTTGGTCTAGTGTTTGTTTGAAAAATTATGGTAAATTATCCTCTTAAATGTGTGCATAAGATAGATGCATGTTTCAGTATCTTGGTGATACAGGACTGCTTGACATAGGGGCACGGTGATATTTAGCTAAGCATTAGAGACATGTGAGGAGCTGATGCCTGTCTCTAAACCTGTGATTTACCATAGCAAACAAGGGACCAAAAGAACATATGATTATGTAGTTCAGCACTTAGTGTGACAGGAACAGACTTTGAATTCCTCTTCTAACTCCCAGCATGATTTCTGCATTCTTCATTAAACCATGATCAGTTAAAATATAAAACCAAGCCTTGGGAAGGGGAGCTTCAGTCAAGGCAGGTTCTCTGCCCCTCACAGCAGGGAAAGTCTCCTGTATATCTTTGCTCTCCACTCTACTTTCTGGAAAGCCTATGAGTCTAACCAGCAGTGCAGATCCACTCGAGGAGACAAGTGAGAGACCAAGAAGAGGAAAAGCTGTCAATGCTCAGCCCATGGTATCTGAAAGCCAAATAGGATGACACAGAGAGCCCCTACACTTGATTTCTTCTGCAAACTTATGGATAGCTGAGGTTTTCGAAAAAAGTCGTTAATTTTAAACATTTCTAAGTAGACTTCAAGGCAAAAGACATCTTTCAGGACAATTCAGGATTGATTTCTTACCCCTCAGGATCTAGAGACGGAGTATTTCAAAACTGTCTGTAGGTAGCAACACAGTACCGTACTATTTGTTCCATTAATTACTTTAAACACAGATAGACTCAAGATAATATTCTCAGCAGTATTTATAAGGTCTTCTGGAGTCAGGCCTGTTTGTTCTTCAGGTGTTTTGAACAAAATGAAAGCTGTGTGGGTGGATTTAATGGTTGAGCTTGACAATCTATTGGCTTGGGCCACACAGCTCCTGCTGGACTCATAGAGTGAGCAGAGCAAGGGAACATCAGCCTGAAAAAGACCATTTAGACATACACTCAAATTTATTACTCTGACAGTGAAGAAGTGATTGACTTTATTACAAACATTTACAGAATTTTGAAAAATATATCTTTATAAACAAAGGAGTGCTAAACATACTTACTCAATTATTATCTTCTCCATCCATAGGTCCACTGCGAATGCTGCAAGTTTAAGAATATGTTTGAGCTACAAAAGGTAATGGATTTAACTAGCTAAAGAAATAAAGAGCATAATGAAACACAGTTTCACCAAAAAGCATCAAAACTTTTTGAGGAATACAAATGGAAAATTTGGAATAGCTATATTAATTTAAAAACAGATGAAGCATGAAGATTTAAAAACACATTTTATACTTTCTACTTCATGAGTCCTGAAGTCCTTCAGAAGCTGCCAAATTGAATGAATAGATGGCAATCAAAGTAATAACAGGCATTTTCCCTTGCTCTCTTCTTTTGTACACATACACACACATACATACAGAGAGGGAGAAAGAGAGATGATTCATGATAATGGAATTTGAATGAAAGAATTACTGGGCATTTACTTTTCTATTTTACTCTCTAAGGTACCCAACTCTTCTAAGAAGCGAGTCAGCCCTGTTTTGTTCTTTGACGCATCAAGAAATTACAATTAACCTTGAATTGAATAGAAATTAAGGATGAATGATGGTGTTTAACTGATGACTAGAATCATACTTGTCTCTTAAACACTAGCTGGTTACAAAGCAGGATCTAGATAAGATGGTAAGTAATTTTAAGTAGTTAAAGAGCAAGTGACGTGCATAACCCCTCAGTGGTGACATCTGTCTCCATTTGCTAAAGCTTCTTCTTCCTCTTCCTTTGGGCACCCTGATACCCACATACCTTACATCAAGGTGCAGGAGTCTAAAGGATAAAAGAAAACTAATGTTCACCCATGTACATGCTAGTGACCATATGAGGAAATTTTAAAAGGACGACACATTTTACCTTTCTTCAGCAGAAAAGCTATGGTACATGGCACTTTCAAACCTGAAAGTATGAATCTGCTATGAAGGTACTGAAACATACAACTTTCTTTTTTATATAATTTTGAAATAAATGGGTTTATAACATGCACCATCATTTTGCAGCAGTTAAGCCACAGCCAGTCATTCCCTGAGGAACTGGGTTATCAAGTCTCCATCTTGATTTTCATGAGGCTTTCACTTTTGTATTTTTCTGGCATTTTACAATATTGCATCTTGAAATGCTCTCTATTTGCTGTGAAATTGATAGTTTACATTTTCTCACCCAGTTTTCATTCCTTCTGCAACAAGATCAGGGTTATGGTCCTCTAAAGGTCCCTTTCAACCCAAACCATTGATTCTATGATTTTGCAATTCTACAATTCCATGGTTCTATGATTTATTCAAAGCAACAGCTATATGTATAAATTTTTTGACAACTTTTATGTAAAGGAGTAAAAAATTAATTTTATTTTTAATTAAACAAAAGAAATTGTTCAGTGTGGAAACACTTTACAAGTTTCAAAGCTTTAATCAGCATTAGAAGTCTGCTTTTACCAAGTTGAAATCTCTTTGAAGTTATTGCAATTTATATATTTTTCTACAATTTTAAATTCTAATTTTAAATACCAACAAAATGCAGTTTTTCAAATATTCAGTGATAAAATGGGATCTTAAAAACAGTGGTTACAAAATAATTTTTAAACAAGAAGCATAATATGTTATAGAAAACTCACAAACTAATTTCACCAAACACATTGCAAACAAAGAAGAATCTGAATAGCTCCACAAAGAAATAAATCTACAGTCGGTAAAATTCTGCACATATAGAGTCATGTTTTAGGTAATTTATTTTTCTTATGCAACTTATAATGTTAAGCCTTAGTTTAATGGGAAATTTTAACTTCCTTGAAATTTCATCAGCTGATGCCTTTGACATCAGCTTATAATTTTCTTTAGTTATAGCATATATTCTTAATGTTATTTTACTATAAAGTTGATATTATTTGTACTGTACCATGCCCTTGTCCAAAAAAGTGCTAATCATGTATATGTTTACATGCTTTCCCAGATATTTTTGAACCACAAACTAAAACCTGACATATAAATTCACATATAAATTGAATGTTTCATTTTTATTTTCAAACTCGCAGCCTGAATCAGCATTTTCAGCTCCAAAATCCTGAAGGTTGCTTTTACTGCAATAATTAGCAATAATTATAGTTTAACTATGTTTCAAGTATTTTCTTTTCTTCCCACTCATAATATCAATATTTTCACAGTGACAAGTAAAGTATGTCATCTCATCTTTCACAATAAATAAAGCCTGAATAAACATGGGCATGGTAACTGTTACTGATTAATTTAGCATACATAGCTCTGGATTTTAAAATACACCATCTGTCATTAATTGCAAAAAAGACTTTTATGATCCTTTTGGTCAACAACTATGAATTAATGATGGCCACAAGTTAGGGCAGGTATTCAAGTTGGTGAGGTCATGTCCTTTACTTCTGAATCTGTTTGCATTTTGTTCTTTAGCAAGCCAAGGCAGATTGATTGCAATGAAGTGTTGTAAAACACTCAACTCAGAGAATTCATAAGTAAGAATAGTGTTAAATTGCCACTAAATAGATTCCTTTTTTCCCTACCTGGTAGATGGAGACTTCAGCGTTTTCGTCTTTTCCACAGATTGACCTGGTGCAGTGTGTGGCAATTCAGCCAGACTAGATGTTTGAATTGTGTTCTGTCATTTCATTCCAAGGTTATTTAACCCTTCCTTGACACTGCGGTAACATTTTGGTCAATTTTGACAGTGATTGTTCAAAATAAAAAGATGCAATATTTTTCTTTTGAAATTTTCTAAATAAATATTGCAACTTTAAGGGTGCTTCTAGGCTCAAAATGTTTACCAAACTGGACCTCAACCTATGATTAGTTTCAACCCATTTCATATGGCCTATTCTAATCATGCTTGATCAAAAACTGATTTGTCTGTGGTCTCAGAGAAGGGTTATAACCTTCTTAAGAGGTTATAGGTTACTTCAAAGAAGTGAAAACAGCTAAAATGCCACTCAGGTGGCAACCTTTTCTTCTTCTATGCTTTATCCTATGTGTCAGATTTCCAGAGTTGTCTATGACAAGGAAGAACATGGACATTCCAACCTGTTGAAAATTGTTTTGGAAAGAAAAAAAAAAAAGAAAAGCTTACTAAACCAATAATGAATTTAGGTTCTCTATTTTCTTACATTCCTTACGGATTGCAGTTCAGGCAGAACTAGTCAGTTCCAGCTCCCACTAACATCAAACTGTCCAGTACTTCCCACAAAGAACCTGTGATGTGCCTTATCCAGTTTTATTTGTCCAGTTTTATTTGGGCTGGATTTTCCCATGATGGATAACAAGCTAAGGCATTTCTATGCCTATACATGACTTCCATGCTTCAACGGCTAATTAATGATCAATATTAAGAAAAAAATACGACCTGGAAAATCTCTTCAGATTTTTAAACAAAATCTAGAACTTTAGCAGTGGCCTTCTTGAGCTGGAGGAACTTCCAGAGCTGCCCAAAGAAAAACTTCTAGAAAAATTCTTAGTGGGAACAGCAACAAAGAAGAGAAGAAGATCATTAAATATTAATCATATTTTAAAAAGAGGTATGACTTGAGAATTCACTGGTAGTCTTGATTTTTTCATTTCTATATCCTTTGAGTTCTTGAACTTGGAGCCTTAAAATTCTGTTAAGGGAGTTTTACACCTGTGTGTGTAGGTCCCTGTCTGTATTTCAGCTTTAATTATAAAACAATCTTTAAAGACAGATCAATAATATGAGGCTGCATGAACTCAAGAAGTATCAGCCATAGTTGGATTATATAAAAGTCACACAGACAAAACAAGCAAGATGGTTCTGCTCATTTAAACATCTTAGTTCTGAAGAGGCTTAATTGTTAAAAAGGTTACGTAAAATAAGGTGTCTCTTCATCTCACAACTTTTTTACTAGAAGTTTGCATTAAACATATAGCAAATACTATAGGTCATGTAAAATATGGTATATGGAGTTCTTTCCTAGGAAATAAAACAACTTATGCTTAGTCCAGGCATTAATTAGCCCAATTAAATGCGGAACCAGACAAATCATTTCAATTTTAATAATGAAATCCTGAGTAGACTCCATTTTGCTTCATGAAGAAAAGATTTTAACTTGAAGTGTTTAGAACTGCTTTATTCCTAAATATATCCCAACTCAAATTTCATTCTTGCTTGGATTTTGAAATACTCTGTTTAAATTAGAGCTAGATTAATAACAATTAAAATATGAGCTATGGTGATACTAGTATTGACATTTGAAATTTTAAAATAACATTTATGTGCATATATATGGAATAACATTTATGTGCATTATATACATATTTGAAGAGGGATAGTGCTCTGATAATGTTCTGAACTTTCTGTGTTTCATTCTGCTTCTTTCTCTACTCACTTTCAATCCCTGCCAGTGCCAGTATGCTGGTAATACAGTGAATCTTTGTTTAACCTAAAACAACAATATTACAGGCTTGATTTTATTTTGTGATTTATTTCTGAGTTTCTACATGTTTTCATCGTCTGATTTAAATACGTATATATATGTGTGTGTATACACTTATATAATAAGTCATTGTAGATGGTAAGATAAGTAACTGAGGTAGATGAGAAAAGCAGACAGATTCTGTTTGTGTATTTACTTCTAAATTCTTGCCAGAAAAACTGCAATTTATTTTAATAATCTACATAATTTTTACAGTGTTGGGACGGGGGCTTGGTGGTTGAGCTTGGGGTCTGGGACATTTTAAAATATTGGCCACCAGAATTTTTTTTAGGTGACATTTCCAAGGCTCATACAGAAAGTAAGAACTGCTTCTTTCTCTTCAGATCAATATTTTTTGGAAGGTCACTATAATTGTCCTCCCTTGATTTGTAACACCAATACCCTTGTAACATCAATGATTTTGTCCACCTTCCAATTGAGGCAAATATTAGTAATTATGGTAGAGTTTTTAGCATAGCTTCAGTAAACCTGACTCCCTAAACCAGGGTCCCGTCAGCAGCATTTTGCTCTCTGGTTAGAACATCTCATGAACACACCAGTGTATTGCAAGGACCAAAATATTTGCCTTTAAATGGTAAGAAAACACCTCAGGCTGCAGCTCAGACCACTTTGGCTTCTTGAGCCAGTCTCCAGGTAATGTGTGAAGGGGAGTTTGCCATCTATAGACCTTTGTCAAGGGCTGCCTGAGACATTCAGGGGTCTGAGTGTTGACACAGTGGTGAGATTTTTGCTATCCCGTGTCTGTCTTTTAATAACATTTTATATTATTTCTCAATGAATCTCGGGTTCAGGACAGGTCACAATTTGTTTAACAAGCACTGAAGCCAGAATAAATTAACAAAGACACTTCTTACCCTATTCTAGACCAAGATCTCCTGCTCCTAAAATATGGTCATCAGTCTTTTGATATGATACTGTTCAAGACCATTTAGTATGTATAGATCCTTCAGAAAGCAATATTTCTCAATGCTTAACAAAACATTCCTGCAACAAGAAGTCATTCTGCATTTCACCTTCCAGCCTCAGCGATCAACTGTGCTTGTTGCACGTGTGTTTTATTTTGTTTGGCTCAGTTTTTCCCTTAGTTTAGAGATCAAAAAAGTGAAGCTGTACTGTAAAAATAAGGCCTCTGTGGGTTGAAAGGAAAAAGAAAGGGGAGAGAATGGGGAATGTTTTGTTGTATATGGGTTGTATCTAACATCTTTATTAACAGTATGCTTTGCATTAAAACTTAATATAAAGAACACTGAATGAGTATCAAAATCAAGGGCATTGTTAGATAAATGCTATCACTGTGCCCAAGTTCTGATTTATTCTGACATAAAATTGCTTCCCTGCAATTAAAGGTTCATTATTCAACACTAAAACATAAGTAAATACTGATAAAAAGGATTCAAATTATGATAACAGTTTGCATAAATTTTATCAGTTTTTATTCTCTTCGTTTTATGCTTTTAACAGCCATTATATAGTCATATTAATATTGATAATTACCACAGGCACACATGAAATACTTTGTTTTAGTCTCGTCCCAATGTCAGGCTGTACAGGTTGACTGTCTTCCACAATTGGATGGACCATTTTCTTATTGCACTTTTTTTATTTTTGTTCTAGACAGCCATCTCTCTTACTTTTCCTCCTAAGTCAAGCTACGCTTGTCCTGTAGCTAACATGTATTCTTACAGGGTAAAACACTAGTGGGCTGAAAGGAAGGACTGAGGAAGGAAATAAGAGAGAGCTAAGAGACTCCTGGAGAAAAAGGCACTCTGATTTCCTAAGCACAGGGATGACAGTGTAGCTGCCGGAACACATTGGCTTAGAACACTGACAGTTTCTTATCTCCTTTTGCTGTATTACCACACATCAGTAACCTCAGAAGTTTTTCATCTTTCTAAAAATTTCCATTTTGGCTCTAGCTGAAGGTGAATGTCCTGGAAGGTTTGAGCTAAAGAAAGTGGTAGCTTTTTATGTGGACTGCGTGTAATGAAACCATGTTTTCCCAAAAATAAATTAAAGTGCCAAAAGATTTATGATCTTCTTATGGCCCTATTTTCTGTGACTTTGTATTTTAAAGAGAGAAACAATCACAAAAGTAAACCTGGAAATACTACTTAATCAAATGAGCAAAGTGTAATAGCTATTTACCCAATTAAGAAATCAAGAGGCTGAGAATGCCAAAGATTGCATAACCTTAATTCAGTGAATATTTTTCTAGACATAGCTATTGGTTATTTGGTGAAAATAAGTGATGCTATTCCCTACCCCATGTTTACCGAGCTACCTGCGTAGCTCAAGCAGAAGCCACAGGGAACTGCTGTTCCCCTCCCAGTGCACTGCCTGGAGTGGCACAGCTCTGTCCGTGGCACAGCTTAACATTTTGTGTACTAACATGCCAGTCTCTTACTGAAGGAATATAATACAGGACTTTATGGATTTTAATATATATATGTATAAAATTTGGAGTTGAATGTATACTATAGGATTTTACGTGGTCTTTGTTAACTATTCATCATCACAATGTGATTGCTAGTGGGGATTGTCACAACGTTCATTCTTGTAGGTGCAAACCTTGCTAAAAATGTTCTTCAGTGTGGAGATATCAGCATTTGTTTGATGCAGTTTTCTACATGCAATTTGTATTCATACCAATGAAAAACACTTATCTCTGCTCAATTATATATCCATAAAATAAAGAGCAGTAATTGAGTGTATATTGCCTGTCTTCCCAAAGTGCATTTCTCCTGCGTGATAGTGTTTCGATTGCCAGCTCAAGAGTTAAGAAGACAAGAATGCCTTAATCAGTTTGTCCATGTGCCCTTTAATCCATTGTTCTGCATATTCTCGTGTATGTAATAGCATGCACTATTTATTAAATGAGCACACACACATTTGTTCTCAGGAAAAGTGTACATTTACAAGTAATACAGGAAAAATATTCTTTCGCAGAATCCGATTAATTTCTGAGTGTAATTTGTCTGCATCTTTGAGTGGGGCTTTTTTAAAGTTGGTCTGGTTAATTATGGTAATCCAGTACTATTACTCTGTCTTCACTGTGTTATTAAAAGCATACTTCTGTTTAAAGAAACTTCTTTTTGTTTTTCTCCTTGAGAATGTATGTGGTTTGTACTGGATCATAAATAGATATTTGTAGGTCTTGGTTAATTTTTCTTATCAGTAGCTTTGGGGAGAGAAAAGGTATTTAATCAAATGATTTAATGCTATTTAAGCAAGAATTAAGTAACCAGGTTCATATTATTCTTAAGAGCACTTGGTTAACCCAAGTGAGATTATTCATGTGAACAAAATCAATAGGATTAAGCTTTCTGACTGCTAACTAGTTTGTACGATGTCAAACTGGGTGTCCATGTAGTCTGAATATTAAAAATTGAGCCAAGGATAGAATTTGGATTTGGAGGATAATTCTTCTTATTTAAATGACTGACAACTCACATAATGTGGAAGTTACTTCTGATAATGTAATCTAGCAGTTCATCCAATTCAAAAAGACATTTGTCTGTTAACTAATATGTGAATTTTAGCACTTTGCCCGAAGGAATGTCCTTTGATAACACTTAACATGTAGGGTTGCAACCTCAAGGCACTCAGTGACAGTAGTTTTTATATTAATCGTAGAAAGAAACAATTTTCCATTGAACCACCTGGAGCAGTAAGATCTTGGACGGGGTTGCAGAAAAATTCACTAAACCCTGAAAATTCAAAACTAAACTGAGACTTTGTCCTTTATTCATCAGATAACACAAGTTCTTGCAATAGGTCTTACATAACTGGCAGCAGATGCTGTAATACATAAACAAATTGTATTGAGTTAAGAGAAAAAAAGAGTCAATGTCTTAACTATGAATGTCTTTACTTTCATGAATTTGGGTTTACTCCTGAAAAAGAGTTACTTTTTTTTGGTGGTGGCTAGTAGGACAACAGAGCTTTACAGAAGGTCAGTGTTACAGATACCTTTTCAGCCACATGCAGATGTTTAACCCTCGGGCAGAAGCAAGTGAATATTCAGATTGCTGTGATTATTAAAATTAAGTCTCAACTACCTATTTGCAGAAGTAGCCTACAAAATTACACTAAAAAAAACCACTTAAGTGCATCATACCAGCCAAACCAAGCACAGAGCAATTTCTTCTAGAAGAAATTATGCACAAATCTCTGGCTTGTGTGGAAGCTATGTTAATCTGCTTTTGTAATTATTTTCCTTTACTCTCAGTATACATGTCAGTGTATATTCAGTGAGCCAAATTACATATAAAATCAAAAATAAAATTCCACTAAATATCTCTTTCATTAGAACCAAAGGGACAGTTCATAGAACCACATTTCACACAGGATGTATTGGCAGAAGGAACTGTAAATGCCAGTGAACACTCCCTGTGGGTCAGTGTTTCTTCTCCTGTTAAATCTTTCCTGGTTTATAGCATAAATAATTTTTCAGCTTTGCTCTTCAACGCTCATCAGGTTCTCCAGAAGGATTGCTTCAGCACTGCATGATGAGTCAGTGCTCTCAGTGAGGCTGGTGTCATGTGGGCTTGTGGGGGACAGCCACTGGGACTGGCAGATAGTACTGGGCATCTGACAATCCAGACATCGGCAGGTCACCGTGAACTTTACATGGTCATTTCCCTAAGAATCAACAGAACCTTAGCCAATTATTTCCAATAGTTTGCATCTGGGATTTTGTGGTCCACAGCTTGAAAGAGCTCTAGGGGCAGCCATCTTTGTTGTGCATCATTACCTTTTCTCTATTCTCTTTAATAAATGAGAAATAAAACACAGTGAATTACAATACTAAGCAGCTGAACCTCTGTTCTGCCAAGAGTGCTAAGACCCACTGCAGATGGGGAAGCAGGTTTCACACGTGCCTTTGGAAACAATCCTGTCTTTGCCTGGCCTCACCTGTTACCATTTTCCTAAGAGAGTATTTCTGAGCCATCATGTGCCCCAGAACTCCTGCTTGGCAGTAGAAATAAAAACCACTGGAACAGTCCCTGTTGGAATCTTTTTTAACTGTTGTGAAGCTCTGCAATCTCTCTGCTCTGCCCATATTTCTCTGCCCTGTGTAAACTCCTGTCCTTGCAAGGAGTGAGTCCTTCTCCCATGGCAGGAGTGTTTGAGTGCATGTGGGTGCCTGAGCTCCACAGAGACACACAGTTTCCAAGGGGAGTTGGACATCTCAAAGTTAAGTCTTCACACTCTACTCAAAAGGATTTTACATCCAGCAGACTCTCACTGCAAGTATATATTTGCCAACTATGATATGGAATATTGACTTCCAAAAAATTATGGAAGGTTTTATAGCTAAGTGCAAAGAACTGCCTAAATGTTCATCTTTGACGAGGATTGGAAAAAAAATAATTAGGAAACTGACTTCCTAGATGTCATCTGATACCCCAAAAATATAGAAGCAGAAGGGTGAGCATACATCTGTGACAGCCCAACAGTTTGCAGAGCTGTGTTGGGACCTGGCTCCAAAGAGATAAAAATGGGATCTCCACAGAAGTCCACGCTGCTCAATGTACTGAGCAGTCCCGGTATCAACACAAGCATAGGGGCACAAACAATTAGAAGAGGGCAGAAACACCTGAGAGCAGCACTGCTGACAGGGAAAAAGGCTGTACAACTACAGCCACAAGCACCTCAGATTAACTGATCTACAGGCTGAACTGGAAAGACCAAAGGTTGCGCAGGAATATCGAGCAATGAGATGTCCCACCCCAACACTACTATGAGCATTTGTTTCAAAGAACAGCTGTTTTCTATAAAGCTGACTTGGAAATTGTTATCTTCCTACTTCTGAGAGAATTCTGTCACTTTATCTTTTTACTGGCAAAAGTACTGTTATTGGTTTACATTCCTGCCAGCCCTGCAGAGCCACCTCAGTGCTGAGGAGGTGAACCAGAGTCTATTTTGGCATAAAGCAGAAAGGACACAGCTTGATCTCAGATCCCAGGGTGGAATTTCAGTGCTGGCAGTCAAGAAAGACAAGGTTTTATTTGTAAATTAAAAGAGAGGTCATCAGGAAAGTCATTGGAGAAAAAAAAGAAAAAAGACAGTATGGAACCCTACCATGTCATTTATAGTCTCTTTATAGATGAGAGCATAGTTTATGGAATGTAATGTGAGTTATAAATAATATTATTGTTTATTTCAGCCAAAAAGCTGTAGTTCATTCAATTAATAGAATGGATGTGTTTGTGTTGTGTTGCTCATTACTTCATTGTAAAATATACCTGTAACGATAATACATGGAAAAATTACTGCAGTGGCGGTGAAAAGAATAGTAAGAACTTACACAGAGTATTTCCAGTAAGCAAAGTACCCAAAGATTATTTAATCTGTTTGTTCTCTTAAATCAAATAACTGGGAAAAAAAGCACAAACTGAAAACAATGCCAAAAACCCCAAACAACAAATAAATTTTAAAAATAAATAAGGGAAGAAAGGTGAATTGGCAGATTTGACTTGGAGTTCAATCTAAACATTTGTACCAATAAGTCTGAGAGAGAGCCTCATTTTGTGTATTTGTTCAACACTCAGGGTGTCCCATTCCTTTGGCTGGTGTGTGGAGCATACTCAGCAGTAAAGCCATACAATATTCTATCAATCTTTAATACTCACTTATTTCAAACACCATTGATGAGTAATTACTATGTGATGTCAAACAGAAATGTTCCCTACAAAAGAGAAAGAAATATTCCTTTTTCAAATATTGTAATTGAAAACACTATGCAAAACACCAATATAGCAAAAAAAGTAAGTCAGGATGTCCAGAAATCTGAGATGATAATAGCAAAAGATTTGCGGTACTTCTCTGAGCCATGTAATGTTGACATTTAATTTTTACAAAGGTTATGTGAACATTTTTTTTCCCATTAAAAAAATTAGAAATGGAATTTTAAGAAACACAAAACATTTAGCACTATAGAACAATCATTTTAACATCAGGTTACAATATGTGCAATGGGTTGTTTCCGTCAGGAGTAAGGCAGGTGGGGGAAAAGTAAAGATAAAATACATTCTTGTGAGGGAAGAATAATGATGCAAGCGGATGTGCTTTGATTTTTAATGAATGAGTCCACCTATTGAATATCTACAGCAACACGTATAGCAGGAAGTCATGAGCTATTTCCATGGCTCCATAGGTGGCTGTCATTTTCCGTGGGGAAAAGGTAGGGGGTGTGAGACTGACAGGGGTCTCCTCCATGGATCCAGAGACTGAAGACCAAGCTCTGGTCTGTACTGGTGCCAAAGGCCATTTTCAATAAATCCAGTTATAAATAGAAACTCTTCTGTTGAATCCAGGGACTCAAAGGCAGCTTTCTCTAGCTGTCACTAGTTTCAGAAAAAGGTATGTTTTGGTCATGCTTGTTTGGAGAGACACATAGGCAGACCTTTGACTCATTTTGTTACAGGTTGTGAAGGGTTTAGTAGCCTGGATTTACAGTAGCAAGGACCAGTGGTGTTACATATATATCCCTGTGACAGTTAATCACAAGGTTCTCAAGATAATACAAGAAAGTAATGCTATGATGACTAGTCTACTTAAACCAAAGTGACCCTAGGTCTTGAAAAGTAATCTGGAATCTTATTGTTTGATAATATGGCCATATTATTATTTCAATCCTTTGATGACAACAACCAGCAATTCGTAGTTTGTGGAACTGGTAAATTTGTGGTGGATGTACCTTGGATCTATCAGCCAGGAAAATACAAACAAACAAACAAACACAAACAAACAGGAGGGCTACAGATGTCAGGAAGCCGCAGCACAGTTCACATAGCCTGTGACAAACTCTTCCACCATAGGGTCACAATTAATATTATCCCTAAAATAAGCAAAGAGACAGTCAAAAGAGCACAGTGCGCAGCTTAGTTTTGAATGATAACAAAGGTGTAAACTGTCACACAACTTCTCAGGCAGGCATTCTTTGGTGGGCTTTCACCAGTGCTGGCTGAACCACCCCTTCTCACCTGAGCAGCAGCATATTTTGCACAGGAAGGGAGTCATGGAAAGGGAATAAAAACCAGAGGTTAAATACAGCTCTTGGCACAGCTTGTCTGGCCAGGAGGCCACCAGTCCTGGAGAGAACCTGGGCTGAGCATCTCCTCCAGCCCTTAGGGCACTTGGCCTCATACCCCACCAGGAACAGGGCACCTGTCCAGGAGGGCACAGAAACAGGGTGGGGGCTCCACCCAACAGCACTCAGACCCCAAGTCAGGCGAAAGGTGCAACCTGGAACTCCATCACAGCCATGGTTACCTGGGACCAGAGCATGTTACCAGTACACAGGAACACTAAAGACCATCCCTTCTGTTGCTGTACATCATCCCTTACCCCAAGTATAAACAACTCTTCATGAAAAAAAATAGAAAACCAGTGGGAAAATGGTACTGTTACAGAAAAAAATTACATATGAAGTGGATGCACTTCATCAGTAGATTTTAAACAGATTTTTAAATACCAGATTTTTAAACATCTTCAATGAATAAACTTGTTAGTTTCTAAGAAAAAAATGCCATTTTCCTCTGATCAAATAGAAACATGCTGGTTGACGATGAGGTTTTGGGGCTTAATAAAATGATTCGGGGTTTTAAATGAACCACTGCCTCTGCTACCAAAAATATTCACAATATATTTGAGAGGTTTGCATTTCTGCACCACAGAGAGAAGACTGTTGTGAACCCCCTAATTTTGGCATAGCGTGAATTCTCAGGACTGATAAAGGGAGCATGCCAAAGTAATAAATCACTTGGTGATTAGTTAAGTGGAAGAATTCGGAGACTTCAGAATGGCAGCAGAGACTTTATAAAATACATCAGAAGTTTCAACCTTTTAGCTTGACTGGGGTTGGCAATTTCTGAGAGCCCATGAGAGGTACCTAAGAAAAACAAACATTTTGTCAGTAGGATTAAATTCACTGCAAAAAATCCTTACACATTCAAAATTCATTAGAAATCTGTAAATATAAAATAGAAGAAAGCTGTTGGTATAATAAGCTAGTAATAAAGGTGACCAAATCAGATAAAGCAGCAGAAATAAAACTCATTAATTTTAACTTAGAAGAAATAGTGTAATTTAAAACAAGTAAAATCAAAGTATAAGATAAAGATTTCAACAGTAATCGGGATGGTCAACATGTATTTATTTTATTCCTAAATTGATGATTTTTTCTGCTATAAATATGCTAAATCTCAGTTGTCCTGAATGAAGAATCCAAAAATGGTGCAGACGATATTGCTCTGGTCTGCACTAACTTATCACTTGTACCAGCACCCAGCTAGCTTAGGTTTTCACAGCTGTTCTAAGATAAAATTCTGTGGTGTTGACAAGTCTTTAAAGTCTATATGCACATTTTTAAAGCAGCTGGTTCAGCAAAATTGCTATGAAAACCTGCAAGAACAACATGACACACATCCCAATAGACCAGTTTAAGGCTGAAGAAGACCTGTAAGGTATATCATTAATCAAGAAAGCTTAGATATTTAGTGAATGAATGTGCTGAGCAACACTGAATACATTCATGCAACCACAAAATCATAGAAATACAGAATGTTTTGGGTTGAAAGGGACCTTCAAGATCGCCTAGTTGCAAACTCCCTGCCATAGGCAGGGACATATTCCACTACACCAGGTAGCTCAAAACCCCATTCAGCCTGGTCTTGAACACTTCCAGGGATGGGGCACCCACAACTTCTCTAGGCAACCTGTTTCAGTACCTCAGCACCCTCACAGTTAAGAATTTCTTCCTAATATCTAATTTAAACCTATCCTCTTCTAGTCTAAGACCTTTTCCTACTTGTCCTATCACTACACGCCCCTGTAAAAAGTCCTTCTCCACCTCTCTTGTAAGCCCTCTAGGCTGGAAGTCTGTTATAAGCTCACCATGGAACCTTCTCTTCTCCAGGTTGAACAGCCCCAATTCTCTTCACCTTTCCTCATAAGAGAGATCTGGTCAGTCTGTATTTATATTTGGGATTGCCCTGGCTACAAGAGCTGGTGGGACAAGTCTGGGAAGAGAGGGAAATGGGAAAGAAAGTGCTGAAATCTGCTTAAGGTTTTGATATGTTGGCATCCCACATCAGCAAGGTGAAAATAAACCATGTAGGATATTGAAGTTACATTTCTTGATATTGTGGATTTTTGTTCTCAAAATTCAACTAGGTAGGTCTGTAAATTCACAAAAGTCTGTACATTTTCAGGGTTGAAAGAACATCACCTTTTTTTGTATCAAAAAAGAAATTGCATTATTTAAGCAAAAAAGTCAATGTACATCTGAAGACAGAAATGTCAACAATTTGATGATGCTACCATTTTAATCCTCATCTCTCTGTTAGGAGTACAAGTGAGGACAGTGTAACCAGTCTTATTCCTGTTAATTTGATCCACCTCACCTCTAACAAATCAGAAGCCATAGAAAATAGTTGGTCTGAGCCTGTTCCAAACAAATCTTTTCATGTCTTCTCAATTTATGAAAATCCTGAGTTCTTTAAAGCACATCCATATGTTTTGAAGATATTACAAAAAATAACTTATACTACTTACTAGAACTCATTTTAATAATCATCAGTACAGAAAATAGATTTTTTTTGCAATAACTGCATTCATTCTTCTGATATTTCTATATTTAGATATATGCCATTAGAGTTATTGTAAGCACAATAGTTGCTTAATTTCACATTCTTCTTCAGGCAAAACCACAGGCATTTTTATAATTCTCAGTTATATTTTAACATAATAATTTGTTTTCATATAGGTCAAGATTTTTCACTCCATACCTAAGACGTATAATATTTCTAAAACACAATTCAGAATATTGAATTGAAGGATATCAATATAAAATACATCTGAACAATAACTTTTGGATTTTGTTTCTCCTGCTCTGCTCAGTTTCAGCATTTCAGGGACATTTCATGCATTGGAGATACCTAAATATTTTGCATTAGCATCTTCTTTTCTCTCCTTACTAATCCTAAGAACATGGATTTCACTCTTTAATTTTTTTATTCAGCTGCTTGCATTCTTCATGCCATTTATTCTTCTGAAGCTTGGAGGGCTTGAAATAAAATTAAAATGCAAATTCAAATGGTAGGTGAACCCCAAGGGTTCCCCTTTGATTAAAAATAATGCTTTTCATTATTTCCCAAAAAAAGTATCAACATTAAATTATTTTAACATAGCTGTAAGCTTAGGTCTTTTGGGCTATCCAAGATTCAGTGTCTATTCTCTCACAAAAACAGATAGGAGTGAGAAGGTAACAAAGACTTTTTAAGGGAAACACCTCTTGGCTGGCCTGACATTGATGTCGTGGGGGAGGCGCTGCTGAGGTGTAAAAGAATGACCAAGCGTTTCCCACAAAATATGGAGCTTTCTGCTATGAAGTGTAGAAAGTAATTGCTATTGATGATTAAACTGGAAAGCACTTCACAGGTTTTGCAGGCAGCCAATTCTAGGGTGAACACATAATGACATTAAATTTTATCATTTTTGTGATACTCTATATAAGAAATTTGAAAGTCTAAAGCCTCGCTGTTTCCATAGACACTGAGCATGTAGATGCATTGTGGCTCATCTTAGTATACCAGATCTATACAATCACAAATGTATATCAGTTTGCATCCATGTGAGTGTCTATATTGCACACCCAGTGCAATCTCTTCCTTTCTTCAGAAAATAGTGAAGATCTGAAATTATACAGTTCATTGATGAATGAGGTGGTTGCTCAGTCCAAGCAGGCTAAAGTAGACTGGGAAGAAAGAGGAAGAAAAGTCAATTCTGCTGCATACTAGCAATTTAGTAGATCTAGCAGCCTTGTCTCTGTGTTTTCATCTTCCAGGTAGTCCCAATGGACTAGATATGGAGAGGAGGGAAGCTTGTAGCCTGGAGCTGTGCACAGTTCCTGAGTTGCTCACATGATGCTTCACAGCACATGATACAGCACAGGTGTGCTGTAACTTATGCTCAAGTTACAGCACATAACTGGCAGATAAGACTTTTGACATGTGTCTCCCAAGGAAGTTGGTGAACAGTGATGAAAGAACGTATGGAGAGAACTTTACGTGGCAAAACAGAATACTTGTTCTCTATCAGTTTTCTCAGGTAATGTGAGAAAATGGGTCTTCTCCCTCTACAAGTGAAATCTGGGAAGAGACAATATGGTTGCTTAATATCAAGAAAAAAACAAAGCAATGTGACCACTTAGTTCTCCTTCCAGGAGTAAATTCTGCCATTAATTTTTGAGTAAAGTATAAGAAATATATAGCAGGAAAAACTTCATTGCAGGAGGTATAGGCACTGCATAAAGTGATTTGAAGTTGAATGTGAAAACACTTAAGTAAAAAAAAAAAAAAACAAAACAGTAACTTTGTAAATACAATGATGTTTTGTTTATGCAAAACAAGAAAAGCCAATCTGAATAAATTGAAGGGACACATACTACCTCATAAAATTCGAGATGCAGAGGGATAATGAAGAAGAAAAACAGAAGTTTAGAAGTAAACATCTAAAAGTGGGATAAAAGACTGTCTAGAAGAAAACCTACTTTCAAGCTCAACTGTATTCACAGAAATCTACTGAATATCTTATGGTGAAAGGTAGTATTTTTGCCAGATCTGAGACCATTAGGCCCAAAAATGACAGGTGAGTTTCCTGAATTAATAATGTAAGGATTCAGAGTGTCATTTAGGAGGAACTCTATAGTGTGTTTGCCACTATTTTCGCAGTAGTGAATTGGGGAGTTAATCAAACTTACGTTTTGAGCCAATAATCATAACACAATGAAAATAACTTCCAGTAATACATTAATGCACATAACATCAAGTTATGCTGTTTTTTGTCGTACTGTATGGCAAAGTATTTTTGAAACACAATTTGGAATTGATAGATGTTTACCTAATATTCGTGTGTATTTCTTCAGAAACATTTGCCGTATCTTAGAAGCAGCATATCTGCAATTTGGTGCAGGGGTTGCTATGGTGAGTTCACATCTCTTATTTAATCCTGTACCTGAGTAAATACACATTGCAACAATCTCCGTTAAAGGTGCTATTAGCAAAGTTATGTCAGCATTTCTATGAAAAATACTTGTTTTCCTGTTATGATTTGGTCAAAAAAACAAAGAAAACTATTCCTAAACCAAATCCAGAGAAGCCTTTATACTCTTCTAGAGTATCTTTATCGCAGCATCAATAACTTTCTGAAGTCTTCTGTCCTAAAATCAAATTAAAAAATCAATACATTTGTTTCTATTCTTTAGTAGTTAATGATTTTGATTACTTATGGGACTTTTCGTTTAGAAAAATCTTTAGGAAAATTTGGGGGTTAGTTTTCATTTCACTGTTCCAGTCGGTGACAGTGGGCATTCAGTCACACATTAATTGCAGCACTTGTTTTACAGACTTTCTGTACAGCCCTTCTGTACTGCTGGAGTCACATAAAGCCACTTCTGTACAAAGGAGAACCAGGTCCTTAGTACTGGTATTTAATGATTCAATTTAACTAAATGGCATCAGAAAGGTAAATCGAAGACTCCAGTGCATTCTTTTTGAGGAACTATTTGAGTCAGTCTCCAGGATAACACATAGGAAAGGAGTGTTTAGTTGAAAGTAATCAAATACTTTTATCTTTTTGACACCTATTTAGTTTTCTAATCATTTACTTTGAAAAAGAGTAACTTTCTGAGTATATTTTTCTCTATGAGCTCTCCTGTGTATATCAGGATAATTCTTGAATCGTACATTTGTATAAATTTGTAGATTTATCTGATTAAATATTTTGTTTTCATTGGCTTTTTTTAACAAAATTTTATGGGAAGCATCTATATTTGACAAAATCCCTTTCAACAGACAATAATATTTTGAAGCAAAACTGCTACAAAAGTATTTCTAAATACATATATGTCTACTGAAACTGTAAGTTTTAAGGACCTGGGTGGAAAAGTCAGAAATATACTATAAAAAACAAAGTTAAGTTTATCCAACTTGCCAGCAAGGTCTGATTATTATACTAGGACTTACTGGGACTTACACGTGTGCTTACATGCTGACCTTGTGAAGACTATAATTTCAAGTGGAACACTTTCTTCTGTGCTTCATGTCATCCAGTAAGAGTGGATGGTCATTACTGAATTGTCTGAACAGTGTGGCTGAACAAACACATCTTTCCCATAAGTCAGGAAGAACATGGACGGATGGAGAAATTCAAACAGATCATAAATGTACATCATTAGCTGGTGATGAGAAGGGAAGGCTATTTTTTGAGAATTTACTCCAATAGTCAGAGAGAGATCTGATATATTTCAGATATTACCCTGACATAAACCATGAAAGCTGGGTTTTTCACAAAGCTCGGTTTTACACAAAAGGCCCGTCATATTGCGTGAAGTCATAGAGATCTTTGAAACAATTTTGGTGGTGTTCTGGGGATGTCTCCAAGTTTTAAGTACTACAGTATTTGGATGCTACTGCCCAACTTGTTGCTCAGTTCCTGCATAGTATAGACCTCAAACTCTATAAAATCAAGCATTACAGAACTAGAAGATGTGAAATGCCCATTCAGTCTTCTGCTTTACAGTCTCTATTCCAAATACAAGCCCATATCTGACATTGCAGCATTAAGGTCAAAAGCTGCAACACCAAAAATTTTAGAAAATACCAACTAGTAACATAAAGGAATAGTAGAACATATTGAATTTTACTTTTCTTCTGGCACTTTCCTGTGAGTAGAACATGACTAATGTACTAGCCTACCCATTTTTCTTACCACTAGGAAGACTAGTAGTTAATCTTTTGTCATCTATTAGGATGCTGTATTCATATTTTCCATACCAGCTATCTTCAATTTTACTAATCAATGTGCAAAGAAATCCTTCTAAGACAGAAAGTCAGCATACTCTCTATCTCTTTCCTTCATTTGTACAATAAACAAACTGGAGAGAGGACAACCAGAAGGAAAGGACTAAGTTCGACATTTAAAGATCTTCATTGGAAAATTTTTCAGACCCCAAGGCTGAATACCCATGTAATATCAGCAGGGTAAAGCACGGCATCTCTGTCCATCTCATGCATGATAAGATACAAATGAGTTTTTCAAATAAATGGAACCCAGAAAACAGCATCTGAACTGTCTTGGGAAAAAAAACAACAGAAAACACTGTGAGACATCAGAGCAACCTGCTAAGAGCAACCTCTCAGCATGCCTTAGGAGGTCAGTGTGTACATGTTGAAACAGTTGACACACCTCTGGTTTCCTTATCAGCATTACCACCAGAATGCATTCAAATTATTCCCTTGAGACGGCAAATGTATAGAATAAAATACCTAGAAGAGATTGAAAAAGCCTTGGTCCATGCTTACAGATTTGTACCAGCGTGATACCGATTATTGTATGTATCACTTTTCTGAGGCACGATAGCTTGTTTTAAAGTTATTTATATATACCTATCGCTTTTGTTTTGTGGTAAATCTAGCATTTCTTAGTGAAACTCATTGGTGACTAAGACTTCATGATGTTACCTTCTCTATTTTTATAACAGAAAATTTATCAGGCAAAGCTAGAAACGTGATCTTGTGTGTTATATCTTTATCAAAAGTCTTATGGACCACCAGTGAACCACAGATTCTAGATCTTGAAAGGCACACAACAGACACCCTTAGTGCATAATTTTACATGATTTTAGTCTGCTTCTGTAAACTATTAGCATCAGAAAGCAAAAATACAGAACCACAGTATGACAATTTTCATCATTATCCAAGTGTGTAAAGTTCAGAAAAGGGAAAAATTCACCATCCTGTCAATATTACGAATTTCACTTTCAAATCACGGAAAGCACAACCTTATGTAAAATATCATAGACTAACAGGCTAAAGAGTTCAGAGTCTGAAGGAAGTAATAAAAAAATTTAAGAATTATGTTATTGAGAAACACATAAAGAATGTTTAAAAATATTGCTTTAAGGTCAGATGCCCAACTAAAAGATGAAACTCATGCAGCATATCAGCCAATCAAAAAATTCTATGAAAACTAAGTGATATTCATAAAATCATTTTGAAATAGGGAGGAATTTATTATCATGCTTTCCTTTGCATCAGAACTGAACATTAGGACTTGAAACACCTGTCATATATCACTAATACCGATAAGTCTTGCAAGTAGTAGTAGTCAAGATTACCTTCTGGTCTTGGTAATTCACTTGATGATTCAGATTTCATAACCACCATGGATAGTTTCTCTGTACATGACTAAACCACCATTTTGCTTCAAGGTAAATTTTTATTCAGAATAAATAGAAAATTGCAAAACATTACTAAAAAAAAAAAAGCATAATATCTTGTTTTTCTAGCTACCTATAAATTACCATAATTTACAAAGCACCTGTGATTCTTAATAAGCTCATTTTCTCCTTTTTCCCTCTAATTTATCTGGCAATTAGATCTGGAAATTTAAAAGTAATTTTTCAGACATAAAGTCATTGCAGAGGATGAGAAAAGACAAGTTAACAAGAATCAGAAAATTTCACTATGAAACTAGAAGTTGAAATTTAAGGAATAAACCTGTGCTCCTCAAGTTCATCACAGATCTTGTTAGGAGGCATGGGTTTACTCTTCTGCTTTTAAACCAGATTAGTGGTAAATGTTCTGATTATTGGAACTGAAAGAAGCAAAATTACTGGATGCTGAATGAATATGATTTTTTTAGTATTTTTCCTTTATACGCTGAAAAAATTAGGGGATGACAAGGCTTCTCAGACAGATCTTCCTTTGCCAGTAATAAGACCTTAGTCTGAATAAGTATCTCAGGATTCAGCCCATGTTTCTACTTTATTGTTTGTTGCCTACAAACTCCAAAGCAAGTGAAAACATAAAGGAAACTGACATTTTTAGGTTTTTTTGAAATAGGTGCCACAGGACTTCACACATCTTAAAAACATGCCTTGTACCTTTTTGCTTCTATTTTACTATGGAAAATATCATTACTACTCTGAGAACATTTACTTTTGTGACACATAGTGTATCATTATATCAGATCTTCCTCTATGAGAGAGTGAAGTTTGTCACATGCATAACTGCTACCCACAGGCGTAGAAGGGACATTTTGAGTCATGTCCTTTCTGAAAATTTACATCATTGGCCAGTGGTGGAGGAGGAGATGAGTGACACCAGCTGTCATGGTTATTCCTGATTCCTTTAGTTTTGGGGCCATAATGGTTGCAGAAACAGCTCCAAGAGAGAAGGAGCACCGTAGAAATTTCTTCAGCTAATTAAAGTTAGATATTGAGAGGTTGAAGGGATTCTCATCCAGACACTGGTAGAAGAAAAGCTGAAATAGAGTCCAGAAGGAAAGTGCAAAGTGTGACTGGCACAGGAGATACAAACTTTCCCCTCTAGATCAAATCAAACTTAGCCCAGAATGGAAGCAATTGAAAAATCTGTTATCACTATTGCTGTTCAGAATGTTGCATGAAATTTAGTGACAACTAGTCCAGCTGCACACATCATAAAACCCTTGTTACCATTCTCAGTTGTTTACGGTTTAGCATAAATCAGAACCAGATCTGAAACACATTGTATAGCTTGAATTGGAGTCATAGTCTTAATACAAGTAATACTTGTTTCCTCTTGCCAAAGTGGTGAAGCTAGAGTAGCAGATCTTTAACACGAAGTCAAATACAGACAAAAAGGAGCTCTATACACAAACACTTCTAGAAATAGAAGTATGTTCATTTTCAAATAGAAGTGTCCCTGAGCAGTACACACAGACATTGCATCTGTACAGGAAATGGATGTTTCCCACCTTCATAATTAAATAGGACTATAGAAAATAAATTTCTCACTTACCACATAGCACTACTTGCAACAACAAAACAAGCTTTATCTTCTGAGTCTCCTTGTTTTGCTGGAAGGGAGGTGGGGAAAAATCCAGCTCAGTTCATCAACATGTTTAAATAGTCTCTTTGAGAAAAGATTCAGAAGCAAATATGTACCATTTCACTGGGCAGCTGCTCTTGTGGATTTCCAGTTAAACAAACATCTATTGCAAGGTATGTCTCGTAATGAGGTTGTTTTCTCTAGGCTTTTTCTAGGGTCACGGTCGTCACCTGGGAATTGTGGTTTTCAGATTTACGAAATTACTAGTCGATATTTGTGCAAATTTACATAGTAGTATAATAAATAATAGTGGTGTATGAATGTACAGCAGATAAAAGTAGAACACTAATTTCCTGTGAGAGTCAACGATTTCCAGATTTTACTTCAAACTACACTTAACAGAGTCAAGCAGAGTAAGCAACAAAACTTATACCATATAAAAAAAATGTTTAATATTTGAGGGGGAAAAAAAGACATGTAAACTAATGGTGACAAAATAAATATATAAATACAGCTCTGTTTTAACAATATCTGTATAGGAAATTTCTGCAAGAGCAAAGTAAAGAAGAATGAGTCTTTGCAGGAATGGTGCCTGCTCATTGCCCCATGCTCACAGCCTTTCCTGCCATGTTCATTCATTCTGCGGAACCAGGAAAAAGCTTTCACTAATAAGATTTGTTTAAAAGAAATATTCATTGTTTATTGGAAGTCAAGAACCAGCTTTAATAATTTATTTTTTTTTCTTAAAAAACAAAATTCTACTACACTAACAGATTTTTTATCATAAAGTACTGCTTTAACCAGCATGGTAAATACATTTGTTTCCAGCTTCAAAAAGACAAAACTCTCCCATTTGGACTTCTTTTCTAAATGCTTCTTTAACTGCACAGAATTACAACAAGGTCCAATCTACTGCCAAGCCTCTGTACTCACTTCTGAGTTAACTCTCAAAGTGGAGTGAAGTGTCTGGCTTCACTTTTTCTGAGTTTTACTGGATGTGTATCAATTGAAAGCTTGACTGACATTTATCTCACCTTGACAGAAGCTTGACTACTTGGGATATGAAAAGGTTCTTTATGTTATTTTTTGATAATCAGTTACTTTTTTACCCCAGGTTTTGATACTAACTCTTACTTGTTCCTGAACATCCACAGCTGAAATTTTTTTACATTAAGCAAATATTAGATGCTTGTGGCTGACATGATGCCTTAGTGTCCAGTAAAGTTACTTCTTGGATTTGCTTATTTTGATGAAGTTTTACCAAAGGTAAAATACAAAATCAAATTTTCTCCAAGAATTCTACTGAGAAAGGACTCTGATAAACCCTGTTAATATAGGATTAAAGAGTGAATGAAATCCAGGAATAAAGGCCCTTTAATAGCAGTGGGGGATGAGGAATGGAAAATGTTCTTGCTGCGGACTAATCAGAGTGTAATTGCTAAAGGAACCAATCTTTCATTAATTGCAAAGGCAGTAAACTCAATCAGCTACAGTGCCAAAATATTGCAGTTCAGCTGAAGAATTTTATTGAACTAATTGATTTAATTGTTTTAAGTAATGCTGGTATAAGAGTCATTATTAAGAGTCATTATATTATTCTCAATATAATTTTCTGAAACATAAAAACTTTTTATGAGGCAAGTGATTTTCTTTTCAAAAAAAGAGAGACCATGGTTTTGATTTAAAAGAGAATCTTGACTAGGCTATGTTTCATTAGAAATTGCCAGTACTTGATTTTGGATATCATCATAGATAATGTGAAGCACTTCATAAGTAAAGGGTACTTTAGCTATTTTTAGACTAGCTTAAACATTTCTGATGACATTTTTTCAGAGTTAGAAAGTTGGTTTCATCCAATCTGACTAATCTGGGTATAAAGGACCAGGGAAGTCTCCCTCCTGCCTTCGCACACCCTCCCTCCACTCCTTTTTAGCCCTGAGGGAATGTTGTACAAGTGCTGTAGGCTATTCGCTACTTCCAGAATTTGTTTAAACTGTAATAAGCAGTCCTGGCTTACCTTCCAGTCCTCTGCCTGATTATTGTCATTTGCATCTCTCTCTCCCTTCTGCCAGATGTTCATGAAGTCACATGGTGAGTAGGAACAGAACGACACTCTGGGTTAAAACTAAATTCTTTTTTTCCCCCTCCCATATGTATTTATGACTATTTGCAGTCACTGGGGAAGCAAGGAGAGTGAAAACAGTGATTGGGTCAGTGTGAAGCTGGCACTGCCTCTTTTAGCATCAGCATTTGCTTATGTTGACTTAAGGGAGTTGTGGGACTACAGAGGTAGCATTGCTCCTACGGGGCTCAAACCCAGCCAGGGTCTGTGGAGCAAGAAGCAGGAACCCAGATACATCAGACACGGGTTCCCTTCCTTCCCCAACAGGGTTTGGGCTGAAAGAAAATTTCATCTCCTTGACACCAGTTCTGATGTAATGTCTCTTAAATTCAAAACCAGAGGGAAAGTGCTGTATGTAACTCTATAAAAACTGCAAGTGCAGCGTCCTGGCCATGTCTGTGTAATCTGTCTGAATCTGTGACAGAAACAATAAATATTGACATTACTGCAATGTCACGCAAACTGTTTGGGAGGATTTCATGCCACCATGAACCTTAAGTGTATTTCTAGCGATATCCCATTAGTTATTGAAGCACAGACAACCTGATAGCGTAAGGTTTGTAGGGAAAGGTAATGTAATTCATTAGATCCAACTGCAGAATTCAGGAGGGAACAATCACATTTCCAGATGTCAAGAGGTAAAGCTTGTTAGTCTTTCAGATATAGTACACAATCAAGGAGATAGTGACAGTGACTGAGTCCCCGTAAGATGACTTTCTCTGAATGCTATTTTTGTTCAGAAAGTCACTTGACTTCCTACCATCAAGCTGTGGAGTCAGTGTAGCTCAAGGGTCCAAAAGCCCAAATGGTAAAAATGCCTTGAAAGCCTCTTGGACAAGGTTATGCTGAAACTCATTGCAGCTGCAACATGAGAATATGTTTGTCATTTCTGTTGCTGTTATTTTTAACTATTACAGATAAATGCATTACATATATATCTTGTGTGGCTTTTCCTCTCAATCAAACAGCATTACACTAGCAACCATACAGGCAGGCAGTACATGACTGTTTCTAACTCACATTTTTCAGGAAGGAATAGAGCTTAAAACTCAGGAAATCTCATGAATTAGGACTGGAATTCATGAAGGCATCTTCTCCATGGAAGGCATCTCAGGATTAGGTGCCCTGCTGAAAGGTGAAGGGCAAACTGCTGGGTCAGATACAGGCTACCACCACATGAGGCTGCTTAACTTGGTGGATCAATGGCTTGATCAGAAAGAGCCAAGCCTTGCAGAATTTTCAGTTTGGTCAGTCCAAAAGTATGTCTTGCACATGGTAGCAGGAGGGATATAAAAACATGCCAGTGTAATAAACATGTTTCAGCTAGTATAATAAACAGAATTTGGAACCTTCAGAGCTGAGCCAGATTTCTCTTTCAAAAGAGTAAAAATGCAAAGCCAGGCATTGTCTCATACGACAAATGATAATAATGAGTAATAACAATAACATGAATCATTGTTATAAATCATCTGGTGATTTCAAAAAAATTTTTTAGAAACTATAAAGCGTTACAGAAAGTCACTCCCATGCGGTAAGGAACACTGTCAAGAGAATTATGTGAAACCAATAGAGACAAAGCTTTTCAACAGAAAAAAAAGTAGGAACAAAAATGTGTCACATAGAGTATGTTTTCAATAATTTTAACCCTTTTTGCATTTTTCCTTTTGTTTTATGTGGTTTCTATCTTATTCAATCATTAAATAGATGATAAATGGCAGCCAACTTTCCTTGAGGAACTTCGCTACTTAGCCTTGAACGTACTTTTCCCTGTGATGTCCAAGTGAAGTAGGGATGTACTACATTCACAGTTTTGCAGGTTAGAGACTGGTGGAGAAGAGATTCACTAAGGATGTTGCAACATCTTACTCTGAGCTGTCATGAGTTTGTCTAAAAGGTATGTTTTGGGCAGACATGCACTGGGGCTTCCCGTGCTCACAGAACCCTTAGGAGTGCAACAGAAGAGAACTGAAGCCTTGTTAGGCTGTCACATTTCATACCAGTAGTTGTATGCTTGGTGTATTTTGAACAGATGGGGCAGATTGTACAGTGAAGAAACTTACTTTATAGAGCCTGAGTTGCCCATGTCCTGAGCCACTTAGCTCAGGTAGTGATCGTACCAGACAGGACTCTTTCTCCCCTGGAAAAGTGTCAGTACGTAACACACTGGTGTCTGAGTACTGACTGCCACTCTAGTGCCTAAACTCTCCATGAATGTTGCCTTAAAGGTGTTTTCAATAAGGAGGAAAAGTCTGCAGCAGAACCAGGAATTCATTTTTCTGCCTGGACTAACTGCAGGGCACCTGGGTAAAGCAGGGCTAGGTGTATGGGATCTGCCCCTCACCACCAGAAGAGTGCAATGGGCTCAGACTCTACTGAGCCAGAAACATAATAATCTCAGGTTTATTCAATTGATTTTAATAAATGGGAAATTGTTGTAAGATGTCAACACCCATATGTCTCCCGAAAGCATACTTTTACTCTTGTGTGAAGATAAACCTTTTAAAGAATGGTATCTCATCATGATTCTTCCTAAAGAGCTGATTCTGCTCTTAGTGTCTAAGAAACATTGTTACGTGGTGCAAAGTATTATACATTGCTCAGACAGCACAAATAGCAGTATTGGTCTCCCGCAGAGTCTGATAATGAAGAGGAATCTAATTATTTTCTCAGGCTGATTTTAGTCTCATCTACTTTATATGAACACCTTGTTACTCTTACAAACAGAAATGTAGCCATGGGGCCCTAAAGATTACTGTTGAAACGAAGTTATCAATGGCTTTCCTTGCGTGTGTTATAAAAACTTGTGCCTCTCTGCCTCCAAGGAGATTGTGCCTCTCTCTTCTTGTATTCCCATTAGGTTGCTGTAGACAGCAATCATATCTCTACTTATCCATGCTTACTGCAGACTGACCAAGGCTAGCTTCCTCAACCTCTCCTTGTATGCCTTGCACTCCACCACCATCTTGTACTCCTTTCTGGGGAAATAAAACTCAAAAGTACCCAATGGAGGGCAATCATCTTTTCTGCACCTTTGACGCACTAACTGCACTTCAGATGATGCAATCCAGATGGTTTCATGAGAACTCTTCAAGGCCTTCACTCTGTGAACCTGGGCTGAGGAACAGTGATGGTAGGCCTTCTATCCCAGCACGTCATGCTGGCATATATGGAGGCATTTGAGAACTGTACACTACTAAACAAATATAGGCTCATCTGGCTTACTAAAAGTGAACAAAAATATATACGTGTCCCATGTGTTCCCTATTAAATTACAAACGGTGAGCTCTCCCCAGCCTGTGTGACTGGAAGTGTGTTTATCTCACAGTAGATAACTGCAGATACATGCTGTAGTGGACACATGTCTGGTCATGCAATGGGACAGGCATTGTGCCTCAGGGAAGGGGAATCCATAAGCAGGCTAGTCCAGCCTAATCTTGCTGGAAATACTGCTGTAATCCTGCTGGAAGCTTTTCCATATTTACAGCTGAAGGACCTCCATGAGAAGGGGCTGCAGAGATGGAAACCACCTAAATTAAATGTTTTGGCAGGTTGGATCTGAGCTGGTCTGCTTCTGATGGATTTCTCAGGATGTAAGGGTTTTTGAAGCTGCTGCAAAAATTAGCCTCCTGAAATGAGGACGGGGATCAAAATATCAAACTAAGTTTAACTCCTTTTCTTTCTGGACCTGCAGGTTTTCCAGATCTTAAAAGAAATAGAGGTTCCAAAGACATTCCTCATGCACAGTTCTGGATGCTCCCAGAGCCCCCGAGTCTCAACACCACTCACTGCCCAAGTTAGATGTGTCAAAGCAGTGGTAAATTTAAGAGCCTGAATCATTCACTCACATATGGGCAGAACACAGCAGCAGCTGTTTGAAACTCCAGGCACTCTGTTAGTCACCTGAAAGGGCAGCTGTCTACCCTTAGCAAAACGTACAGTGAAAAGAGACTGGATAAATTGCAACACATAGTTCCATACAATCAGGGGTGTTAAGACTTCTCATATAGATCAGTATAGGCTAAAGGGATACAATAGCTCAATACTCTTCAGTGAGCTATTACATTTAAAAACATATGAAATCATGGTATTATATTCCATGTTATCCAGCTGTGGCTATTCACTACCTAGTGAAATCATCATTCCTTTGCCCCACAGCTTTGTTTGCTCTGCCTCATTCAATGTAGTGCACGGACAATATGTTCTTTCTAGCACACGTGGGCATTTTTCAGAGCAAACAACAGACATAGGCTTGCAGCAAAAATCTCCAGATAGTCCCTGCTTTTGCTTAGACAAAGCTTGAAGCCAGGAATAATTGTCCTGACAGTGCAAGACATTGCCAAATGTCTTCAGAAAATAATGGCGGGGAAAATGGTACCACTGAAGTAATTTTTTTTTTTTTTTTGTGAGGGTTTAGAACAACAGAAGGCATGGGGTAAAAATCTAGAGGATGTTTTTGTCCGTTCCTGGCACTGTTCAGGTGTAAAGAAGGCAAAAAAATTTTCATGGTGTGTCCTTCTTCGAAATAGTACAAGTAATACCATTATACCTTATACCCTTCCCAAAGCCTAGACTCACACCATAAGCCTTTAAGCAGCAGACTGAAGTGTATAACACAAACTGGCTGGTGACCATCATTTTCAGAAATGTTCTTTTCTCTCTCTATTGAGATTATACAGACACCAGGGCACATTTTCTCCATTCTTAGTCATTGCAGTGAAGTGCCTTTTGTTAGGTGTTATGAACCTCTAGTTTTCCTTTTTACTTAAAAATATTGGGCAGTAATAAATACTTACACTCTGCAGTAGCAGGAATCATTACAATAGGGAGATATGGTAATGTCACAAAGGAAATATCCTGTGCCATCTGTAGTTGTACTTAATGTTATAAGCACATTAAGTCAAAAAGCACAGTAGTAAAGCCAGTTAATATATTGTAAATTATAGTCATGATTCTAAAACTTGTGTTTATTATGAGGAATTATATCTCATAAAATTAATCACATGAGTTTTATTTAATATTCTCTTTTAGCTCTTCCTCATTTCACAGCTGCAAATTGCAAATGCAGCTTTTCATGCTTGCCCTGTGAAGCTCATTATCACCAGAGAGACTGGAATAAACTTGGGAATAAGAAAAAAATCTGGTTTCAGAAAGGAAACACAGGATGTTGCAGCCTTTTTAAGAACATACCAGTTATTCTGCTACACAGAATTTAATACATTTACTAACTATCATCAGTTTTGTTTTGCAAAATGTGGGAATATTAATACTGTAAAAGAACACTCTGAGCTCTTTTGTGGGTAGTTACGTATTTACAGTGTACGTGTGAAGATGGAAAGGTTTCTGAAGCCAAAACCTTCTCCACTTTCTCCAGCAATCTGTTCAAGAAATCATTTGACTATTGAATTCCTCACTAAGTCCTTCTTTTTACTTGCTTCTGACACACGGAGTGTTGTTTGCCTATTGTCTGGCCGTGTCTCACCTAATTGCATTTCTGCCATCAGTATTTTTGAGAGCACTTTTCATATCACAGAATCATAGAATCACAGAATCACAGAATCACAGAATATGATGAGTAAGGGACCCACAAGGATCATCAAGTCCAACTCCTGGCCCTGCACAAGACCATCCCCAAGAGTCACACCATGGGCATGAGAATGTTGTCCAAAAGCTTCTTGAACTCTGTCAGGCTTGGTGCTGTGACAGCTTATCTGGGGAGCCTGTTTCAGTGCTCAACCANATCACAGAATCATAGAATCACAGAATCACAGAATCACAGAATATGATGAGTAAGGGACCCACAAGGATCATCAAGTCCAACTCCCTGAACAAGACCATCCCCAAGAGTCACACCATGGGCGTGAGAATGTTGTCCAAAAGCTTCTTGAACTCTGTCAGGCTTGGTGCTGTGACAGCTTATCTGGGGAGCCTGTTTCAGTGCTCAACCACCCTCTGGGTGAGGAACATTTTCCTAATATCCAACCTAAACCTCCCTTGACACAGCTTCAGGCCATTCCTTTAGGTCCTGTCACTGATCACCACGGAGAAGAGATCAGTGTCTGCCCCTTCTCTTCCCGTCACGAGGAAGTTGTTACTGCAATGAGGTGTTCCTGTCTGTGACACTAAGCAGTTTCACAGACTCAACAAAACACCAGTTAGAAGAGATCTGTGGAGGGTATCTGGTCTAGCATCCTCCACAAAGAGGGGCTGACACAAACATCAGGTCATCTCAGACATGACTTTGCCTTACAAAGTCTCAGAAACCTTCAAGGGCAATGACTCTGCAGCCTCTGCTCCCTGAGCAACCTGTTCTTGAGTTGTACTATCATTCTCCTCATGTCCAGTGTGAACCTTCCACACTCTGGTGGCTCCCACCCCATGTCTGGGCTGTCTGGCCCTACTGAGAAGAGTCTGCCCCTGTTGTCGTTGTTGAACACTGGAGGATTCCCAGTAGCTATAGCTTGCTCTCCTGCCTGCCTTTAGCTTCGCCTTTGCCAGCTTAAACAAACCATGCTTTCCTACAGTTTTCTATTTTGAAAAATTCACGTAATTTTTTCCAGTTGAAATCATACAGCATCTTAAATTTGCAGGATCTGGGTGAGAATTCAGACAAGTTGTTTGAGATATAGGAGTTGACTTTGCCCATCTTGGTCTTAAACTTTAAAAAACTGTGAAATAAAAATTATTTTTAATGGGTATTTCTGAAGGTGAAACATAGTAAGAGTCTGATAATACTGAAATGATCCCTGCAAAAATCTTCCTAACCCTTTTTAAAGTGTGGATTTGGACCTGTGTATAGATGTGTGTGTAAGGTCAGGTTCTTTGAATGCAGTTTGTTTATCATCACCAGGATTCCTTTGACTTCTAGTGCACTGCTGTAAAGCAGCCAGCCAAAACAAAATTGCAAAATATACTTTCCTTTGCTTTACAGACTAACTGTCTCGGTGACAATGACAATGAGTACAGAGAGAAAACTAAACTCAGAACTCAAAAAAAAATCTCCTTCAACTTCAGAAGATAGTATTTGAGCAAGAAGCCAACACAGACAGACATAAGGCTCTTGTATGAGGAGGAAGGTAGTATGAACCAGAGAGCAGCAATTACCACAAAACAGCCATATTCCCATTATTTTTTTTAGCTTATAGGTGAGAATGGTATTTCCTGTTTATATAAAACAGTAAAATATTAATGGAATATTTAACATTACCTCATATTCCAAAAAACAAGGCCAAAATACAGAGAAAAAAAGTGTGTTTAGCATTTTGGTAAAACATCTCCAGCATGTTCAGTACAACCTTATTTCACCCTGTAAAGCATTTTTGTCAACCTAGGCTCTACGCATAACAACATAAGCAGCTACAGGGACAGCATCACAGCCCTGACTTGCCTTGCCCAAGCCTGGATCCCAGAGGCTGACCACCACCTCAAGTGTGGGGGACAGCAGCTGTGGCAGAGGCAGGCAGCAGAACATGCTGGACTTCGCACAGCAGTGCCCCAGTGATCCCCATGTCTGGAGAACCTGAAGGGCCAAGCTCTAGGCCAGCACCTGCAGTTCACAGTACCAGACCAGCCCTTTTTTGCTCTTTGCTTCAGACAAGGGTTCAGAGCAATTGTTGGTAGGTTTTGGTCATTAAAGGTCATTATAGCACTCAGGAAACAGGGCCTGTTGATGTGACAAATGTAGGAGGTTGTACCCAGAATGCAAAGGATCACTGAGCCTTTTCTAATGGCACTGCCACCACTGCCAGCTCTAGGCTTTGCCAAAAACATCTGCTCTGGAAACAGCCTTCTAACTCTAGAAGACTCTGGAAACACACTTATAGCTACAGAAGATTATTTCTGCCTTCTCTGTGCAGGAAATATGACCTAAGTCCTCAGGTGCGCCACGTCTGGAAATATCTCCTGTAAATGGTGGCAGGTATTACAGCAATAGGTGTTGTCTCCATGGGATGATGGGCAGCCAAAAGGCACCAGATTAGAAATGACATCTACCAAACATCATAGTTCTAATTGCAGTTGACCTGGCTTCCCCAGAGAAAGGGTAAACAGGTTCTGAGCTGAGAAAACATTCCCTGGTGAGCCCATAGGCACTGAGGGTGAGTATTGCAGTTTGTAGTATGATCCCACAAGAAGAGCTATATTTAGTAGCTTTAGGGAGAAAGGTGGCCAAGAGCACACTTGGCCATTCTCTGAATGTAAGAAGAGCTACTCTGACTGCAGTGTGTCTGTGGCAGAGATATGTCACAGAGAAATGTGGCAGAGATATGTCACACAGAAAGCTAGTTCCAGCTACAAAGAGCCATGGATATGATGGATATCACAAGGTTGTGTTTTCTTTTGTTCACTGTTTCCAACATTCTAATCAAGAATTTAATCCCATTCTTTTCAGAAAACAAAGAAATTTTTATTTTTGTTTTCTGTGAACTCTGGCACGATCTCAAGCAATCTTAGCTTATACAAAGTTTTCTTTACAAATAGTGAAATCAAACACAGCCAAGCTGAAGGCAAGACAGAAAGGACTGTTCAGTTCTAAGGTTAACATGTGTGAAGATTGTACACTAAAATTTTCTCTACTGTAAGAAGTCTTTCTTGATGAAAATTAAGAGGTGCTTTGCTAGTTAGGGATAGACAGAAAGAACTGTCAGTGTCCAGAAACCCCATATTAATACAGCTGGCTCCTCTGCAGAAAAAATTGCCAACAAGCATGTGGATGGTTCCTGCCACCCCCATCTACCTGTACACCTTATGGTGCCTGGCATCTTTGGGGCAGCAAGTGCTGGTACAGGGGAACTGCTGAGCACCATTGACCATGACCGTGATGACTCCATCTCCCCATGCACTGAGGAAAGACTCACCTAAGTATCCTGATGTAACTGCAGAGAGAATTGTGCCACACTGCTGAGGCTTGATGGCTATCAAACATAAACATTGATATATGTGGTATTTTAAAAGGAAATTTACTATAATCTTGACTATTATTTATTTAATCAGGTTCAAAAAATGCATGAGAAGTAATTTTCACAGCTGTTGCTGATTTGTTAGTACATCTGTCCCCAACTCTCCCTGCTGTTTTCTTTATGGTTTGCAATCTTATTTTCCTTTGTTTAAAGAAATGTTTTTCTGTTCCCTGTTGTTATATGAAACATCCACATGAGCAACAGCGCAATAAGGAGGCTGCCCATACCCACAGCCCTCTCAAGTGTGCAGAGCAAACAGGCTCAAGCAGAGCAGGGCTGCCTCCCCCAGCCCCTCCTGCAGCTCTGCTCTCTCACCCTAGCAATGGCATAGGACAATTTGGTGCTAAACTGCTGCTAGACACCTATTCTTTGTCATATGCTTTAGAAGAAGAGCCCGTTTCCCTCATTAAATGAAATGATGCACTGGAAAACACAGGGAACTTTCAGATTCAACAGGTCTAAGCCCAAAAACTTGTTTATTTTTCCAGCTATGTGCTAGGTTTAAAGCAAGATAGGACCTCTAGCTCCAAACCTTACACCTCTTAATCTTTGGACTACACTACTTTGGCATCATATGGCATGATGGGCCTTACAATCAGTCGTCTTTTCATGGGAATGCAGAATTGAGGGAGTCAGAGCTTATTTCTGTTAAACTATTTCTCTGAGTCTATCTTGGAACTCGGATTTTTTTGAAAGAGGGGAACTCTGAAACTGGCACACCACAGCCAGTGCTGGCAGCAAGCAAGCAAAAGCCCTGGTCACAGCAGATCAGGGTTGGGTTCACACAGGTTGTCATCCAGCCTGAGCTAAAGCAGTCTGAATGTTCCACAGGAAACTCTAGGAATTAAAAATCACATCCCCTCACTTGCCCTCTAGCCTTCACAGTCAGGCCAGTCTGAGGGCTTTAATCATCAAGACTACATGGGAGGGAGGGCTGGAGGGTTCATTATGGTTTTTAATTATGGTCATTATGTAATTGGATAAAAGGTGGTAAATTCTACAGTATTACAGGCACATCACAGGTAATGAAATACTTCTCCACAGGCCTATATTGCCATTAAATGAATAACATTTGTTACTCAACATATACCTCTATAATTCCAATTACAGTAAATATTTCAACTGGGAAACTAAGGCACAGGTCAACTAGCCCATTTGAAAGCACACACTTCTGACCAAGTCCAGATAGGCAGTGCAGGATGTATCTCTGTAGTCACAGAGATAAGAGCTGTGTGGAGCCCATAGGTGTTTTTCCCAGATCTTATTTTCCAGGCTTATTACTATTGTGCTACTGCAAGTTTCATGCATGTGTATTATTCAAAAATCAAGACTGTGAAATGAAAGTGTGATCAAGCCTGGGTGAAGCACTCTGTAGACAAGCATTTTGTAATAGTGCTACACTCAGAGAGCAAATAGCTCTGGTAACTGAGATGTTTGCCCTCAGTGTGCTCCAATAAACTGATTTACCTTTCTTCTCTTTTTTTCCCCTTTTTTTTTTAAAAAGAGCTGACGCAAGTTTGTTGAAGGGAGTTGTTGGGGTGTAGCAGCTGTTGATTGGTTCGTCTCATACACTCCCATTTGTCTTTAAATCACTGTTCAACTGCTCTAGGTTGCACATGAGCAAACTTTTCCTTACAGGTGCAATTTCTAAAAGATATAACCTGCCTAGCAAGTGAGGAAGAGAACCTGCTTGACTCAGAGGTAAACTTTCTTTCTTTACAATATTTGATCAATGTATTTTAGAGATTGGCTACGTCTTCCGAAATGGGGAATTAAAAATTTAATTAACGTGTGCATATAAGTGCAATGTGAAGGATGGGCTCCTTAAGATTTACTGACATGGTAATTTACACTGGCAAATATCTTTAGTATTTCTCCAGGAATGAAATTTAGCCTTCTCTTTTGTACAGAAAATCAAAACCTAAGAAGCAGTAAAAGTGTTCAAAATTGCCTTCTCAATTAAGAAATGAATGATTGCTTTCTTTTGCAGCCCTTGGCTAGCTTTTGAGAATTTTTTTCAAGGCTCTCGATTTACTTGGCTAACATTTCTTTAAACAAAAGAGTTTGTGAAAGCTTTAAATTTTAATTGTGTATTTCACAGTGACAACATTTACTTCTTTTTAAAATAGCCACTTAGACAATAATACTGTCATGAAGACAAAGAATCTGGCAAAATCTGCTAAATCGGATACCATGGAGGAGATTACAAATACTGGTACTGCAAAACCCATGAAAGTGTTAGTCCTATCTGTGACCCAGCATTATTTGCCCAGTGGTTGCCCATTCTCTTAATGTCCTAACTGCAGACTGGACAGGAATCAATAACATTGTGAAATCAGATGGTAAAAATTTCATCATTTTCCAAATCATTGCTGAAAACCATTATTTAATAAATGATGCAGAACAGTACCTTATGCTTGAGGAGGAAAATCAGTTTTACAGAGATAAATAACTTCCCTCTAATAACAGGTGAATGTCTTTTGCAATAAGTATTTCCATTTTAATATTATACTTCAAGAAAAATCTTTTCTGTTCCACCAAATACCCCAGGAAGCAGCAAAACCCTCATCATATTGAAGCCAAGTCTGAGGAACACTGTAAATCTAAGAGATTTTTCTTGTATGTTTAGGCATCAACTTCAGAACTCAGAAGCAGAAAGCATGAAATCCCAGGGATGCTAAAACATATGAACTTTGGTGTTTCTCCTCCAAAATTACATGCTACGCTTCTGGCAAAGCCCAGGCCTGCCCAACCTTGGTGGCCATGCTGTCATGCCATCCCTGCCCTTGCTCCTGGCTGTCCCCCAGGACCAACAGTCTAGCCAGCACAAACCCCTGAAGGGGTGCAACTGAGCACTCAGTGCCAGTGCAGTCCCCTTTATCTAAATAATATCTTGCAGTGACTCCAGAGGCATAGGTTTTTTTCCCCCCATTTACCCCTCAGGTGAAGGAGTGGCAGTTCTGCCCCTTCTATGTTACTTGTGGGGAGGACATGCTACCAGTGCCTGAACATCTTCCCAAACCTCTCAGTATGTGCAGCAGTGTTAGGATCCTGAAGATATGGATTTCCACCGGCTAAGGACCAGCTCTGACAAGTTCTGCTGAAGTTCCAAGACACCACTGGTCATAATTACATTTGTTAGCGTTTGCAAGGTGCAAATCTAATGCCAGGGCTGTTTCGTGGATCTCATTCTGTCCACATTTATGGTAATGGCTTTCAGTTCATGGTCTGTAGATTCCTTGAGCTCTACCAACCTTTCCCTAAAAAGTTATGACTGCAAGAAAGCAGGTTCTCAACAGATTTAATTTTGCCACCTGAGGATTTGCACTGTCACCAGACTTTTAAGAATTCACATAATTCATATTAAAAACAGCAAAAATTAAAAAAAA
>VXAY01005395.1:370444-471215 GCA_013399855.1 Oxyruncus cristatus | reverse complement strand
AAGAAAAAAAGAAAAAAAAAATGAAAATCACTGCTTTGTGCAGTAATTCCACAGCCTCTTGAGATGACGCCCATAAATCAGATGACTTGTGCAAATGTTTGACAGGACAAGGTCCAGATGATTCTTATGCAGTTACATGTATTTCCAGTCAATTTTTCCTCTCCTTTCCAAATTGTGCTTGCTGTGCTGCACAGACTTTCATCCTCAGCCTAATCTTTGTGTAGTTTAACTCCTGGCAACTTTTTTGGTTACTTTTACCTCTGTTTCCCATCTCTTTGAAGATCTGTGTTTTTTGGACTGCCACTTCTGAAAAAGACATTTCTCCAACAAGAGTTAGGCAGTGCACACAGGGGAGATTTTACACTTTACCAGAACAGGGATAAGCACAGTTAGATTTGTTTGCCTGACTTTTACACCACAGATTAAAAGTAAGCATCAAGAATTGGAATGACTGTGTTTCTCAGACAGGACAGAGTCTGCATTTGAAGATAGCTCTGTGAAGGAAACTATGGTTCTTAGGGCTCTGTCAGGGGTTTGGGAAGGGGGCAAAGGGGGAGTCTCATTGGGTTTTTAACTTATGGAATTATTCATATCCTGAGTGGGCAGGATATCCCAGCCACTGGAATGCAAGTGCCAGCAGCTCTGCCTTGATGCCTGAGTCACTCATCCCCTCACACACACTCTGTGAGGCACCAGAAAGAATTAAACACAGCTGCTCTCTCTGGTAGGAAATCTCCTAGTGCTTTGTGATATTGCTTTCCATTTTCGGTTGTCTGGTCTGGGTAAATGCTTTTAGTAAGAAGTAAGGAATTTGACTTTAATTTCTGGCCTGGGGTCAGTCTTAACCTCCAGGATTAGATTTAAAGTTTACATTTATATTTTAAACACATCCACGCCGACATCTTGCCACTACAAATACGCTCATAGATGTTCTTAAGAACAGCATGTGATCAGTAACAAAAGACAGAGACAATCTGGTCATCCAGCAGGACTTATACACCCATAAATGCAAAACCAGGAAAAAGGCTATTAAATAATTGCAGATTTAGTGTTGCAAAAGAGCCAGACATAGAAATTACTTATTGTTTTATGATATTGTTATTGTGCAGTGTTGAGCTGCATTTATCATGCAATATTTATGAAAAATGTCACGGATCTGGCCAGTGTGCCTGACTGCAAGGCATCAGGTAGAGGGTCAAGAACCTGTAAATCTGACCACAAGCTAGCCATCAATGTGGTCTCTGGACTGTGCTCGCTCCCTTCACTGGTGTCCCTTCAGCTGTGAAATGGAAATATAAAATACTTCAAGGAATATCTTTGGGAGCGGAAAAGTATTGCAAAACTGCAACATTTCTTGCACAGTCTTTTCCTCTTGAGTCTGGTTATGAGCAAATGAATCCACATGTGTATCTACAGAGGAGTCTGTAACATACAGCTGCTGAAATCCCAGAGGTGAATTTCTCTTCGTAAATTTAGTTTATACAGTTTTATTTGGCCCATACAGAAATAAAGAGTTGAGTATCGTATGATTTTTAAAAGGCAGGAATTTTTCTAACAGGGTCAAGTAAGAATTAGGCACAGGTACACTGAAAACCAGAAACCGGTCTATCAGAATTGCACCTCCCAATCATCAAAAAGTGATCATACAGAAATGCTCACCTCTCTCAGATCCCAGTGAAAGGGGCAAGTCTACAATACATTTAAACCTGTGACAACATTAATCTTATGACAACTGGGACAGTCTGCTATGCTCCTTTTTTAACAGCAAGCATTTCTGCATCACCCTCCCCTAGAAATTCAAAAGAAGCAGTTCAGGAAATTATTTTCTACTGGCTTTGTATTTTTGGCAGGTGCTGGACACCCACCGTGCATCTGTTGGCCTGACACTTTACCATTTTAAGGGAGACAGGAGGGCCAAGTGCTGGAATATAAAGGAACTTCTATGCTTGCCCAGAATTTTCCCAGTCCCCCTCTTAATGCTATTATCAAAATCAAACACAAACCGAATAATTCACACTGGTTTCTCTAATTTGAAGAAAATTCTAATGAGTTCTATTGTGTTTTGTTTGCAGAACAGAGTGTTCTGGCAGTCCCTGCATGACAGAGAGGTGCAAGCAGACGGCGCAGTGCTGTTTACCCTGAAGAAGTGAGTGTGTGTGCTGGAAAGCGCTGACCTCTCTAATGGATCGTATGGAGCTGCAAAAAGTCAACATTGAGCTTGATGACCAGAGCAACAGCGGGGAAAGCCTCGAAGACAACTACACAGAACTGGTTGATTCACAAAAGGCTGCAATTAGGAGGTAATCATTTAACTGTTCTGTTAAGTCTAGAAAGCAGTAATCAAAAAACAAGCTTCACTAATGGCATCTGGGACAGTTTTCCCACAGCAATGACCCTCCCCACTGTGAGCTCTGGAGGACAGTGCACCCAGCACAGCTAAGGCAGCCGAGGTCCCTCCTTGCCACCACCTGGAGTGACCTGTGCAGGCTCCCAGCCCCTTGGCAATTTCCAACCACTCCAGTCAGATATTACATGCGTAAATTAATACACTCTCAGAGCAGTGCAACCTGAGCAGCTCAGTTCTCCTACAGGGACAGTCTACCCTCAGGTGATCCAGCAGAATCCACCATAGCAGTAGCACCTGCATGACTGGAGAAAGACATCTCAAAACCAGCCATCAGCCTCCATCTCTCAGCTCACTGCACCCTCCAGCACATCTCTCCAATAGGGCAGTTGCGAGGTGCTTTGTTACTCTGATGTGAAGTATGTGCTCAGCTTTAGCACACTGCTGTATGGAATTCTACTTTCCAACCCCTGCAATCAGATATAATTTGAAGATTACTGGGTTTAAAACTAAATTCCAAGGCAAAGCAAAGGTCTATTAAACATGCCGTTCAACATGAGAATCTTACAGGAGAAAAGAGTGTTTTTCTGAAGGATTTTTAAATATTTATTGCAATGTCAAAGGAAAGTTTCCACTAACAAGAAAAGGCTCTACTAGAATAAAATATGTGCCATAAACTTTAGCTAATATTTTCTTAATTTTCTTTGTGTTCGATCCATTTGCTAGTGAAGATGCAGAAAGTCAGAAGTTCCTTACAAATGGATATCTGGGTAAAAAGAAACTGGAAGACTATAATGAAGAATATGTAAGTTTTATTCATTTTTAATGAATTAATGAATAATTACAAAATAAATCTTATTGACCTGAATCTCTTTTCCAAAAGTTCCAGTAAACAAAGTTACTCTGGAACTTGATCAGTATAATTTTGCCTTTCAAAGAATAAACACATTTTCTAACAGTTAGTGCAACAAAGCCTTTTTGTTGTCTTACAAGTAAAGCTGGGTCTTTCTTTCACAAATTATTAGAAAAATTATTGAGATCACACTTGAACTTCAGTAGCACCCATGTAATCTTACCTATGTTCAGCCAGTGTGGGTCTGTATCCATTTTTCTGACAAGACATGTGATTAAGAGGGACTTTGTTACTCCAAAAGCCAGGTAGATCTGGGCCTTAGCACGTGCATGCTTGTATTGTTTGTTTCCAGCATCAGTGTAAATGAATACACATCCAGCTGCATTGCTTTAAAGAAAGGACATTCTTGTTTTGGCTTTATGATGTTGAGCATTACATGCTCAGCACATCTCCCACTCCTTAGACAACTCCATGTGCAAGTGGAAGCACAGTACTAGTTCCTGGGGTATGGGTGTGGGTACCTGTCCGCTCAGGATTTATCTTCATTCAAAGTTTTCATGACTTTAGTGAAAAGAAAGACAGTACTTTAGTGGTTGTGTTACAGGTTTTATTAGGACTGATCACACAAAACCAAAATATGTTATTTGTGATTGTAAGCTAAAATTAAGAGCCATATTCCCCCCTTTTTCTTTTCCAGCTGATGTCAGCTGTAACTCCATCATGCACCATCCTCCCTCTCCTAGGTTTTGTCCTCTTCCACTCTCCTGCCTCCAGCCCCAGACACTCAGCCCTCATTTTTTTTCTCCCCCAGACACACTTTTATTTCTTCAGAGAAAGCAGGACATCCTACGTGGAGAAAAATTAAAAAACTGGTTGTATTTATTTAAAAAAAAAAATCAGACTTTTTAAAATCAATAGGTGGTTAATCTATAAGATAGCAGCATGTATTTCTATAGAGGCTAGCCAACATAGCCATTGTAACTGTGTCACCTGTCGCCTGTCAGGAATGTAGCCCTCCTCACCTCTGAGACAACTGAAGAGTGGGAAGAGGTAAACACTACCAGCATAGCTGCCTTTGGGGGTAAAGAGACTCCTTATGGTGGCAAGCATCTGTGGACTCAGGAACCTGAAAAAGCTCCACCTCTAAAGATTAAGGAATCAGTACAGGGAAATCCAGCATTGAGGATGATTAGTCTGTTGTGGTCAGTAAAATGCAAACTAATTGCCATTTTCTGGTTTTGCACCCAACAGCACAGAGGTAGAATCTCCTTTGGAATGTCCTCGTTCAACCTCAGCAATGCCATCATGGGCAGTGGCATCTTAGGCCTCTCCTATGCCATGGCCAACACGGGAATTATCTTTTTCATGTAAGTACATAGAAAGAAAAGCAAATAGAACATAAGGATGAAACTGGCACTGAAGCTTTTATGGTTAGAGAGGTATGTTAAGCTTGTTTTGTTAGCTGAAAGGTTTTGTAAGATCATTTGTAATTAAACCATTTTAGCTTCACCACAAGGAACCACTGCTGAAAAGCCTTTTTTTTCCTATGTTTTAGACCTGTTCTGTATCAGCAACACAACTGTGAATTGATACTGTGCAGTCAAAAAACAGAAGGCAAGAACAGTATACTGGTCCTAAAATAAAGTTGCTGGTTCATTATGGGAGTCCAACAAGGGAATTAAATCACCTGTAAATATATTTACACCATTCCAATTATCTAATCACTATGTAGAAATAGAAGAAGAATGTTCAACATAATCTGAAATAGCAACATGCTTTGAATGTAAATGCATTCACAGATTTTTCCAGATTTAATGTTGTTCCCTCAAGGCTATTTGTACACAATGTGCACAGATGAAAGCAATGGTATGTGGCTGGCACTATCTATACAGAATGGGTTTTGATAGACAGTAACAGATAGCCATGGGAAGTTTTTTAATTGATGGCTAACCTCTGTCTCATTTTAATGAGACAGACTATGCAAAAAAAATTGGTTTTCTGTTTTTAATAACTGGTTTTAATTTTAACTGAAGCCTTAATTTTAACCTCCCATGAGGCTGGAATAAAGCATGATAGTATTAGGCCATGGTTTGACATCAGTGAAATCTAGCAAGCCTCTAAACCAGGTTACTTGACTGTTTTTATATAGCTTCTTGCTTATGAAGACTGTGTAACTACAAGAAAAACAGCATTTGAAATACTACATGTAGATTCCAGTTGCTAAGGAACATCTCCTGTTTTGCCAGTAGAATTTTTAACTGAAAATAATTGTATATTCAAACACTGTTCTGGGTAAGTGCTTCATAACACCTGCACTCTACTGGCTTATGTCTAAGCTAGACATAGTATCTGCAGATCAAAAATGGAAGCTGGTTCTAAAACAACTGCATCAGGGTTAGAAAAATGTAGGATTTTTTTTTCTCTAGATTTCTCTGAGCTCTTGTACTAACTGGTATGTCCGTAAATTACCACTGGAAAGAAAATCGTGATACATCAAGCCTCACTAGTGGGGAAAAATCATTACCTTTGTAATATTGCTATTTTAAAGCTCTGTTCATTCACACAGGTGGATAAAAAGAAATCTGATATAAGCCTAATGACATTAGCTCTGTTAGCAGTGCTGGAGCAGGGAGTAATGCTAAAGCACTACATGGAGACTCAAACAGCCAAAAAGGGGGTGTCTCCACCCAGAGCTTGCCTTCTTTTCTGTCCTATTTCCATATTTCCTGCATGAAAATATTCTCCCTTCTGATAGAGGAAGGAGTTTTATTTAAAAGCATAAACTTTTGTGTGGGTATTTTGTCCCCCATGGCATGTATCCACTTGCTGAAAGTTCCTCTGTTTTCACAGATCACAACATTAGTGTTACTGGGACAGAAAAGTCCCACCTACCTAAATGGAAACTGCTGGACATTAATTCTAATTGAGATAATGCTGGCAGCATTGTCTAAATTTTTTGTAATTTACTGTTCTCATGTTGCTCAAGCGTTCTCATGATGGAAGTTGTCCTACAGGGTGAAGGTAAAAGGAGGGTTCCTAAAACTCAGAAGCTCTCAAGAAGTTCCCATTACATTCCTCATGTGGAGTGGGTTTACAATGGCACAGAGATTGCACAAGAGCGTCACTTCTGCTGTCTGGCATGATTTAACAAGTGAAAGAAGAAGGACTTTGTTTACTCTACCTCATGTGTCAGGACATGGAAAGATGAATAGCATGCTCCAGGGTTCCCCTGGTCAAGAAGGATGCCATCTCAGCAGGATAAATTGTGATCTCAGGCATGACCCCCCCTTACCATATTGCATGAGCCCACATCATGACAGACAACCCTGCTCACATAAGGCTGTAGCGCTGTCTATTTCTCTCAAAGAGAGAAACTTCAGAAAAAATTGTGATGATCTGGTAGCCACCACCTTGCCCCAGGTCCTGGGTCTGATCTTAGATTGTAACTCATTTATGAACTTGGCTGTCAGTGTCTCCCATATCTACACCAAACTACATGTGCAGCGGGGTGGAAGGTGTGGGCACAGCCTCCTGTTCAGCCATGGAGTAAGGTACATCTGTATTTCCTAGCTCTGTCATGTTATCATCGCATTTCTTTCTGCACCAGCACTCGTGCGGGCTGATGACAATGGTAATAAGATGTACTGCCCACAGTGTTGTGCCCTGAATATGTCATACAAAGCTACATTTTTCACCAGCAGTTTGTAAGAGGTTGAGATTACATAGGATGCAAATGTTGTGTGGAAGGAACGTGGCAGTAGTCAGAACTAATGAATTCGGGCACCAGTACCTTCAAGCAGACTAGATTAGAAGACTTAGCTACAAGTGGTCCGAGAGCAGGTTTTCTATCATGCCATGCTTTAACACTATGCGAAGTTTTTAATGTACTTGCACAGTAGGCAACTAAACTCCACTTCACAATGGCAGAAGCCAAAAGCAGTGACCACCCAGAAGGCAGCAGTGAAGTTTTCACAGTCATGGTTTGGTTTTGGTTTTGGTTTGAGGGGTTTTTTTGGTGACAGCTCTGGGTAAGGAAAGATACGGAATTTAGAGGTCAAGGAGCAGGTAGGAGTCCAAAGACCAGACTCTTGCATAGAAATTTGGTTACTTTAGTAGGATCTTGTTAAGATACAAGATTCTGTCCTTGTGGAATAGCACAGAAGTGGCACTTACTGGATTTAAACAAACCTTCAGGGGCTTTTGGAGTACAAGGTGTAACTATACTCACAAGTAAGCTACAGCTGACACTTATCTCTGCATTTAGCACTGGGAGACCAAAGAACAAGCATGCGGAAAACTATTCATTTGAACCTCATGAAAATGAATAAGTTCAAATCCACTGTCTCTGATGTCCTGCTTAGGATTCTAATTTCTGCTTTGCCTTACAGAGTTTTGCTGCTCAGCGTAGCAATATTGTCACTCTACTCGGTCCACCTCTTACTGAAGATATCAAAAGAAGGAGGTATGAGGAGCAGGCTGTGGCTGATAGAGAGTCCCTGCTGAACGTATTTTACCTTAGAATGCAATTCATCAAGTATGCAGTGGCTCATGGGGTTTTTTTGGTTTTCATTTGGCATTTTTTTCAGGATCATTAATATATGAAAAACTGGGAGAAAAGGCATTTGGCTGGCCTGGGAAGTGTGGTGTTTTCATTTCGGTTACAATGCAGAACATTGGAGGTAAGGGAAAGAATTTTCTAGCTTCCAATGCTTTTCTACAGAACACAAGTGCTTTCTCCCCTCTATCTGGCTAAGTGGTGTCAGAGTTGAGCCAGATATAGCATACACTGCATTGTAAAAAGGAAGGACATGAGAGATTCATTTCACTTTGATTCAGCTACCTGACACTTCAGTGTATGGTGAAAGGCAGTTACCTGGGATCTCTCCATGGCCAGTGAAAAGGCTTCAATGATGGCTAAAGTGGCCTGGCTGACTGTCCTCCAGGAACTGGCCATTTCTCTTTATTGAGTACAGCTCAGACTGTTCTTCTTAGCATCTAGTTGAACCATCTGCTTCAACTTAGAAAAGATTAGTCCAATGTCAAAGGAATAGCACATGATCCTGTCTTCTCCATAAAAGGCTCTTCAGTAGTTCATTTTTCAGCTTAATTCTCTCCTTGAAATAAGAGTTGGGTTGGGTTCCCCTGAAGATGCTGTGTGTTTAAAAATAAGTTTTTAATGTATTCACCTACAAAGATACCTCCCATGAAACATCTATCAAGTAATCTTCATTGTCTGAGAACAGGAGGCTGTTTACTTACTGATATAAATAGTAGGGATAGAACTGTATACTCATGCAACAAAGCTTGTTTCCTTTTACTGTCCTGGGAAAAACCTTTTAGGACACTGAAGAAGAAATCTTTTAGAGGACCAAAAGCCCAAGGGAGTTTGTAATTTTTTACAGATTCCTTAAGAAGAAGTAATTGAAATTTAAATTAAATATACCATTAGTCAATTGAATGTATGTAGATATTTTTCTCTCTATTTGTCTCTATTTTGTCTCTATTGCTATATTTTGCAAATCTCCATCAACAGATCGTTACTGTCCTTCTATAGAAACTTTGCTACCCAGATAGGGGTAGTTCATATTTCTCTACTGTAAAAGACTTTTAGATTTTGTTCATCAAAGGTGCTATTCTATGGTCTTCCTTTCCTTCCTCAAGCCTAAATATCAAATTGGTTGAATTCAGGATTGAAGCATGCTTCACTGTTACAGAAGAATAGCTGTTCCTCTAGTCATTGTTTAGACTGATTTATAGGTCTCCAGAGATCTCTCAGTGGCAAACATAAAACAACTGAAAAAAGCATTCCTTTCGGAAGTACATTTAAATGAGGTGTATAGAAGTTCACTCTTCCATCAAGAATCTTGACAACTAGTTCTTTTCTTTATATATGGAGAAGAGTATTAGAAGAAAGAAGTTGAAAATAGGGAGGATAAGGTAACTGAAGAGATCTAGAGGTAGTAACAAGTTACTACAGAATGGGGATGGACAGCATCCCTTGGAAAAACAACATTTACAACAAAACAATAAAAGGAAAAGTTAAGAGTGATTTAAGTATGCTGTTAATTCAGTAGTAACTGTATGGTATTCTAATACAATAAGGTCATTCTACTGTCATTCAGGACCTGTTCATAACAATTTGAAGGACACACACCATTGGTTTAGTCACACTTTCATTTAAACAAAACGCATTTATCTCCTTTGAAAAAAAAAAAAACTTTTTCTTTTTTTTCTTTTTTTGGAACTACTGTTTTCCCTGAAGGTGTTTAGTTTTGGTTTGTTTGGGGTTTTTTTCAGCAATGTCAAGCTACCTCTTTATTATTAAATATGAACTTCCAGAAGTCATCAGAGCATTTATGAAACTTGAGGAGAATTCTGGGTATGTACCTTTTCCCAACCTGAACCTCAGATGAAATTTTTTCACTTTGATGTCAATGATGTTTGTTGTTATTTTTATTCATCCTCTTTAGAGAATGGTACCTGAATGGAAACTACCTCGTCATACTTGTAACAGTTGTGATTATTCTTCCCCTCTCCCTTTTAAAAACCTTAGGTAAGCTTAAGGCACCGCTTAAGCTCCTTTTTTATTTCTATTAGGAAATTGTGAATTTATATGTAGCTGAACTGGTTTCTGTTTTGTTTTGTTTTGTTTTTCTTACTGCACAGGTTATCTTGGTTATACGAGTGGATTTTCGCTGACCTGTATGGTTTTCTTTGTCAGTGTGGTAGGTGACTGTTTGGGTGTTGTCTCTAAGCAAATACAGAACCTGCAAACCCTTAAACACTGTTCTATTTCTTACCACAACAATTTAATGTGGATGTTAGAATAGTACCTGCAAGTGAATCAAATCAACAAGCCTATTGCTGAATAAGTCGGAATAAAAAAGTTCAGTTTAAAAAACACTTGAGAATAAAAAATAAAACAGGACAACAGCAAAGGCAAATTAACAAGAAATATTTGCAAGAGAAGCAGAAGTGGTAACGCTTGATTTCTAGCTTCCTCTATTTCCCCTCTCTCTTCTGTGTGCCTGTTTATACTTCTGTTGGAATACCCAGGTGTGTAATCACCTACAGTGGTAGTCTTCTGGTGACATTGTCTACTCTTTTGTAGGTAATCTTCAAGAAATCCCAAATACCCTGTCCTCTCCCCATCATGGACCATGCGGTTGAAAACTGGACCACCACCAATAACACAGTGCCAATGCACCTGTTCATGTTACCAAATGAGTCACTTGGTTCTGGTGTGAATTTCATGATGGACAACACAGCTGGGCACCTGCCAGGCCTCGAGGAGCCAAAAGATACCTCCCCCAAAAGCGGTGTAGAATATGAAGCGCACAGCGACAACAGTGACAAATGTCAGCCAAAATACTTTGTGTTCAACTCACGGGTAAGGGAGACTCTATAGGCTCTGTCTTTAACCATTTGGACTACAGCTAAACTGCTGGCTGCCAAAAGTCAGGGGAACAGGCATGACCATTCTTACTAATGGGAGCTTTATTTTACAGACTGCCTATGCAATACCCATCCTGGCATTTGCATTCGTATGCCACCCTGAGGTGCTACCAATATACAGTGAACTGAAAGAGTAAGGTTCTTAAATTTTGTCCAATACTTCCAGTTAACCATAGCTAGAGACCATTTTCTACATGTTGCCTCTTGACTGCAGGTGTATAAACACCCACACGATAATGATTTATTGCTTTACATAGAAAGCAGATATTGGTTTTGCATTGACCTTAGAGTCAGATATTGGTGACAGAGAACCATTGCATTGATCAATATTTACTTAGGAAAAGAGGAATCTGGACAGTTCTTTAAAGGATGTGAAATAAACTAGGGAACTTGATTACACTGAAGCAGATAATTCTTGTTTCTAATAATATCTTAATGAGTTGTGTGTCTGGGTCAGTTACTACTTACTCTTAAAGTTTCTTGGGGTGCCATTGGTTTGGGTGTCTCACATAGTCTTTTCACCCAGCCTATTTTGCTTAAGAAATATCAAAAATCTAATACACTTGGTTAAATCAGTACAGAGTTGATAGTTGGGAAGCACTAATCAGAGATATTTGTTGAACAGTAAAAAATACATTACAAGAGGGTGTGCTGCAAAACTCAAGGAGGCTATGAACCATTACCTCCTACTTCAGCAGGTTTAACCTCAGAAGCAATAAAAAATCTCAGATAACTTGGGAACATGCTTCCAGTTCCTATAAGATGAAGATTATCTTCAACCAAAGGATTTATGAAGAAAGGATTTGATCTGCAAGGGGTTCTTGAACCTGCAGAACAGCCCTATGTAGAAATAAGGGTATGTTCATATAGAGCTAGCTAAAAGCTCTTGTATATTCCTACTACCAGTCCTGTAATTTTAGCCCCTCCATTTTTTATTTAAAATACAATATTTGAGATTGATAATTAATAAATAATGATATACAAAATAATGTAGCACATTTTATGTTTTCAGGGAGAAAGTAATAGAAATGGAGTTTCAACACACAAAGTCTATGATGCTCTGCACAGAGCTGCAAAGCATCAACAGCTCTGTGTAACCAATATAGTTGCTATGAACTTACTAGCCAGAGGATATGTCAGAGAGCTAAGATACTTTTGAGCACTTTTTGTACAAATGGAGGCTTTATAGGACTGTTACTCTCTTTCTTTCGTACTTCAGTCGCTCCCGGAAGCGGATGCAGAATGTCTCAAATATCTCCATCACTGGCATGCTTATCATGTATCTTCTGGCTGCCCTCTTTGGATACCTTACCTTCTACGGTAGGTCAAAACCCTGTTCTCTGCAGAATCTTCCCTGTCATTTTAAAGCAGGTGAGCTGGTTCTATCTCAGAGGCCCAAGTGTTAATGTATTTTTTGTGGGCCCAAATCCAAATGTAAGCAACATTCAATTATAATACGCAATGTGTAATTCCTGAATGATCTTTGGCACTTCTCCAGCTGTCAGATCACCAGTTCCTCACCTGTGAGAGACTCAGGGGTATCTTCTAGGGGGACCAGTTATGTATCTTTTGGCTTTGTGAAGTCACACAAGAAGCTGCTGTAAACTTTGCTCTTGGCAAAGGCCAAGAGTGACCGTACTAAAAATACCCTAGAGCTCAACAGTTTTACATGACACCATTAAGTGCTACCCAATCTGGCTCTGACACCACTAGTTCAGCTTCATCTATGCTGAAAAACAGGTGCAAATCATTCTAGCGTAAAAAAATATGGACGAGCTAGACTAACTGATAGGCAAACAGAGTAGTCCCTCTATTAGCACACTGTTTTATGCAAACTCCACTTCTTTTTAGCTCGTTAGTTCCTCCATGCAGCAAAGAAATGAATGACACAGCACAATCTTCTCCCTATAGCTGGGCCAAGAGAGCTCAGTCTGAGAGCTGGGACATGTGTGTAGAGGTCAAAGGGAGTTGTCAGCAGTTCAGTTGTTTCATATTTCATATCACAGAAATTATTTTTTCTTCAATTTCTACATCCACTTAACGACTTTCTCAAAGTCATCTCAAAGATACTAGAGTGCAAAGCATCACCTCAGAGCTATATTACCCTCATCATCTCTGAATGATGGACTTGTATCAGTCACATTGGGAAAATTCCTCTTTCATGTCTAGCCCATAACATGTATCTAATGGCAGCAGCTGGGCTAAAGCTAATCTTATCTGGCTGCAGTACAAAGATCCTTTTGCACTGTCAGATATTGCTTAAGTGATTTAGCTCCTTTCTGTTTCCTTTTTGTAGGAGAAGTTGAAGATGAGCTACTTCATACATACACTAAGGTGTACACCTTCGACGCCCTCTTGCTGTCAGTTCGCCTGGCAGTGCTGGTGGCTGTAACCCTGACTGTGCCCCTTGTCCTTTTCCCCGTAAGTAACACAGTTGCTGAAGCTGAAATCGGGGCTAGCCCATATACACTGACTCTATGTGCTCAGCACAGGCAGATTTTAACACTGAAATAAGATAAGCCTGAGTTTTTATTTAGAAGGGTCTGTTTTCTCATATGCAGTTTGACCAGAGCATGGACCTCTAGGCAGTTAGGGTTGCAAAATTTTAAAGGCTGAAATAAATCAGTCTTTATAAATAAATCAGGAATGACTTCTCTGTCTCTCTGGTTCTTTCTGTACTATATTTATCAGAGCAGTGCTAAGTACCAAAGACGGGGATATACTGAAACCACTTACGAGATTTCCTAATAGAGACATAGGCACCTACTGTAGCATCCGAACTCAGGACAGACATGTGAATCTCAGGTCACACATTGTGCAGGACTCCCAGACCCAGCTGTCAAAGCAGAGGGACAGAGGCCCTGTGCTCACCATACATGCTTGAGTCTATGGGCAGAGGAGGAAGATAAATGCCAGAACACAGAGGTATACAAGGCTCAGCCACAAAGTCAGTCGTCTGAGCAAAGTTTGGAGCTTCTGTGTCCTTCACAGGGAAAAACATAATGTCTACAATAGCAGGGACAGAAAGACAGAGGTAAACAAACTGCTCTGCAGAGGGATTGACCCTTCTCAGGGATCAATCTCCCCTAGAGAGCAGATCTCTAGGCTCCTGAATGTATGGGACTGTCTGTCATGCCTTCCCTGAGCTGCTATGCAGCAGGGGAGAAAATAGCTGATCCTGGTGATTAGGTTTTGGAAGGCTGGTGTGTCATTTGTACGGCACGTACAAGCCCAGCATCATGCTGCCAGAGGGCTCCCAGCAATCCGCGTCACACCGTAAGTTTCCCATCTGATGAGAGCAGTAACCCTGGGGTCCTGTTGCTCCGTTGTCCTGGACGCAATGCATGCTCTGTGTAGATGATATTTCCAGGCTTGCTGACAAATGCCTTAGAGCAGCGATCACTGTTCAGTGTTGTCTCTGGTATAAAGGACTCAGAGGGATCGGTTCTTGTAGCTTACAGAACACCAGTGCTCTGCCTTAAATGTCATGTTTAAACCAGTAGCCAAATGTTTAAATTAGTATTAATAAACTGATTTCTTTTCATGGGAAAACCAGCTAAGGGCACTGCAAAAGCCTCTGTATGTCATATGTAGTATTTTTCCTTTTAACTTTCTGTAAAATCATTTTTATATCTGAATAGTATGCGAAGTCTTAGCATTTGCATACCACAGCACTAATTGCTCTATTAACAGGAATACTGAGAAAATATCATTTGTTTGCAAGCCAGAATATCAAAGAGATTTACACAACCCATTAGGACAGCCAGCACAGCAGATATTATTTGTCCAAATAAGCAATATAATTGTATCAACTATTTTTGTAATTAATTACTGCATTTGTATTTTATCAGAGTAGTCAGAGTTTTCTCTTTTAAAAACAATCGTTTCATTGTTAAAAAAAATAACTTAACCATAGATCTATGTACCATTAGTCACTGTAAAATTTCCAACTGATAAATCCTTTTTAAGGACTATGTCACAGAAGGTATAGTGCACAGAAATGCAGGCAGCAGTTTTTTGCTGCAATAAAGCTGTTTTACACCAACTCAGGGGTTGGAAAAAATATTTGCAATCTGCTTCTCTCTTCCTAATATTGGCTCACTTCAACCTGAAAAACATAAAATACAAAATTCATGCTGTGTTTTCAAGTGATGCACTCCAGGTCTGACAGGACCCCATACAATTATTCAGTTGCCAAATTCACCCAGAAACAGTTGTATGTTATTATAAAAGAATGAAACAGAAGTGGGTTTGGAGCTTTTTTACAGTGTAAAAATATTGTTGTTCAATTTCTACATTTTGAATTTTAAGTTAATCATGGTACTTGAGAGTGACACTATCTCTAGCCACCAAACGGATTCGCTTTTGACCTTTTTCCTACTTACCACCTTTTATGATGAAAAAGCAAAAAAATTCTGTGTTGTGTGAGAAAGTCAGTGGAGCAAAAAGGATCCTCTGCAATAGCTTTTAGGATTATAAATTCCAAGTGGCATTGAAAAATATGCTTTTATTTTCCGATATATATATATATATAATTAATGAAAGTAAAACAACAGCTTCCTCTTTCTCTCAGAAAAGTAAATGACAGAACTCCTGTGGGATTTTCATAGGAATCAGGTTCAGGAATACAGCAACTCCTATTTTACACATGCATTTTTTGCCTGTTGATTGGTATTCATAGTGGGGGGTTCTTTGGGTTTTTTTTTTTTTTTGCTGATATTAGCATCTTTCAGTTGAATAGATTTCATGTTCCTGATTTTACACCCTATTAACTTGATTTTCTTCTACACTGCAAATATTTGAATTTCTGCATTAAACTGTGAACCCAGTTCTCAAAAACCTACATCAGAGTGAGATTACATTACAGGAATCAAAGACTGAAAACTCATTTTTTCAGTCAGAATTTCTCACAGAAAAAGTAATTAACACAGAACATTTTTAAAAGTGAAAAGCAAAGAAAAATTAATTGTTGTTTTACTTCCCCTGCTGGTTTTTATCTTGCAGATCCGTTCATCTATCAGTGCGTTGCTGTTTCCCAAAAGGCCATTCAGCTGGATAAGACATTTCCTGATTGCAGCAGTAATTCTGGCTTTTAATAACCTGCTTGTAATTTTTGTTCCAACTATTAAAGACATCTTTGGATTTATTGGTAGGTTTCATAAACATTTTGTTAATTCCTTTTACAACACATTTACATTCATGGACTGAGTGACAGTCTCAGTTTGGGTCTTACAGTAGAGTGATATAAACACAGATTAAAGTTAAAAGGCATATCATTCCCAAACATTCCCAAAGCTGAAGGCTACCCAATTTTGTTGCTACCTTGCATGAGGCACAAGGAATCCAATAATCCCAATATAAAAACTGGTAAGGAATCCCCATTTTGACAAAAAGGTTGTTTAATATATGTGGAGAAGCGGGAAATCACCTTTGGTTTGCAAGCACCTATAGCCTGAGCAAAATGCATTGACTTCTAAACTGTGACATAAGAAAAAGGAGAAAAGTGGCACGTTTATTTTGACATTCATAGTTCTCTCCCTATCTCTTTCTTTTGATCAATTTTGGCCTCTGACTAAAGTGGTCAATGAAGAGCCTCTGTGCTCGGAGCTGCTTGAAGACTCATTGATGCCGATGCCCTTGAGAAAGACATCTCCAAGGGCTTTCTGGAACTGGTTTGCTCCTCCCTGCCTGTTGTGCTTGGGCCACAGTGCTGGTATCTGCTGCGCAGAGAGGAGTAGGCACTTCCTAGGCACAGATCACCCACTCTCTTTTCAATACCTGCTTTTCAGGGTCATCCCGCCCTGGCAGTGTCTGTTTGTCCTTGCTTCACCAGCTGACATGCAGACATCGGTTTGAAAAAATCCTCTCAGTAACAAGTGTCTCTTCAAGCCCCGAGCACTCAAACAAGTGTTTGGACATCTACAGCTTTCCATGAGTACTGTCTACAGAGAGAACATTTTGTGCAGCTGGGCTTGGAAGAGCAACTGCCTTCCCACATGCTCTCTTTTGCAGATGCACCACATTGCTTGTCTGACAGATGGTGCAGTACTCAGCTCTGCTCTCTCTTCCAGGAGCCTCTTCTGCTACGATGTTGATTTTCATCCTCCCTGGTGCCTTCTACCTGCGTCTTGTTGAGAAGGAACCCCTGAGGTCTCCCCAGAAGATCGGGGTAAGAGAGCTGGCAGCAACTGCAAAAAGAACTGTGGGAGGGAGTGTGCTTTCCACTGGTCACAAATACTCAGACCTTTCACTTGCAACATGTGGCAGTTGCTCACAGACGGTAGCATTTCACTCAAAATATAGGTCGGAGAGTGTGATTCACCACAGGCTTCATGAGCTGAAGCCTTTAGAGCCCTACCACTCCTGATACACAACACTAAGTGTTTAGGACAAAGTGTGTCTTAAACCACTACAAAAAGGCATTTATTTAATCTGATCTGAAGTCTAGTTAACACCTGCATTTGCAAAATAGCACCAAGACTAAGTAAGTGTATAAGGAGCTATTGGTTCATGCTAGAAGGCTAGCTGTGGATTAACAGGAAGATTTGAGGTCAAGGTTAAGAGGGAAATTGTACTGCAGAGATAAATAAGTAATAGTGATTTCCCATCTGAGACAGATCCATACACCTATAGGAGACATATATGAAGGTCTACCATTTGTGCACAGCATGTGTCTATATGTCATGCTGGACTGCCACAGCAGTACCTTTCATCCTGAATATCAATAAATGTCTGCATATTTAACTATCACCAAGGAGATATTCTTCGAAAATTTAATCAGAAAGGTTATTGATGAAATACACATGGAGGCACATAATGCAAAGAGATGAGTACTGATCCAAAAAACATGGAAGTTAACCAATACGTACAGCAAGTATAAAAGAAGAGGTTTGTTATCCTGAAATTATTTCTACCATGACTTTTGGAGCTGTTATTCTAGAGAGACTGTGAATATTTGTTCGTGTCTCCTTGTTTACTCTTCGTGTTGCTGTGTGTTAGGCACATCTAGAATTTCACACCCTGCACTGACATTACATACAATATTCATCTTTGTGTTGAAAGGCAGAATAATTTTAAGTATGGACAGATTATGGTAAACTAAAGACCCAGTAAAGCAGAGAGTGACTACAAGCATCTGAATCACTTGAATATACACAGAAATACCTTTAGATAAGATATATGGGCTTGCCTGCTTGTCTAATAAGAATGTCAGAGACTATGATCACTTATTGAAAATTCATCCATTTTTAAAGAAAAAAAAAAAAAAAAAAAAAAGCAGTTCCTGTGTTACATTCTGTATTATTGTTCACAGTAACAAAATGGGTTGTCTTCAGATCTAGCCCTGTAAAGCCTGTCTCTCTTGGACTGAAATTCACACAAGACTAACTTTGATTCATGTAGCCCTGTATGACATTACTTGGGCTTTAGTCACAGAGAATGACCCAAACTCAGGCCCTGGGTGATATATAAATGTGGCTCCACTGGGACAGTCTGTGAGCAACAGCCTGCTCAGTCACTTGTTTTATTAATAAAATTTCATTTTCCAATTGCAGGCTCTGATTTTTCTCATAGTTGGCATAATCTTCATGATTGTGAGTATGACTCTTATTGTAATGGACTGGATTTACAATCCCCCAAGTTCCAGGCATCACTAACCTGTGGAGACAACCAAGCGCTTTTTATAACATAAATATTTATATTGTGTGCTCCGAAAAACATCTAAATGGGATTGTTATTCCTGGCTAGTAACTGCAGTACTTTGAAAACAGTTTCTGGTAAGGTCACAAGAACCCAATGGAGTCTATGTCATCCTTTTCAATAAGGATCGTTATTTATGCATTAGAAACCTGAGCTTAGCATTTCTGGCCAGGTGAAATGAAATGTGTGGTGTGAATGCTTCCTATTTTCAAAACCAAAATAACTTTGTACATAGTCCTCAAAAATAGCATGGCGTCACCCCTTTCAAAATCTCACATCATGATCATAACCACAGCTCCTAGAGCCTTGGAAAGGTAATGGCCAGAAAACCAGATGGCGCCTTGTTCTCAGTCTGAAGCTCATGGGAGTGGCTGCCCAGGTCCAAGAGAAATGGTACAGTTTTGGTAGGGGATCTGAAACGTTACTCCTCACTGCCTGATAGACCAATCTTCCTATCAGAAAGATGATGGCTTTGACAAGCCAGTGGACAAAGCTGAGCATTAGATTTGTTGTCCAAATGCATCTCCCTTGGCAGATGATGGCTTGTCGTACAGAATAAAGCTCTCTCACACAGGTCCTGTGTTGGAACATGTTCTTGAAGAACAGTTGAACATTCATTTTGCTGTTAAAGATGCCTGTGCTGGGAACATCAGACATTTCTGCTGTAGGTTTTTTTTTTCTTTACTTTTTTAATTGTTGTGTGAGCTTGCATCACTGAACAAGTTTTATCCTCTGTAGAAACTTGTCTTCCACTCTCACAGGAATTTAAAGAGACCACAAGGTGTGGCAAAGTACCCTATCCAGTATTGTTCAGTACTTGTATATTTGATAAATGTTCAGTGCAGGAAACTGTAATTTGTTATATATAAAAATATATGTATTTATGTATATAATTTTTTGTTTTCCTCCAGTCATAAAAATATTACCCTGTGGTAAATGATTTTTGAAATTTTTTTATGTGTCACTCTGTTTTCATAGCCACACACTTAATATTGTTTTGATGAAAACATATTGAATTGATGGGTTTGTAAAAGGTTCATTTTTATTCACCATTGTATAAAATATACCTGTAGTCACCTAACTGTTACCTGTGTAAAAACACATTCAGGTGTATACTACTCATGTTACAATAAATTGCAAGATGTTTTCCTCTGGAGAATTTTTAATATGTGCCTCAAAGTTGTATTGCCGTTGTACACCAAAAATTTGGATAACTTGCTAGGTTGCTGTACCTTATCTTGCCTATGCATACACTAGCATTCAGCAATGTCATATGTCATTAAGGTATGCAAAGGAACGACATTACTGACTATCTTAAGTGTATCATGCTATGCAGCGCAAGACAGAAAAAAAAGGTTACAACCTATGTTACATGGATGCTTAATTGGCACTCAGATCATGTTTTGGGCTATGCTGTGGAGTACTCACTACATATGCTCTCTGTACACACCAGGGAAAAGTAGGAAGAGAGGTCACATTAACTCCTTAGCACAGGGAATGAGGGGGAAGGTGAGACTCTTGGTTTTATCACACTTACACAAGTCCAGGCTCACGTAATTGGAGTTTTGATTTTCCAACTTAGAAATCTGTTGAACACACACCTGTGAACTCAGAAGGCTATGAGGCAATTGGAAGTTGTCTCTGCTTGCTCCTCAGCTTCGCACAAAAACCTGTATGTGTGTGTATGCATAAATGTATGTATACTTAAAGATTAACTGAAAAAGCATATCCGTGCCAAATGCTGCCTTTCTGAGCAGTATTGTATGCTCACTTGAGTACTGTATCCTTAATATACTGGGAAACACTTCCTCATGAATGCTAAGTCTGGCTTTGCATTTTTAAAGAAAAATGTGCCAATAGTATTTACCTCTGGTTTAAGCAGACTAATAAAAATAATGCTCCTTTATTACTGAAGAGGCTTTTAACATGGACTGTAATTAATAGTAACACAACACCACACCTCTCTTACTGATACCATTACTGAGAGTTCCATGTATGAAATTGTAACTGCATCTTTCCTTCAGAGTAAAAGCACATGTCATGACTACAACCGCATGTAGAGACTCAGGGATTCATGTAGCCCACCTAAAATATAGATGACTGCCAGAAAATAACAGAAGAACTATGGAACAATGGCATTAACTCACTGCATTTTTATGACACAAAACTGTCAGTGTCTAAAAGAGAGGTACAGAGGCTGCAAAATGTCAAGTTTTCAAGTTAAAATACATTGGTCACAGTGATATGCAGCTGCAGTGCACACTGAAAGTTCACTAGCTTATTAGCACTGCTGCAAATGGTGAATGTTGGAGTTTCTTACTTCTTTTGTATTGTTGACAATAGGCCTGGTGAGGATTTTTATTACAAAACCATCTGTGGATGTATAATAAATTAATTTTTCAAAGACTGTAGATTTTTTTTCTTCTGTTTTAGGCTAGCAGGAGAAGGAATTCTTTTCAAAAATCAAGTAGAGTCAAGCTGGTAGCCTTAACACAGGCATCATTAAAACTGTATTCTCTTTTAAGAGAGAAATTTGTTTATCCATGTATCTGCAGATGAGCAAGACGGCAGCCCCTTCATGTAATAACCCTTTCACATTCCCTGTTTTGTATCTATTCATGGAGCTGCATAGACATCACCGGGTAAAGAATGTCTGCTGTTAAAAGTGGGGTTATCTATGAGATACTGAATGTCTTTGGATTAACTGGGATACACAGTATAGCAGCTAAGTATAGCCACTAATTGTACTATAGGAGTAAATACAGTATATCACTAAGTATAGTATAGGAACACGCACCAGATGGTACTGCTCTGTATAAATACATCCTATGATTGCAGCTGTGGGTTTTCCTGCTGTTACATATTTGTCTGGTGTATAATCACAGCTCAGAATATACTGGTCTACACATACCTCCAGCACCGATGAGCTCATGGGAAAAACATGGGGCCAGCCAGCATTTACAACCTGCCCACTAATAAGGAAGGCACTGCAGACCCAGATGCATGGTCAACAACTGCGACACACAAACATCCGCCCTGATTTTCTCCTTCCCTTGTAGTTCGGCATCCTTAATTCCTTGCAGCACCAGCTTTGCTCTGTCTTGATGGTGCTTGAGGTATAAATTTCTAGTAGCAGGAGCCTCTTTTAATTAAACAATTGCAATTGTGGCAAGTGAGTGACTGGAGTTAAAAGTAAAAGGTATGTCTTCATGGGCAAGAAAAAAACAATGCAAATGTATTAGAAATTTTAGAGGTCAAAGAGATGTGTCATTAAATGGATGTGACAAGAATGACAGAAGTGATATGGGGGGGGGAACAAACCAGAATAATGAATAATTCAGCTCTGGAAAGGGGCAGAACAAGGGACACTCATTAGAGGGCAAAGTCCTCTCGAGTCCATAAATAATCAAAGATTTTTTTTAATAACATCTGTCTTAAAGAGGGGCAGCAGGCCTAAGTCAGAACAGCTGGCTTTGGTGTTAATTTTCAGTAAACCCTGATGTGCTTGGTTGGTTCTCAATAGCTGACATAATAGTAATTAAAACTAGACAGTGATTACTTACTAGGAGGTCTAGTTGGTGCTATAAGTGGAAAATTTCCATTTATTTGACTTTAAATTTCAATGTAAGTTTTACTGAAAATATGCTATTGCAACAAAATTCTGGCAGAGCCCAGTCAAACCTGAGAGGAAACCTGCCTGGTTTTCCATTACTCTGCCTGACAAGGTGCTGTGGGCTTGGGGTGGGGGTTACAGTTCCCAGCCACCACGTGGCAATGGGAAAGGGCCAGCCCACTGACACCTAGCCCAGACAGCCCCAGTGCTTTGGCTGGGGCTCTAGGATGAGCTTGGCGTCATGGAGTTTCCTTCTGTGAAGCTTGGTCTCTGTACTGCAGTGGCAAGCCTGTCAATATTTCCATGGTATTTTATGGTGTCTAGTAGAATCCTGGTAAAAAAAAAATCTGCAAACAATTAAAAGCTTGTGTTGAACCTGGGTGATAAAGACAGTTTTCTTAAGAGTATGAGATATGCGAAGCTGGAAGCAATCTCAAGTAACCTCTTACTCCATACCTGGGTTAGATAGCAGTCTTAGGCTAGTGTTTGTAGATAACAAAATCGGCTTGAGCTGCTTGTTTCAGACATCTAGTGAAGTCAAAGAAAAAAAATGATGTGCTGACTGGTCTCACAAGCGTTAAAGTGTGGAAGAGATGTTTCCAGCTATGCAGATACATCACTGATACCTCAGTACCCTCTGCACAAAAAGGTGCTGGGGACATTCACTGTGCTGCAGACCTGCTGCCTTCATCAGCAAAGCATTAACACTGAAAGGAGATACGTCATGTGGAGCCTAATCCCCTTGCCCACCACCTGAGCCAAGTTCTAAACCCAGTGCATCGCATAATGATAAATAGCTTTGGAAATCAATACACCGTCCTAATTTTGCTACTTAAAATGAGAAGGAGACCTTGTGCTGTTAGTAACAGTGAAACAGAAGGTGTTTATCACCCAGCAAAAGCAAAACTAAAAATAAAAGGATGCCTGTTTGGCTGCAGCTCTGCAGAACACTTTGAAGTGGATGTTTCAAGTTCCACACACTCAAATGGAAAGTATTCACAGCATTCATTCAGCTTTACATGTAACATGCACCTCTCCTGGCTCATTTATCTTAAGGCTTGGGAAAGTCACCCTCTCCTCAGTACCAGATTGTCTATGCATAAATTATTACCTAGTGGTTTATTCCCAAAAGGAGAGTCTGTACCTCCTCTCAGGGGGAAACTTGCCAATGGCAGGAAGCAATGGATTCATGCCATCAGCATCAGCCTCCTTTTCACTCTCTGACTGAGGCGAAAATTCTATCTCTTCCACCACAGACCAGCCAACGCTTCCCACCCTTTCTTTCCGAGATGATTTGGTTTAGTTTCTTCACTAGCAGTGCAAGCTATTGACCCAGGTTCCAGATTGCCACAGTCAGACTAGCTCCACGTGCATGAATTAATACAAATGCTCACGCTAAGACTGACATTTCTCCTTTTAATTCCCACCTTTAACTTGGTCCATCCTTAGCAAGGTTGGAGGGCTTGGCACAAAACATTCCTGAACTTCCCCAGGAAGAAGCAGCTGCTGAGGCAGACACCTTTTTCATACCCCACCTTATTTACTGTTTCCTACAGGTCACTTGGTGGTATCCCCTTCACTTGTAACAGCACCTCACCATTCAGAGGCACTTCAGCCTAATACATGACTAGTGTAGAGAAATAGATGCTTTATTTATGTCCTCAAAGGCCCATTGCAGGGGTTAGGAGCCACCTGTTTCTCTCCTTCAGCTACAGTGATAAAACTTACATCTATCTGAAACCCCCAACAAACTGATATAAATCTTCTGATGGTGCCTGAGCTCTCTTAATACACTCCTTTGTTCTTAATAATGCTTTTGCACTCTACAGTTCTTCTTATAAAGCTTCTGCAAAATGCCATTTAGCCCTTTTTTCAATCCAGCCTCAAAGAAAACAAACATTTTAATTACCCCTCCTTTTACACCATTAGTAACTGGGCAGATACAAGCTCAACAGAAAATTATTTACCCATTATTTTCTCCAGGAAATCTGATGTCAAATTAGGCTGTTGCAGGAAATGTGGTTGTTCCTGGTATTGCTCATTAAGAATATGCAAGACACGGAATACTGCTACTAACCTCACCCATAACAAGCTGGGTAAACATCTGCATAATGTGTGGCTAAAGCAGCTGGCAATTAGAGCAGCTGTGCTACTAGAAGCTATTGGGAAATCAAAGACAAGATTACTCAGAAAGCATGTTTCTCTGAAACCGTCTCCAATGTCCAAGGCTTCATAGCACTATGTGAAATACACTGAATTGCATTCAGACTAACATTCATGGTGGGATGACTCAGGCAACCTAGTCAGGAAAAATCATTTTCCTACATACAATCATATACACTGCCAGAGCCATGAACTGACATTTTGGTTAAATGGGAATTTTTCCTGCCTTCAGGTACAAAAGAAAGACAAGGACAAATTCAGTATTTCTGCAAAATAAAAATAAAAGGTATCACCAGTATCCTTTGGATGGAACCAAAGCCATTTCCTTCCCATAGACACTGTGCCACCAGCAGCATCCTTAACTTCAGAAGTTAGAAGTGTGCAGTTAACACTACTTCAATCTGTACTTCAGGCACTCTGAAGCACAATCACCGCAAGGGGCAGGTTATTTATGCAGTAGAGGGGATGTTTTTCTAAAACACTGAAGCCAACTAAGTGCCAAAGACCTTTGCCAGCATCTTCCAAATTCAATGCCAAATCAGAGAAAAACCTCACAGCTGTGTGCACATGTGAACAAGTTTTTTACAATACCCACTGCAGCCTGATCAATATTTTGATTGGTTATCCCTGTAAACACCAGGAAGCAAACTACTAGTATGAGAATAAGAAAAGTCTCCTATAGTCAAACTGGCGAACTTTTTTTTTTTTTCACTTTCAGTTTTTTCTATTAACCATTATGCTCCACAATCACTGAATAATATGAACTAAGCAGTGTATGGGTACTACCAATAAAATGTGAACCCTAGAAGCAGAGGGCCTGCAGGGCTTGCTGATGAGCATTGCCTTCTGGCACTATGGAGCCAGGCACAGCATTTTCTGTTCTTTAATCAGCAGTCAGTGGGACAGGGTACTTTTTTGCCCTGTTGGACACAAGAAAATCGAGTTGCCCACGAGCAAGTATTTGAAAGCGGTAGCAGGTGTACCAGGTTTGCATGCCCAGGTTTTGGTAGCTGAGGTAGCTATGGGGGTGGCTTCTGTGAGAAGCTGCCAGAAGTTTCTCCCATGTCTGGTAGATCCAATGCCAGACAACCCCAAGATGAATCTGCTGCTGGCCTAGGCTGAACCAATCAGGAATGACAGTAACCCCTCTGTGGTAACATGCTAAGAAGGTGGAAAAAAAAGTTACTGTGCAGATGACAATTGCAGCCAGAGAAAAGCAGAGTGAGAACTGTGAACAACAACACAGATACAAGGTCGGTGGAGAAAGAGGGGGAGTAGGTGCTCCAGGCCCTGGAGCTGAGGTTCCCTTGCAGCCCATGGTGCAGACCATGGTGAGGCAGCTGTGCCCCTGCAGCCCATAGAGGATAACCAGGGTGCAGAGATCCATCTGCAGCCCGTGGAGGAGCCCACACCGGAGCTCGTGGATGCCTGACAGAGGCTATGACCCTGTGGGAGGCCCATGATGGAGCAAGGTCCTGGCAGGGACCTGCTTATCCATGGGGAGAGGAGCCCACTCTGGAGCAGGTTTTCCTGGCAGGACTTGTGGCCCTCTGGGGGACTCACGCTGGAGCAGCCTGTTCCTGAAGGATTTCATCCCATGGAAAACTGACCCAGATTGCAGTAGTTTGTGAAGAACTGTTTCCCGTGGGATTGACTCACACTGGAGAAGTTCATGGAAGACTATTTCCCATGGGAAGGACACCATGGGGAGCAGGGGAAGGACTCCTCTCCCTGAGCACCAGCAGAAACAACAGCTGGCTGCAACCCCCATTGCCCATCTCCCCACGCCACTGGGGGGGAGGAAGTAATACTTAGAAGGAGGGAGGGGTGGGGGAAAGGTGTTTCTAAGTTTTATTTTACTTCTCATTCTCCTGCTCTGATTCTGTTAATAATAAATTTCATTAATAACCCCACTTTGAGTCTGTTTTGCCCGAGACAGTGATCGGTAAGTGATGTCTCCCAGCCCTTATCTCAGCTCATGAACCCTTTGTTGTATTTTCTCTCCTCTGTCCAGCTGCAGAGGTGAGTGAAACAGCAGCTTTAGCGGGTACCTGGAGTCCAGCCAGGTTCAGCCCACTACAGCAGGTCACTTGAAATGTCCAAGACTGCCCTGCCTGTCACAGAAGGCTGTGCCACACACTCCAGCCTCAGCAGCAGCTCCCAGGAACAGTTTTATCTCCCTGGAAGCTCCAACTAAAACTTGCTTGTTTTAGTCCGTATTCTCTGCCAAAAGCTAAAAATAGTTTTCCTGCAAACCTGCTTGGGGAGAAAAACTGCAAGGGCTAGTGAAATGGAGACAACTTCAGAGTTCTTAAACATTATTATTTGGGGTGGAAAGGGGAGACAGACCCTTTTAGCCTCTAAGATATAATGTTTAACCTATGTGAAGAAGATCTGTGATGTTTTGCTCCCAGTTTCTATATGCTGTGATTTCATCTGAGCACTAAAAACTACCTCTTCATCTTCTTTGATTCTTATATTCTGTCTATCTTCATCCCTCGATATTTGCTAGTGTCCACACTGTAGGTCTATGACAGTTTCCACAGCTATTAAACACTGTATTTCAGCATGTATTGTAAAAAATCGACAGGGATTAAAAAAACACTAGTTATATCTATCCCCTTAAGAAAAATGAGGAAAAACTTTTTTTTATTTGCTCTGGTATATTTACCAGAACATTCAATGTTGTTCCATAGCCATGTTGAAAGTGGTGAACAGAAGACAAGGGATAAACATTCACCAGAATGATGGGTTCCACTATCTGACCCTCACTTCAGACTGGAGATATGAAAACCTTTCTCCTTCAGTTGGAGTGCAGAAGGTGAGGAAGTAGGAAAATACTAACTTTTCTACAACATCTGCTTAAGTATCACCCATGTGTTTTGCTCTCCTTGTTTCTGAACACAGAAGTACTTTGCTCAGGACAATTCTCATGCAAGGAGATGACCTGAAAAGCATCAATGTGTAAATGAATTCATCAGAATGGTTGCTGCCACTCTGAGGAGACATGCAATCTGTGACAGATAATACATAAACACACGTCGCTATAGCAACACTAACATATGTTTCCTGAAAGGTCCAATCCCTGAGGGACTCATTCAAGCCTTCATGGAAAGTTTCATCTCCCTGGCGAAAGGCACCATCCCATGAGATGGAACTGGCCAACACACCATTCGTTGTATGAATTACTGGTCACTTGGGACTGAAACAAGTGATGAGAAATAGTTTGTGAGAAACTCAACATCCAATCAAAACCCTCCAGATCTAAGTAACTAACAAAAGTATTCGTAAAAATACAGTGTCTTCCTGTGAGAATGCACAACAATCAGTAAATATGAAGTTAACTGTTTGCCCTGAAGAGTGAGATCATCTCTCCTAAGGTATACAGTTTTGATACAGCATATATCTAGTACTGGTTGGCATGAAGTTACTACAGTAAAAGCAAGTAGAAAGATTGACATGCACCCAAAGACAAGTGGCAATCAAAAAACAAGAAGAAACATATTCAATATGTTCCTGAAATAATTTTCCTCCTTCTGTTTTAAGGATCTTCATATATTGCATATACTATTATATATGTATTACATACATATATTACGCAAGTGCTAATACAGGTTAACTCTAAGCTCTTGGTTTATTCCATCACAGCTGTCATCTCTACATAAAATATCAATTACAGCATAATCTGCTGGGTTTTTTTCTCGTGGGTCACTGTTCCCTGATTTTTACTGAAACCAGGAACACAAAATACCATGTGCCAAGCACCTGACATACTGAAAAAATGTACAATATTTCTAACATCTGGGTTAAAATCTTATATTTACATTTATGATACATGAAATATGATATGAATATGATGCATTTGGATTCAGTTTCCACTGATCTACTGATAATATTAACATGTCCTTTGAAAGCATTCTGTTCAGTTGCATTCCAAGTTCAAAGGGATTTTAACCTCAATGAGGTAAATCCCAGTCAGAAACCAAATAAGTAAAGTTGTAGTAGTAGTAGTAGTAGTAGTAGTAGTAGTAGTAGTAGTAATAGCAGAAATCAGAAATTTTGTCCTGCTGTCATATCTGTCCATAGTTATATCCTTATGCAGGATTGGCAGAAGGAAGGTAGGGGTGCAACTTGACAGCAAAAAAATCAAGAATCCAGTCCTGAGATTTATGCAATATAAGGAGTTCTATTTTGCATTTTCTTTTCCAGTGTCTGTCATCACACTGATGAGCCTCAGCACAGAACAATGTCATTTTTAAAACAGCCAGACTATGTGGGTGGCTATTTTAAACGTTGTTGGACAAAGTTGCATATCATAGAGGTCACAGGGTTGGAGGAAGCTGTAGCCATGTGCCCGGCGTATTGTTGACACAAGGCAAGATGTCTTTGTTATTAGACACTGATTAGATCTTCTTTTTGTGTTAAATGCCCTTTTGTAATTGGCACCACTCACTGGCATGAACTGTGAGAGTTCCACAGGAACTGCTAGCCCCAGCAGTAGCCTTTAGTCAAAGGAACCAGAAATAGCCAGGCACTTGCCCTGACTGGTGCCTGTGAATAATCCTGCTGATATTTCTGCCTGGAAAAACCATCCAGCCACATATCTCTGACAAGAGTTTTCAGCATTAGCAAAAACTTATAAACTGCTAATAGTCAGACACTAAATCTTAACATAAGAGGGAAGAGAAGTGAACCTAGTGACAGAAGGCACAGCTGCTTGCTGGCCATCAACATCACCTGCCCCAGTGCTGCACCCAGCAGTGCCCGGGCATCCTTTCCAGAGCTCACCAAAGTGACTTCAACCCAGCAGGCAGATTGTGCTCTGAAATTCTGGATGAGCACTCACATGTCCCTTCCAGTGGCTCTGCCATGGGGCTGCATTTCCAACAAAGGACAGTAATATCACTGGGCGAGTGATATTTCAAATGCTAAAGTCCTTTCTCCAATGAACACATGCCCATCCATCATCATATGAAGGGTCACTGAAGGCAGCCACCTGATACCCTTTAACTTTCAGGTTATGAGTAAAGGTGATGCTGAAACAAATTGACTGATACCTGTTCTCTGAGTTAATCTGTCTATTGTAACCAACAAAATTGCTTCTGCTTGCGTTTGAGGTTTGTATGAGCAAAGAAAATTTCTCTTTGACATTTCTGGCAATGTCAAACAGTTCTGCAAGAAGTAATCCACAATGTCCACAAGAAAAATCTGCATTTTGAAATAATCTCCACATTGCTGTTTACTGATTGCTCATTCCCATGTAAAGAGTGTAACAGGTTCTTTAGTTTCTGCAGAGCGTGACATACTAATCCTAACCACTAACACTAACAAGCTGAGGAGGAATTTCTGCCATACCCACTCCTGTTTCTTAAAACATCACCCTCAAACTGACTGAATAAGAGCCAAGTATGGTGACAGATTATACAGAGTCACTGCTATTCTGTGCCACCTTGCAGAGGGTAGTTGGGTGTTCTCTGTCCAGCCTTTTGACTCGTGTTTTGAGAAAGTCTCCATGAGCTGCTGTACTTAGAATAACTTCACATAATTCTTGAGGTATCAGGCAGAAACAATGATGACTTTAAAATGACAAATTTCCCATGACAGATTCTAGATGGGGAAAAAAATTGTTTTCCCCAATTATAACTGAAGAAATGCCAGGCCAGTCTCTAGGCTAATATACCTTCGAACCTGGAGGGTGCAGGTCCATCTGTCTCGACTCTGTAGGGAGAAGACAACTTTTGTCTGATTGGTTCTAAGAAAAAGGAAAAAAAGTGGAACAACCTTAAATGGTATCTATAGGTAGAAAAAAAACATAGTTGTGATGGTCCATAAGTACAAAATTTCAGTCATTATAGATTTAATTACTTCTGCCACCAGTACTAAGAAAGATAACAGACCATGAAGCAATCATATTCAAGTGCACTAAAATCCTGTCTCTGCCTTCGCTGGGAAAATCGCAGCACTGAAATGTCCAGAAAAAAAAACCCCATTGCAAATGTCACTGAATTGCTAAGGAGCTGAGGCTAAGCTCATCACAGTACCCATAATGCTGGGAGAAGTTATTCAGAACCAAAGCAGGATCATCCCATTTGTTCCACAGGAGAGAGGATTCAGTCTCAGAGGCACCTCTGAGAATGTCCATGGGCTGCATCCCGGGAGAAGTTTGGAGTGGATACCAAGAGGCATGCAGATGGGGCAGCAGAATAAGGGATCCCTGCGGAGTTCAGCCCCTGTGCTGCTAGGGCTCACATTGATACTAGCACCTGACAAGGTGAAGCCACATAAGGTGCAGTCATGCAGAGTGGCCCTGCAACCAGGCTTACTCTCAGCAGCACAATCTGTTCAGTCAGTTCTTGCTCACCAGCCAGCAGATTACTTCCTCTGCAGATAACACCTCACAGGACAGAAATAACAAAGCTGTCTCTACTTAGGCAGTGTGGCTATGGCAATACCATATAGCTCATGTCCATACGGACAACCAAACTGTGATGACCATATCCATGCTGCCTCCAGCTCCCTAAATTGTCCCTGTCTACCTTGGTCTAGAGGAGAATTAATTGGCAAAGGGGAAAATCACATTGAGGAGTGTGTGAAAAATTAAAGACCACAGTCTGAGTCTACAATACTTTCAGTATGTCTAACTAGTCGATTAGTTCTAAAACTTTTCATATGGCTGAGGTACCCAAATTGGTTTTATTTGGGTCAGGCACAGCTCTGCTCCCACTGAGCTAGCTGGAAGCACCATGTCTGCAACCGCAGAGCACAGCACCAGGAGCTGGTACACCTGAGCATGTTCTGTACCTCCATACCTGGCTCCCTCCTGCTTCCTGCTCTGGGCCCTCAGAACCAATGACTCTGATCCTACCTGAGATGGTTTCCAGTAGCCACAGGACAGCACACAATAACTGGGAAGCCCTCTGTGAATGAGTTCACCTAGCAGCATCATGCATAATTCCAAGTTGGCTTTAAATGGGGCTGCCTAGGAAAGCCATAGTATTTGTATTACTCAGGTCTTCCAGCCCCATTTTTCCTTGCATAGTTAAAGATGACAGGACATAAAAGCATAAGGAAACAGGCAAAAACCTAGGCTACACACTATCATCCGGGAAAGCCCTTGTAATAGCACAAACAAAACTTTAATTTGTACTTTTAGCTTCCATTGCATGACTTCCTTTTGGGACAGTTTCTGTGTCCTTCAGATGCATATTAAATGATGTAGGGACTGATCCTGCAGCTTTTATGCATTCTTTTGTTTTGAGTGCCTGCTCCTCCAGGACTAAGGTCTAAGTGATCATTTCCATCTCCTGCTTTGTATATTATTGATCTCCCTGTATTTCCCCTGGCAAAGACTTTCAAAGCCAAAGGAAATAAAACAATACTTCCCTCTACTGGAAGACCCAGGAATTCTGCAAATTAGTGCCAAGTGTTAAATTTTTCTGAGAAACTTTTGCTGGGTTGAGAGACAGGCCGTAGCAGCAGGGGGCAAAGAAAACAAAGGGGAGTTAGAATTTTTTGTTTGGTTCTTAGCCCTGGATCAAAGCTTTGGGGAATTCCTATATAACTCAGTCTTTTTCCTCCAAATTTTAGTCAATATCTTGTGGGGTTTACTTTATTATTATTTTATTTATTATTTTTATTTTATTATATTATGATTTTAATAATCTATTATTTTAATTACTCTTGCTCCTCTGAAAACTCTCATGCCATTTAGGGTATATACTGATATTTTTAAGTCTCACTGTGTGTGTAATTTTCTGGATCTGTTGCATGGTTATTAGCTAGATTTTCTCAGGCTTCAACTACATGGCCTATTCTAGGACTCCAACAACAGTTTCGAAAAAAATAATTAATCACCACCAATGAACATCTTGGAAACTCCCACTGGGGGTATGATTCAATAGCTAGCCAGGAGAAGCTCCAGGGGACATGGAAAAGTTTCACTTGTGGCTTATAGATCTTGTTGAGAAGGCTGTTCCACGGGGTGATTCCCAATGGAGTCAGAGGAGCCCAGAGATTTCCAGCTTTTTTTATAAATCAGGATCATGTAAAGCAAGGTCAAGAACCAGCTGTCCCGTTCCTGATTTCCAGGCATCATCTACTGGCAGCTGTCCATGAGCTTTTCTATAGATAGACAGATTTCTAGTGGTTGTGAAGGCCACAAGGAAACTTGATAATAGGGGAGATTTATACCAACTACTTCCCAGATACCTCTGTTCTCAGTTTTGCCTCTGTCAGGTTGCCTCCCAGTCTGTTGTAGGGTTCTGCACAATGCTTACATTACCTTCCATACCTTCTGATTATTCATAAGTTACTTCTGTAATCAAACTAGGCCCACAAAAGTAAGTTTGTTCAACAGGCTTAATGTCTACAAATTTGTCGTCATATGAAATCCGAGGCATCCTGAATTGCTCTTTAACTGACAAAGTATCATTATCTAACACCTCTTTAACCAATGAGGTAACAAATAAGGTATTTCAGACGCCAATAAATGTTACTCTTTCTGGACCGAAACACAGAACTACACAACAGCAAAACTACAAGCAGGAAAACAGACACAAAACAATTTTTTCAACTGAAAACAGAAAGAATTATAGGTAAAATCTCCATGTTCATGCCCTAAGACTATTTTTGGTATGCATGCAGATCGCACTGAAGTAAAGTTTATACTAATTCAGTAGTAGTTGTTCAAGGATGCCACCTCTAATCCGGGGTTTGCATTTTGCCAGGGCTCTGGAATAAAGCCCTGTTGCTTTGGAAGAATCACAGTGGCATCCCTCAGGAATGACAAGAGGTCAGACTGCCCTCTCCTGCCTCCTAAAATCCACTTGAATGATGGGATTAGCAAGCTATCTAAAAGAACACCAAAACGTAGTAACACGATTCATGGGTTTGACATGCTCTGCTGAGAGCTCTTCCCCCCAGTTTTTGTTCAGTGAGTCAGTTCCTCTGTTTCACAAGGAATTTCAGATACTGTTTCTTTCCTGTGTCCAGGAACACATTCGCTCAAAATCTGAAAAGGAAGGAAAATGTGCTCTTGCTAAAAATGACCATATCGTCACTTCAGGCAGGTCATGAGCTCTTTACGCCAGCAGTCAAGCAGTCATGCTCAGCTAGATCCATTCAATGAAATCAGGTTGCATGTATGAGTAACTACTTATTCAGCCTCATATTGAATTCAAAACCTGGTCACTTAAAGTCAAAATCAGAAATCAGAAGACCATACCGATCACAAGCCCTTAAGTCACATTGAAGGAAAGGACTTTCTGTTCTTAATTATTCAGAGCAAGACCTCGAGACTTGGCATCTTGAATTAAGCAGGAAAAAAGGGCCTTTTTTTGCAGGAAAACAGGACAGCAACCTCCTAGAAACAACATAGCTGGAAAGAATAGAGCTGGAGAGATTTCCTTTTAGGGCAAATCTCTCAACCATTCACTGATTTATTATTAACATTTGTACTGCCACTGTGCTAGAAGGTCCTGGCTAGCTTGGGCTACACTAGGCTAAGTACTGTGCTGATGACTTTATCTGCAGTTTGAGGCCCCTGTTCAGCCTGTAGCCCAAAGACCAAGATCACTTATCACAGCTAAAAGGTGACCTGCTTGTCCTTTAAGACAGAAAAATGTGGCAGACAAGGAGAGGTTCCCAGGTGAGAGATCACCCCTACAGGTAGTGCAGTCACTACTGTCTCAACATCTTTCATTCTAAAACTGGGACCAAATTTGAGAAAAATAAGGGAAAGCCTCAGCCTCTGCAGAGTTTCACATCTGATTCTTCAGAACTGCATGCCTTGTTACTGAACACAGAGGTCCATCATTCTGCATTATAAATAGGCATTTGCAAAACTGGGGGAAATCTCAACCAGGTCTATGAGATACACCCGAATGTGGCAGCAACTGCTTTTAAAAAGCCTGGTAATAGCCCACTGCACTTGTAGCATTGGTCCCACACCGGCTTTGCTTACTGTAATAAAGTTGTACATTCAGTCACTGAAACATGTTGGACTCAATGATCTTAGGGTTTTTTCCAACCTTAATGATTCTGTTGTGCCCTTTTTTTGTTGTTTTGTTGGGGTTTTTTGGTGACTGTTGCCCCCATCTGGGATTTGTTCAGTCACGTTCCTCAGATGCTTGGACTAACACATCCCCAGTGTGACTGGAAAAAATTTGTGCATACTCTTCATGGTGCCACCTATGACTTATGACCATGTTTTATCCTCAAAAGACACAATATGAGGCAATAAAACCCTTCAGCCTCACAGAAAGCCATCTGAGCGCACACTGTTCCCCACTGCATTTGTATTTGGCTGGGTAGATTGGGATTATTCTTTCAGACTGGAGAGCAGTGGAAACCATGGTTTACAGCAGCTGGGAACTACTAAAATAACCCTTCTCCTGTTTGTGTAATTGAAAACAAAGATACAGAGTCCCAGGACCTGGAGGAGATGCTGCAGCACCTGGGGGTTAGCACTGTGTGTTGTGGGTGTCAAGCCTCAGCCTTACGGGTCCTGCACGGTAGCATGAAATAGTCACGGAGAGACTAATCTTGGATGGCTTAATCTTGTAGTTCTGCCTGAGGGTTACTACAGCTGATGAGTTTGCTGTAATAGCAGGATTTTTCATGTATATACAAATTACTGTATATAATAATAAAGTCACACATACTTGGTATGTTTAAAAAAAGAGTCGAAGAAAGCAAAGATTAAGTGAATAGCATAAAGTTTGCTCATAAAATCCATGAAATAATAAAGATCCATTGTCCTCTAGTGAGGGAGGACAAGTTCTGGTTTCTGGTTCCCAGACCATGAAAGGTTGGCCACTCCAGAGCAGGCTATTGCTAAACAGCCTTCAAAAAACATGTAATTGCCAAAACAATCCCTTTAGATTTTACATGTCCTTACTGTGAGTTTTCAGACTTCACTGCACAGAGGAACCTAAGAAGAGCTTTTGAAGACAATATCCCATTAGTTATTCCACTTGGCCCCTGTTTGCCCACCTTGGGAGGAACCCCTTGCAAAAGAGCCTCCATTTCCCGATGCAAAAATACGGCACAACACTATGAAATGCCCTTTTTTATTTCCATGTCCTGGGCACTAGATACCACATGCCACACACTGCCAGGGACCACAGGATGTGCTCTGATCATCCCCACCCAATGTCTGAAACCCAGAACCCCAGAGTGGTTCTCTGGGAGCAAATACAGGGCCATATTACCAAGAGCAGCAGAGATGTCCTTCTTCCAAGATTTTATTTTAGGGTGGCATGCCATTTTGAAACACATGGCCTAGGCAGCCACATGACATCAAACATGAAGTAGGTTTTGCAACAAGAAATTCTGGGGCATGTGTTACTCACCTTAATATTCAGTGTAGATCACTGAAAAAGCCACTCTCCATGTTTGTTTTTTTTTTTGTTTGACGGCTGCCTTAAACAGAACATTCAACACAGAGAATTGCATATTGTCCTCAGCCTTTTCACAGGGGCTGTTTTCTAAATCTTCAGGAGTTTCTCTTTTTCCCACCTCTGGTCTCCATCTAATTTTCTGCATTTGCTATTCCAGATCTTGCTCATATGCTCCAGAATCATATGTGAAGCCTTTAAAATAGCAGAATAAGATTTATACAGTAAGTCCACAAAATAGGAGAATGGATAAGCAGTCTATCTCAATGCTTGTTTCCACTCAGCAAGCAGAGTGGAAAGGCAATGCCTTCCCATGCTTTCTGCTCTGCCTCTGCCTATGGCTGACTGTTGTTTGGTTTGTGCTCCATTACAGCCACAGATCCCTATATTTTTGCTTTGTTACTGCGTAAATACTTGCATATTGTTTGTAATTCTACATCTGATTTTGCCTCACTAGACACAGAACTTTTTACTTGACCTTAAAGTTCTTTTCCAACCTTAAAAATCCTATGATTCTATAAATCAGTCAGCTGAAGTTTAGTAATGACATTTCCCCAATGGATTTAGCTTGGAGCTCTCCTGCTCTCCACAGTAATTCCCCCCCATCTTAGGTTGGTTAGGTCTTGCATTTCTCCACTACCTCATGATAAAGTTCATCAGTCCCTGCTAAGACGAACTAACTTATTAAAATGTTTGCTGTTCTAGCCCATGTGCTGAGCCCACCGTGGGCAAAACTGTGTCAGAAACAGAAGTCTAGGAAAAACCAACACATAGAGTATTTCAGTGCTCCTTATTCTTTACAAACCAGTCAAAGGAAAAAAACAGGTGTTGTTTTGGCACATGGGAAGTATTTCTTCCTAGGACAAGGGAAAGTTTTCAGACATGGTCAAAAGGTTTTAGATTTGGGGATTTTAAATGTGGATAATCTGGCTACATAAGTGTGGAAGAATTAGCAATACAGTTATTCTTGCTGGGTCTATTACAGTTCACTGGTCTGCCTCAGTAAGAAGTTAATTGACATACTTCTTCCTCCACTTCAAATATTTTTCTAGAATTTTTATGTAATCTCTAAACTTTCACTCATTTTCTCCTTATGTTCTCTTTCCCTTCTTATTCCTCCTAACTGATATGTGTTAAGGCTAAGGACTGCTCACCTGATGACAGCACAAACCAGAAGGTTCCCTGAACTCTTGTGAAAGGAAAAAAATCAAGCCCTGAGGTAAAGATTTCTAGTGCTGGAGTATCTACCTCTGCCACAATTAAGCAATTCCAATGATGCCTGCCCTATGGTAAATAAGTAGATGGTTCCTTGACATAAGTGTCCCACAATCCAACAACTCTTTCAGGAGGCAAGCCCAGCCACCTTGCTGGCCCAGTATCCAACTCTCTTCAGCACAATCACCTCTAAAAACCTAGTCCTTTCCAGTGTACTTCTTTGGCTGTACCTCTACACTTGAAACTGAACACAACCTACCAAACACTATTGATTGAAACATTATATTATCATATTACTTTCAATAGCACTCTACTCCAACCCAAAATAGCATTTGCCTTTGATCCTCTGTACCAGATGTTTTCACTGAGATATCCACAATGACATCTGATTTCCTGAGTCACTACAAATCATTTCTAACTCAAATTACTCTTCCCACGTGCATATACAGTATTTAATATGATGTTGTATCACTGTGTTGGGTAGCTTAGTTTGGTCCCTCTGATTAGCGAGGGACACAGTATCCTTATTAAACTAGATAAATCATTATCTGCAAGATTTATGCCTGATCTTCTTCACTTCCTCTTTCACCAGCTTATGAAGACAAATTGTTTTAAACCATCAGTCAAGACAGATACCTGTGTTATCAACTCAGATCCTTCTGTTTCCTAACCAATTATGCAATCAGGCCTGACCTTTATCCACTTGCTTACTGAATAGCTAATTGTGGGAACTTTTGTCAAAACCCCTATTCAGAAAGCGGCATATGCACCATCACTACATCAATTTGCGTGTCTAGGAAGAAAGGTGACACCACACTGGTAGAACAGTGGGTAGAACCCATTTCTTCCTGTGTATCAAATTGTTTATTGTTCATCTCCTCTAGGATAAAATAAAAATTAAAATTAAAATAAAATAATTAAAAAGAGGTATTTGGAAGGATAAAACAACAAAAGGATTATTTAACTTGTCTTACATAATAGTTATTTAGAACATAAATGTAAACCTTTTAGGTAGTCTGAAGCAAAAGGTCAAAACGAAAACTATGGTCCATCAGTACTATTAATGGGAGGGTGCCTCAACTCGATGAGGATGTCTCACATAGGATCCATTGGAAAGCTCCTTGACAGCTTTTGAACGCCAGTCCAACAACAAAAGAATTTCTGCACATAAAAGTAGGATCTAAACCTCCAGTCACATAACACTTTTGTTCATATCCCTGTTGAGCCTCCACCTACCCTGCCATGCACAAAGTGAGTGAGAGTGAGAGCTGACGGGAGAACTGTTGCTCTGCAGGCTGGTCCCCTGTGAGGCCATGGAGACAGCGTTGCTGGTACGGGAAGAAGGGTTGGGTCAGGTGGGAACAAGGGTTGGGTCAGCTAGTAACAAGCAGCAGATGGTGGAGAAGCTTGAGGGCATAAAGACATGCTGGAAGTCACAGCCTGATGTTCCACAAATCATATTCTCTGTTATCTATTTTCAATACTCAGAGTGGACTCATAGGACAAAGGTCTTCCTGTTAGCCTGGGTCCCCATGGAAATGAAGATTATTCAACTTCTGCTTCTCTGTCAGCTCTTCCTGAGATTTTCTGGACCAATTTCTGGCCTGTTTTGGTGCAATGTGACAGGACCTTGCAGTCCTCAAAAAATCAATGTTTTTAAGAGTTGAATAAAAGTCAGCATGAAGAGAGAGAAGAAATTCAAATCTTCACCAGAGGAAAGGTTTCAAATCAAGCCTTCTTCCTCTGGGTTGTTTGGCTATTTGATCATATCTCCAGCCAGAAACAAAAATGTCTTGCCTCTTGCCCAGCCAGTAGTTAGGTGAAAGGGCAGGGTGCTATAGATAGGTTTAAGAACATGGTGGGAAAAAGCAAAGGCTGCCAAGTGCTACAGGGAACATTATTTCTGCAGACACAGAGGAGCAGCACAGTTCTGTTAGCACAGAGGCAGCTGTTCTCAGTTCCCCTGAGATTCCATGTCCCACAGCAACTAGGAGCATCTGAGGAAAAATACCTGCAGTGGAGCCCCAAACTAATCTTCTTCCAGTGTGAGCCCTGCTTTTTCCATCCATTCCTTGAGCATAAATAATGTAATGGATGCTATCTGAAACAACTCTAGGCTTTTAGCCCCAGGAGCAAAGTTGGGGTTGTCATGCTGTGTTTGAGGGGTTCGAAGGGGATGTCCCTTACATGGGAGAAAGACAAAGGGATGTCATGGTGCAGGAAATCCAGGCTGTCCACTTCTACAGCCCACTGTGATGAGGAGGTGATGGGGTGATTGCTGCCAATGGCCAGACATGAGCTCAGCATCTACCCCAACACATCCCTAAGTGGCAGCAAGCAGCAAACCTGGGTTTCCACAGCTGTGGCTTGGTCCAAAGAGGTGATAAGACCAGAGGGTTTTTACCATCTTAGGCATCTGCCATCATCGACAGATCGTCTACGTGCCTCGCCTGGGTATACAGCCAGATCTTGGTTTCCCCCAGTGGACAGCAGCTTCTGTTCTAGATAGATCTTGAGAGCAGCCTTTAACTTTGAAGTCCTTAAACCTGTTTTCTGAAGTGGTTCCACTTTAAAAGGAAACTTTACTGAGACAAGAGAGTGTCCTGGGTGAATCTGGTAACTTCTCAACACTTAGTAAGGCTGGGGGGATGCCTGGGCTCCTATACAACCTCCAAGAACTGACTCTGCACTTTACTCCCTGTGGATTATTAAAGAAAAAAATATGTTGAAGATGTTCAAAACCAGTTTGTCTGATACAAACTGTGTGAACAGAAGTAAAAATAAAGCAACTTTGCAGTCTCAACTTCTTCCAATACAATGTATAAAGTCAGCCAACCAGTCTCATCTGGAAAGCCTCAGACATTTTAAAGAGTCTCCCTTGCTGTTCAAGGACAGCAAAAGAGGGAGAAGGGGAAGAAAAAAGAAAAAAGTTTTTCTACGCCTGTTTAAGGAAAACACTAGACAGTGCTTGATTTCACATTTGAGGGGTACTGATTACAGCCAGTTTGATATGTGTTTTTGAAGCACAGAAAGATATTCTGGGGCACTTTACAGCTACTAAAAATGTTGTGTTTCAGTGTGGATAAACACTCCATTATCTGAGAAGCTGAATCATTATTCCTCAATGGTAGTGTCATGACATATTTTTAATTGGGAGTTTGTGGTGATAACAACTAAAAGTGCATCATCTTTTCCAGGAAGCTTGCCTAATGCAGAGATCCATTTGATCTTCTGATTTCTCTATCGACTTGTGCTGCATGCCAAAATAACAAGTCATTCCTTCATGTCACCACTAGAAATGAGCTTAGCCAGAGTCCATCTCCAGACGGAAAACATACTCAGAGTCTGAAGGGATTTGAAATCACTAAATCATAGGTCAGGAAATAGCAGAGTTCAAAAGAATTTGGTAGGATGAGAATAAAGGTTGGGGGAAAAGAAAGAGCAAGAAATATCAAGCATATGAAGTTCAACAAGGGAAAATGCTTGATTCTGCACCTGGGATGGGGCAACTCTGGATGTTCCAACAGAGAAGGCTAAGAGTTGGACTCACTGATTTTTGTGGGTCCTTTCCAACTCAGCATATTCTTTGATTCTGTGTAATTGCAACAGAACTTAGGAGATCTTTGAGAGCACTTCAAATAGAGTTTTGTTATGGTACTTTAAGTAATTAAAGTCTAGTGAATGTGAAAAGAAGCATTTAAGATTACATGCAGAAAATACGAAGAATGAATGTGCTATTCCCAGTGATACAGAGGAGAGATTTTGGGGCCAGTCTCTTAGCTCCCCTGAGGAGTGCTGCTGCATCACGAACCTGGCTCCCAGCCAGAGATAGGGATGATGAGGGCTCCACCTCACTTTTCCATCTTAGCAACTTTATCTTTCACCCAAATGAAGGTGTAAATTCTACCATTAAGAAAGTATCTCAGTGAAGAACACAGAAAAATTTTGGACAGTTTGCTCACCTGCAAGAATATCTTGAAGTATTTCAATGGTAGTACTCTCCAGAAGCCTCTTTCGCATGTCTAGCACCGAAGACCAGAGCAGATGACAGTGACACTGTGACTTACTCGGCTAACACATTGCTACACATTGTACCCCTGGCTTGGATGACACATGCAATAGACCTCCTTCCCCCAAAATATTTACTTCAAGGCCATGTTCTCCTGATTCTTCTGAAGCCAAGCAGAGGGTCCCTATGTCCCACTGCTCTCATGCCCGTGTTGCAGGTTTGCCACTAGAGGACACTGAATCAACATGAGACCTTGCTGAGGCTTAGAGTGGGGGTGCTGCTGGGGGGGTGACGGGGAGCAGGGCACTCTGTGGGCACACACCACTGGCTTCTCCCACTTATGAAAACTCTGGGAAAGCTGGAAACTGGATGGGGGGGTCTCAGCTGCGCCAGTGGTGGTTTGCCACTCGAGAGTACAATTTCTTGGATGCTTTCCATCCCTTTGGGATTCTTTCATTTCATATTTGGGGTGCATTTTTTATGCCGCTGGGGAGGCAAACTGGGAAATCAATGTTATTTTGCATTGTGCAAAGCTCATGTGTTTGTTTATGATGGGCTCTTTACTAGGGAGCCCATTCAAAAGGAATTGTGAAAGAAACCAAACAGGAAAGGGTGGAACAATGATCTCGATAAGAAGCATCACAGGCAATGCTCAAACACAATAGTCAGATTTACAGCCTGGAAGATGTGAGGCTCTGCCCCAACCCCAGTGAAACTGTTGTTTTTCTAAGGCTGTAGATCCGGAGATCAAAGGGTAAAGATCAAGACTGCAGAAGGAGCAGGGGAGAGAGGGTTGCAAAAGTTCTTTTAGGTTCCTAAGGCTGACAGAGGCATGAAGTCTGACTTGGTCTCCAAGAGAATAGTCTCATCGACTTGTACAAAGTCACATCTACTCACGGGCATGAGGAGAGTGCTGAGTAAAGGATAGCGGCATGTAAATATGTTTCTGCTGTTTTACATCAATATCTCCAAAGTTCAAGTACTTGGGACAGAAGCGCTTTAGTGGTATGCAGCAACCTATAGCTGTCCATGCCTGCTCCCAGGAGGGACTACCTACCTCACCATAGGTGTTTTACTGTGATGGGTATCACTCTTCATGAGTGAGGAGCTGGATCCAGGGAACTTCTTGGGGGTGACTGTCTGGAAGGAGCTGCACCAAATGCCAGCACAGCAGCAGAGTGTATCCAAGCAGGGCTGGTTCCTGGTATAGGCAGAACAGGCAGAGGACTACTTGAGTAGAGCAAAATGGACCAGGGTCCCTTGTTACTTGGCCTCTCTCAGGATAGAGAAGTTGCTGATGGCAAACAAAGGTAAGTCAGGTGGGTGAATCAGTAGCTCTCTTAACAAGCAAACTCTGCTGCAGGAGACATCCTTGCTTTCCCCCACTGCAATTCCCACAGACACCCATGCAAAGAGCATCTGTGCCTTTCCAAGATCCTCTTCGTGAAGTTACCAACCTGCTAAACCATTCCCAGTGGCTCCCCCTTCCCCATGCAGACAACGGAATTCTGGAAGGGATGGGTGCCCTCAAGAGCAGCCTAAAGCGAGCTCCAAGCAAAGCCTTGGCAAGGCACCCAAGCAGGAGCCTGCTGAGACCCAGTACCAAAATTAAGTCACCATGGAAGTGACACCAAGGCACCACCACCTCTGGGAGAGATGAATAAATAGTTTCTGCATCAAAAGTATGACATAGGCCCTGTGCCAGTGTAAAGGAACGTGTAGCATGTAAGAGGGGACCATCACTGTACCATGGTGCAGCTACTCTGGCAGTGCTACCAATAGGAAAGAAGATTGTCAGCCTGGCACCATTCATGCCCCGACATGGAAACTCATGCTGAGTTTGTGGGCGTATTCACAGCACCATGGTGGGTGCAGAGTGTCCCAGAGCTGATTTTGGAAATACAAGGTCCTTTATGACACTTCTCTTCCTTTTCCTTCTTTGAACAAATACATTAGGACAGAGTCACTTTCTGTTCTTCACCACTGAGCACAGAAAAGCAGTCTTTGCACCAAATATTGCGACTGGCAAACATCTTCAGCTACTTTTAGCAGCTGAAGTAGAGAAGTAGCTGCGGTAGAGAAGGGAAGGGCAGTAGAAGCATGCGAACAGGATTGTTGTCCCCAGAAGTTACCCAAAGCATCTCTCATGATAGATGAGAGTTGTGGTACAATGAGATCTGGAGAATGGAAGAAGAGATTAATTTATTTTTAATTGTTGATAAATATTAGCCTTTATTCAGTTACTGTATTTTTCATGCCTGTAGACAACCCACTGATACCACAGAAGCTGCAGGAGACCTTCCATCAAATTCCCTATTTCCCAGCAGGTAGGACAAGCTTACAGAGGAGAAACAGGTCCAAGTCAGAGGAGGGTTGCAAATCATCATCTCAGGAAGCATCCCAGCCAGGTTACTACAGGATGTTTGATGGGAGAGGGAAGAAAAAAGGTTGACTCCATCAGTTACCTCCTAAGGCTTTGGTTTCTTTTTTTAATTGTTCTATGTAGCAAATTTGGTTTACTTCTGAAACATCAAAGCAAACCATTCATAGAATTATGAGACATTCTTCCTTGTTCTGCTCATCCATACTGTTGCCAAGCTTGTCTTCAATCCATAGGCAGCCACTGCTAAGCCAAAATTGCATTTGTCGGCACAAGTTATTTGATGAGAGAAAATAAAATCCAGCCTGTTTTAATATCCAAATGGGTTTCAAGACAAGCAAGAGTGATTTATTTTTTTCAAATAGAGACAAAGAGGGAAAAATTTAAGACATAAGTTTCTGGAAAACTTGCCCATGTCAAAATCCTCGCAACCACCAAGAGGCAAGAATAGAGCTTTAAATCACAGCATGAGGCAGGAGGGGCTGCACATCCTTGTCATGCACAGCCAAAATCAAGAGCCTGGAAGGAATCTAGAGAAATCCCATATTGATATAACTCACACTTTCTTTCACCTCTCCAGCCCCATTCCTCAGCATTATATCAAGATAGAGTCTCACCAAGTTGTCCCAAGGCTGCACAACTCATTTCTGTGCGGGTGCATCCCTCACCTCAACCCACCCCTCACCTCTGATCTCTGGCCCTAACCTCCATGGGAGCTCAAGGTGGAGCGTCTCACATACCTCCAGTCTCATTCCAGAGACTCTAATGACAACATCCAATGCTTGTTTCACTTCAGGGATTGCCAGAAAGAGCTATATTTAGGAAAAAAAATCTTAAAATGTGCCCCTTTGACTTGTGCTCTCTGGTAGTTCCTGGCTCCTGCAAGTCTCCCTGTACCAAAACTAACTATTAAACTCTTGTTATCGCAGCCTGTTTCAGTAACAGTAGTTGCCCAGCAAGCAATACATTCAAACTGCACAAACCTTCTGGAGTTCACATTAACATATAAAGGACATTTTGCAGTAATAAAACACTTTCACTTCTTAATTCTCTGTTGTTATTCACACACATGAAATGGGGATAATTAGCAGCCAAAAATAAGTTTCACAACTTCTGAAAGGTAACAGTTGTATCAAGTATTTAAAATATCTTCCTGACAGCATATGTGGACACATTTTTAGTATTTATTTCTGGCTTATTTAAAAAGAAATGAATTGAAATTAGGACACCTGCTGGTATTCACCCTGTACCTAATTTCAATTATTGTAAGCACATAATAGAAGAGCAAATATAGGCAATTTCAAATAGCTCTACCATTTGCCATCATATTCCATCCCTTGTTTAAAAGTGTACTAATTGGAACGGTCTATTTTGATAGGAAAAATGTTAATTTTATGTTCTGATTTCACTTTTTGCTGCAGAAGATAGAGATGTACAAGACTTCAAAGGCTTCCAGATTGAACAGTTTTACAATGTTGCATCACAATTATGATTCTGTTACACGCATATTCAGAAGCAACAAGCAGCAGATTTTGAGAGATATTCAGAAGTATATAGTTATTTGTAATCAAAAACATCAGCCTGAAATTATGAAGATTATTCATTCATTGGTTGTCCCAGTATTCATGTTAATGAAAAGAGCCATGAAAATTCCTGTCCCAGCTGATTTATAGTCCAGCTTTCAGACAGGAACATCAGACATATGGTATATGTTCAAGAGAGCGCAAAAGTCTCAAATATTTTTTTAATTCATTTTTGTGGAAGTATGTTGTGAAGAATACTCTTCAACTGCGGCACTGGTTACAGATGAGTAGTCCAACCTCTTAGTTACAAACTCCTTGCAGTGAGCCACCTTTCTAACTGGGTTGCACCATCTAGAAACACCAGCGGGCTGGAGCACAACAGCTGGTGTTGCTTGTCATAGATCCTAAAACAAAGAATGAGAGAGCAACCTGGAAGAGCTCAGGTTTAGATGTTTAATAGCTTCTCAAACATGCTGAAACATTTAAATTCACAAAATAAACATGGTGTTGTTGTTATTGTTATTGTTATTGTTATTATTATTATTATTATTACTACAAGGGGAACTCATATGTGGACATCAAAGCATTGTGCCATTGTACTATTGGCTGCACCACAAATTCAGTCACCAGCCATGTTTTTCTTTTCAGCCTTTTCAAATCATTTTGCAATTTTTTTCTAACAGATCAATAACTCCAGGTTTACAGCCCTTCTGATGCCCAAGGTACCACGTTCATCTGAAGACAGGATCAATCTGAGCAATATCTATTCAGGAGGTCCACAAATATATACTAATTTGAGGCTGAGCTCATCATAGCTTGGAGACTACAAGACTGGAGCCCAATTTACTGTGGCATAACAGAGTATGCTTGGTCTGATGTCTATAAACATCTGAGCAGATTACACACCTCCTAACCTTGTGCTAAGCAATGTAATGTGATGTAATGTGGTACAGGTCATGTATGTCCAAAATCCTGCCTTCACGGTCTGTGCCACAAGCCCTTATCCTTTGTAAAGTAAGCTCAGGAGTGCAGGCAGAAAGCTGGGCCTCCTGGTGCTGATCTTCTCCAGACAATCTCCAGCAGGACACAAGCCCCTGCTCCAGCACTGAGCTGTGTGACCAACAACAGCTGTCCAGGGGCACCCTGGACCAAAGGGACCTAATGTGGCTGTAGGAGAATAGGAGGAGCATCAAGGCTGTGAACAGGGAAAGGAGAGGATAGTGGTTCATTAGCTAACAAGCTAATAACGAATGAGAAGAGGATAGGCTGGCAACCATGCTGGATCTGCCCAGTGTATGGTTTGAATTAAAGGGCTCTGCAGAAAAAAACATCCAGAAGCAGAGGAACCTGTATGGGAAATGATCCCAGCCATATCCAAGCCCAGCACTGTATCTCACCACTCTCATTTTTTTAAAATGTCTTCACATTAGACATAAAATTTGATTGAAGTGTTTAAAATCCATACATACATTTTCAGCAGTCATTTTTCTTCCTGTTTGTGGTATGACTGTTTAAGAGGGCATGTTAAATAAGTGCAGTTTTAAGGGACTGTACCTCTAACTTTATAAAAGCACAGGAATCTCCTGTTCTCAGGTTGATGTGAAATGCTATTTTTAACCAAAGAATCACAGAATATGCTGAGTTGGAAGGGACTCGGATCATCGAGTCCAACTCAAAGATGGAGCCCTGTGGAACCTCACTAGTGCAGGTCATGAGTCTGGTTTTACCCCATTCACTATTACCCTCTGTGCTTGACCTGTGAGCCAACTGATCACTCAGACAGTATCGAAAAGCTTTACTAAAATCCAAAAAGATTACATCAACTGGCTTCCCTGGATCAGCTGGGTGGGTTACCTTGTCGTAAAAGGAAATCAGGTTGGTTAAGCAGGACTTTCCTCTCATGAAGCTGTGCTGGCTGTGACCAATGACTGTGTTGTTTTTCAGGTGTTTTTCAATACTTCCCAGAATAATCTTCTCCATAACTTTACCAGGCGCTGAAGTGAGACTGGCAGACCTGTAGTTTTTGGGATGCTCCCTCTTGCCCTTCTTGAAAATTTGAACAACATTCACCAGCTTCCAGTCAGCTGAGACCTCTCTGGATTCCCAAGACTGCTCAAAAATCACTGTGAGAGGTTTTGCGATGACATCAGCCAAGCTCTGTGAGGATTCTTGGATGAATCCCATCAGGCCCCACAGATCTATAGGGATCCAGTTGGAGCAGCAGATCCAACACAGTTTCAGCATCACCTGAAAGCTGACCATTCTCACAGTCAAGGTCCTCCAGCTCAGGGCACTGAAACCCCCATGGCCCATGATCTGAGTCGAAGACATAAAAATGTGCTTTATGTCAGTTTTTGGGGTGTGAGCAAGACCCCATTCATTCACCATTAGTAGATGGCAGTGCAGCTACCAGATATGACTATACTGAAGCACCTCCTAAAGATTTCTTGCAGCCCCAATGGGGTTCTGGGCTTGAAAGGGCTTAAGCCTGCTGCAGCAACCAGAAATAAAAATTCAAAGGCAGGCAAAAACATAGCTTTCTAACTGTGGACTGTTTATATTTTCCCCAAACCAGCAAAAGTAAGTTTTATAAAAAGCAGCGGGAGGGGTCAGCTGCAGATGTACATTGGAAGACTCCAGGGTGTAGGTATGCAGCACCTCTCCAAATAAAACTGTGTTTCTAAGTACATCTGCAGTGAGACAGGCAGTCTATCAAAAAATGCCTGGGCCTTAAGCCTAAAAAGACAAGATGGTCAGTGAAATCCCTAAGGCCCTTTAAACTATTTTGAAAAATTACAGATTAAACAGAGGAAAGAATTTTAAGCAGAATTTTAAACCATTTATTAAAACAGTATAAACCTTCTGGATATAACCATCATCAAGACACAGAGGCCTGCATGCAAACTTAAAAGGCAGTGGGGGAGAGAATTACTGTGGAGTTTTTTAACAGAAAAAGATTAAAAACTCCTACTTAATGTCAAAAAATTAATGGCAAATATGACAAACTTCTACTGCACTGGTAAAGTTCCTGTTAAGGATGGAAAGAGACAGACTTGGAGTATCTCAGTTCCTGTCTCACAGGGTCTCTGCTAAACAGCACTAAGGCATGACTGCCCTCTGCATCCAATCTCTGCAGCACATTGTTGCTGCTCTTAGCTGGAAGTTGCCACCTTACAGTTCACAAGCTGATCACAACTTGCTGCATAATCATCCAGAGTGAAGGAGACAGGTGTTGACACAAGCTAACTGTCTGGGAAACCATTCAAAGATGACCTTTTTACTTTGCTTGTTTCTCATCATGTTAAAGCCATCCCTTCTTTTTTTCTTTTTTTTTCCAATTCCTGTGTCAGTTAGCTTGCACCCTTCAGTTTTGTTTCTCCAGCCCTGGAAAGGGTTCAGCATCCACACAAGCTTTCAGTTGTCTCATCCCTCTCTGCCTTGGGTAACAACCAAGAACACGCTGCATTTAATCTCTCTATTTCAAACCATCATCAAACCCTGATACTACTTGCTTGGGCCAAATGGATAATTTAGGAAAGCAGCATGTCTACCCTTCTGAGAAAAACATCACACAAATGCCATGGTTTTGGCAAACACAGGCCGCCTCCTAAAAGGCACATGGACGTTTTCCATGCCAGTATTGCACCTCTTCTTTTTGCTGCATGCAGCAGAGTGGTTGCGATTTTGAATATGTAAAGCAAAGAGGAGCTGGCAGAAATCCTTGTTCCCTGAAGGAAACTCTCCCCTTCCACAGGTTCACAAGCTAATAGCACTTCCAGAAGCACCATGATGAATTTGGGGAAGCCAGAAACACATTCAGTGATGCTGATTACATGCAGTTTTGGGATGAGGAGACACACTCTTCCTCTGCCTTCAGTTACTCAGTGAGTCAGGAGGAGCATTTGACACTCTCATTGAGTCAGTTCTGTTATGGTGAAAGTCTGGAGAACTTCATTTGCTTTCTCGTATTCATGATACCATATTGGTCTAATTATAGAATCCCCTTCAGCAATGGCCTGATGCTTTTCAATGGCCCTGTGCAACCTTTCACACAGCCAAGCTCATGGCAACGGAGTTTGTCATATCCAAAAGCTCAGCTACCTGAAAATAGCACACATCACAACTGCATCACACGCTAACACAGCCTTGGCTCTAACATCACTATCACTGAAAATGGCAGCTTTGTCAATGCTCCAGTAGTTATACATAGTAGAATAAAAGGCACATAATCCAGTGCACAGCAGATATTCTCAGTTAGTTGAATAAATTATTCTATGGTACCTATCCCAAAACATTTAATTGGCTAGAGTTGCGCATATCTCTGTATCAGCACCTACTCACCTAACAGCAGACTCGAAGTCTGTGTCACTGAGGCTGCCATAGCATAGCTGAACTTTCCCTGGTCAAGACACATTGCCATTTCTTTGAGACATCTTCCATCCTAGCTAGGAAGTCTTCCGGCACTTTTTCACTGGGGTCTCACGAAAGCCAACCATTGGATCACCACATGCAAAAGGCATTTGTCTGTTTTTCATTAATTGAAATAAATGAAACATACTCCACACAGAGTTTTAATGGCTATTAGAAATCACTATTGTAAGTTAGCATCAATTTTGCTCACAACAACTTCAGCTTCCCGTATTTAACATTATGCAAAGCTCTCGGTTTTTAATCACTACACATTTATGCCACAATTCTTTCGAATCTGAAGTCTTACTGCATGGTTGCTCTCCTGCTCTTAGAATACGGAAATATAGAATATGCCCCTTAGAATGTGCAAATTCCTTTTCCTTTGTGATATTTCCTCTGAACAGCTCTGATTCCCCAATATAACGAAAGTCTCCATAGAGTTAGTTATTGGCTGCCTAATGTCGCAAATGTTCCTGAAAGCCTAACCATTGTTAACAGCAGTACTGGGACATGGGATGGGGCAACCCTGGATGTATGTACAGACTAGGGAACAAGAGGCTGGAAAGCAGTGCCATGGAAAGGCACCTAGGGTTCCTGGTTGATGGCAAGTTGAAGAGGAATCATCAGTGCTCTGGCAGCCAGGAGGGCCAACCGTGNGCCTAACCATTGTTAACAGCAGTACTGAGACATGGGATGGGGTAACCCTGGATGTATGTACAGACTAGGGAACAAGAGGCTGGAAAGCAGTGCCATGGAAAGGCACCTAGGGTTCCTGGTTGATGGCAAGTTGAAGAGGAATCATCAGTGCTCTGGCAGCCAGGAGGGCCAACCGTGTCCTGGGGGCATCAGGCAAAGCCACTTGAGGGAAGTGATTGTCCTGCTCTATTCTGAGCTGGTGCAGCCTCACCTCAACTGCTGTGTGTAGTTTTGGGAGCCACAAAATACGAAAGATAAAAAGTTATTAGAGAGAATCCAAAGGAGGGCAATGAAGATGGTGGCAGTTCTAGAGGGAAAGACATACGAGGACTGGCTGAGGTCACTTGGCATGTTCAGCCTGGAGAAGAGGAGTCTAAGGGGAGACCTCATAGCGTTCCACAGCTTCCTCATGAGGGAAAGCAGAGGGGCAGACACTGACTCTGTGGTGACTAGTGACAGCACCCGACAGAATGGCATGAAGTTGTGTCAGGGGAGGTTTAGGTTGGATATTAGAAAAAGTTTTTTCATCCAGACAGAGGTTGGGTGCTTGAACAGGCTCCCCAAGAAAGTGGCCACAGCACCAAGCCTGCCACATTCAGGAAGTGTTTGGACAATGCTCTCAGGCACACGGTGTGCTTCTTGGGGTTGTCCTGTGCAGGGCCGTGAGTTGGACTTTGATGATCCTCGTGAGTCCCTTCCAACTCAAGATATTCAAGGATTCTACAATTCTATGACACTAACACAACATCTCTTTGTCCCCTGGCATACCGGGCACCTGCTCTTTGTTGCAAGACCAGGCTTTCCTCCAAAGGCACACTTCCGTTCCTCTATCCTAATGGTCTGGAAGTGCAAGTTACTCCCTTCCAGGCTCCGTCTTCTGGACCAAACCACTGTGTTGGACTCTGGAAGAACCAGACTATGGCTTTTAAGAAAGCAAATGTGTTCAGGACTTCCAAACTTGGTGGGTCCAAGGAGAAGTCCCGCTTCCTCACCCCTGTGAGCTTAGCAGAAGGAACGCAGTCTGGTGATGCCCCGTGAAGCTGTGTTGAAGCCTTCAGAAGGACTCGTCTCCCTAGAATAAAAATACAGAATGTTTCTGACTCAATATCAAGCATCACATTTCAAGAAGAGACAAACTCATACCAAAACATAATGAGATTTGCTTGTTGTTTTGGTTTTTTTACCAGAAAGAACATATGAGTAACGAAGCCTGGCAAGTCACTGATGAACAGTCAGAAAGTACGCTAGTTATTACTAACTGTAATTGCAGCAATTATTAATTACCTGCCATTCTGCAGTGCCAGAGAATTTCCTTTTCCTGACAGTCTCTTCCCCTTGGAGTTTAATAATGACTCCTGACAGTGAACCTCTCCTGTCTTGTCCCTGCTATGTATGAGATTCCATTCATATCAAGAAGCCTTGTAAAATATTTTAATAAATCATATAATTGCTTTGGAGAAAGGCTTCAAAACATATAAAAAGCTTTCAAAAAACGTGCTTCAATTTATAAATTCACAGTGACCAGACTCACAGTTACAAAATCCCTGCTGATTCTAACCCAAGGACATTCTCCTTCCTCTGTCCCCACCACAGTGGGGAAACCTCTGTCTCACTTTATGTGCAAGCATCTCTGCATGCCATGGGCCCCAGGTTCTACACCCAGCAGGAAAGCAACGCAAGCAGAACAAGGGGGTCTCTCAGTCCCAACTATGCTCCCTGCAGGGTCCACGCCCTTCATGCACGCAGGATCAAGGACCCCACCACAGCAGCAGGTGGGTCTGTAGGACACTGCGCCTCTCACAACAGGCTCTCTTCTCTCAGGAAGATAGATTTGAGTAGTTGAAAAGATGGAGAAGTATCTACAGACACTTGCAAAAACATCTTCATGCCAACAAGATGTATCTAGAGCACGTACACACATATTTTACTCACACTCAAAAATCAGCTTTTTAAAATACACCAGTGCAGTCAACACAAGCAAATACACAATTTCCAAGCATGACCTTAAAAAAAATCTCTCCCATGGGATGAAGATATGCTGGTGTGACTTTTTTCGTATTTGCACCCATTCATACTCAAAACTTTTGGTTTTACTAGCAATAGTAATAGCAGTAATGAGCATTACTTCCTAACCACCAAGCTTGCTATGCTTATCTAAACAAAACCAGACATGCTTTAAAATAAAACTCTGTTACTGTACTAAAGAAATGCGTGCTTAATATGAAATTTTCGTCAAGTGCCAGTGGGAAATTTTCCTATCCTTGGTAGACATATCACTCTGCAATAGAAAAATGAGCTATCGCTTGAAAAACATCCTGAGAAAAAAGAAAAAAAGAAAAAAGCAGTGTATGTACATATAAATGGAGTCATGAAGGAAGCACATACATATTTTGCAGCCCATCAGCAGTTCTACCCAGGACAATGTTTCACATAAATGCAAAGGGCAGCTTTAATGCCAGTAATTGCCTCAGCAGCATCCGTCCTCCACCCAGCCACTGCTTCAGTCAAGCCTCACCATCTGTAGTGGGCGTGGTTTGAACACCTCTGATTTACCTCACACAGTACTGATAGGAGGAAATTATGCGCTCAGCCCTCTCCACACAACTTCTCATCTATGAATTAAAGAGCTTATTTTAGAGGGAATGGGCTTTTCATTTTTAATATTTTGATGGAAAAGAGCATCCAAAGGACTTCTTACAGAGCCATACCATGGGCCTACCCATGCCCTCAGCTGGCCCCCCTTCCCAGGGAATCAGGCATTGGACCACACAGACCCACTTCATTGTCTGAATTCCAGAGCTGAAAATATTTCTTGTGTTGTTAAAATATACTAAAGTGGAGAAATACAGCCTGTATCATCCTTTCTTCCACTGTCAGTATAACAATCACCACTTTAAAAATGCCTAGAAACTTTACACAATGGAGCATTTTTTTTTCCCATGGCACATTTTTGCATTTGTCATTGATGCTCTCCAAAACTTGCCAACTCAGAGCCGTGTATTCTTTATGCAAGTTGTTGTTTCCTATGGTAGTGTGGGTAAAAGCTGCATTTGTCACCATGGGCATATTTACAGCCTTCCTGAACTCAGGAAGGGCTCTTCAGTGCCACCCAGTCGAGGCAGACAAGTTAGTGCATCTCAGGTCAGGTTCAAGGAGTCCAGAAGCAGCACATTATTCCTGGCCACGTGGCAGGGAGAAGCTTTTATGTAGTTTTTGTTTAAAGTGTAAGAGACTGCTTGGCTTTAACCAGCCTACTTAGTTGAGCTGTGTACTTTCTTTATGTAAAGTCTAAAGGCTTTGAATGGTATTAGACATTTTGGCAGACACTTCAGCTCCTTTGCTCCGGAACAACCTTCTTTTTTTCAGTACACAATAGCAGATCTCCCTCCAACTTAATTTATTTAACAGATACATAAAGGGCACCTCTCTCCCTTCAACTGCCCTCTTTCTTTAGGCTCATGAAACCTTGAAACAACAGCACTGCTTGTCACAAGCAGCCACCCCTAGATGAGGTTTTATTTGCCATCAGAGGGACAGGTTGTGTCCATGTCCCCTATGGACACCAACCTCACTGCAGCACTGCAGAGCTGTTGCTGGTGCCCAGCAGGGACCCCAGTACTTCCAGTCCCTCCAGCTAAATCCTGCAGGAACCATGATGCAGGTTCCCATGGCCTTGCTAGGTTCTCATACCAGTAGAGTCTTTGCAGAAGAAGTCCAAGGAAGTATAGAGCAAACTCATCCAATGAATGTGTTTAGCATGTTTCCAACTCCCTTTTCAACCCCTGTAATGAAGCAGCAGCTGACTCAGCTGTGGATGGAAGCAGGGGATTTGGACACCTTTCTCCCAGCTGCACAGCAAAGTGGTCTCCAGCATGAGGAAAAAGCAGTATCCATGGCAGAAAAAAAAATTTAACTAATTCCCTCTCTGGTGAGAAAGTCATTATATGAGGAATCCTAATTTTAGCCAGTTCCTAAACATTACAATTTGTTTCAGTTCTGTTTTCCCTGAACACTCATAGCGGGAGAGGGGGAGGAGGGGGAGTTGAAGGCTGGTCTTGATTTTCCCTTTGGGGGCTTGCTCACCATGTGAGGAAAGTGACAAAAAAAAAAAATTAGTTCCAGGGCCCTGGGAAGAGGCAAAGGGCAGGGTGATATGCTCAGCAGTTTCCTGCATGGGGCGTGTGCCCCCAGTCTACCCCCCATGCCGATAGTCCCTGCGATGCCAGGTCTGCCACAGCCAGTCCAGGGAGGCAGCTCACAGGAACATGGCATCTGTTTTCCGTTAGGTCCCCAAAATGCATAATCTGCAATTTGACATCTCACTGCAGGCTTTAAAAGCTTCCTGGGGCAGCAGGGGAGAGGGGAGGACCGTGATGAAAAAACAGCATTGTGTTTATTAAAATATATCACTAACACTGAGATGTGCTTTCAGTCATCTGGTTGTTGTTGCTTCTCCTCATCTCCATGTTGGATTTTCATGTCAGTACACAAGCTGAAGGCACAGACTGGTTCCTGGGAAGCAAGAGGCTGATTCCTAGAAACCACACTGGGCTCTGGGCTCTCCTAACTGCCCACCCCTGCTGCTGGCTGATGGAAGTAGACCACAGCCACCTCCATCCAGGGAGCTCTCTCCCTGGCTCTGCTGCATATTTAAGGCAAACGCCATCCTCTGCAACCTGCTAAGGAAAAGCATGATAAGGAAAATTTAAGAGTGAATATTATATCAGTAAAATATGGCACTGCAAGTACCACTCTGACAGTGCAGTCATGCGCCTGGGAAGGCTGGTCCCAGAGCCAAGCAGGTAAACCAAGCAGGCTCCACCACATGGCAGGGTGCCCAGTCCCATTAGCGAGGTGCCCCATGGGCACAGTGCACGCATTTGGAGTACAAGAGGCACAGGAGCACTGGTAAAGGGAAAATGTCTAACCCTTTTAAAAAATCCTGTCTATTGCAAGGCAAGGAGGCATTGCTGTGAAACCTCTCACGCAGCCAAAACTTCCTCCCTCAAAAGGAAAGGGAGGGGCCCCACACCTATCAATCCTTGGCAGATTAAAACATTCATTTGATACTGGGCAGATAGCTTCTCCAGCGGCAAAGGAAGCAGAGCAGTGCTCCAGCCCCTGTGGCAGCCCCACCGATGTGAAGCCAAAAGGCCCTAGGCCCTGCAGATGCTGCCAGCACTTCTGGGGACATGTTCAGCTGCCCATCATGAGCTGCCAGTCAAGGCACTGACTTCACGGCCAGGAGATGTGCCTAGCACTCCCTGACTCTGCATCCAAAATTCAGTTTTGCACATTCCTTCCAGCTTGCCCTGGCCCTCAGAGGCTCGTCTGTGTCATGCAGTGCTTTGCTATGCTGTGCTCACCGTGGTTTTTCTCTTCCAGGTGCTTCTCCTAACACACAAAAGCACCACAGAGCTCGGGTTTGACTCAGCTACTCAGGCACTTGCCTCTCAATTAAAACACTGGTGGAGGAGAGAGCCACGCTCCAACCTTTCACATAATAGCACCATAGTTAAAGCTCCACTCTCCTCAGGTGGTAGGAAACTTCTGCCTGAGGCCACTTCTTTCAGCTATAAACATTTCTCTTCAGAGATAAATGCTGGCAAAAGAGAGGCCTGCCACTCCTCCCATCGCTGATCTTCAGTTTTGCACAAGTTTTGTAAAGGCATTGGTCTTCTCATCCACAGGATGATGTTTCCCCCTCTCACTACTGCCCCCATAGAATGGCTAATAGTCCAGCAATTTGGGACCAACAGCAAGGGCTTGGTTTGAGGATCCTCTCAGACAGAGAGGAGACACAAATTCCTGCCTTACAGACTAGGTTTCTAGGCATGGATCTACTGTATAATAATGAAAGCAACCAGCCATTTCAATACAAGACAAACCTCTTTCCCTCAACACTCAGTTCCCTTCCTGGACTAGGAAGGCAGCCCAGGATGACTAGCCAAAGTGTTGGCCACACAACTGGGAAGTTAAGTCTCAAGATTTGATGCTGAGCCATGCACAGTATTGACTGGGAGAAACACCTTGCAGCAAGTCACTCAGCCAGCATGGCATTGCTGTCATGAGCTGTGCTGCCACCAAACTTAGAGCACCTCTGGAAAATCGCTAGTAAAATCTAGAGCACCTCTAGGCCCATGGATATGGAGGCAGTTTTCAACTAAATACATCAGGTAGGATTTAGGTATCTTTGTGGCTGTGGTTGCCATTATCTAGGAGTTATAGACTCCAAGTGCAGAAAAGAGAAAGCTGAATTAACATGATGCTGTGCTTGAGCTCATGAGCATTTCTATGCAGTAGAATATGTCTACCCCAGCATGGTACGATCCTAGAGCAGCCCCAGCACGAAGCTGAGTCATGGCTAGCCATGCCTGGAAGCAGCACCTGTTCCAGACCCCTGGCTTCTTGTCCCTCCAACACTGGCACAGTGGCCACCTCTCACACTCTCTCCTGTTACTCAGCAGCTCTGTGTGATGCTCAGGACCTTTCCCTGTCCTCCAGTCATCTTCATACCCCAGAGAAATATGATTCACAGCCTGCTGCAGGGGAAAAGGCCACAACATACGGGCAGGCACAGTAATTAGTGTTTTCTCCTCTTCATTTCAGATCATTCCCCAAGATGTGTCTATGTCCAGTGTTTGTAAAATGTCTATGCCACAATCAACTGGACCGGGCACACATAAGGTGAAACAGTGGTTTAATCTAGGGAAGCAGAGCCTCACAGCAACATCAGCTACTCAAAGCAGCCACCAGCTTGCAGCAGTCAGTCCCGTCCCTGTCCAAGCATGGATAATTTCATTGCATTACAGCACAAGCCACAAACACAAAACTCTCACAATAGGTCACTCTTTCTCCCATAATGTGTCTGCATGGCCCTACCTACCCTATCACCGGGGTCTATGGCAGTGAAAACAAGCCAAAACATCAAGGAGCAGATGAATGGCTACCACCTACCACTGCTCATGTTCCCATTTTCATTGGCTTGGCATGCTCTTTAATGTCATGTAAAGCTGAGTTAACTGAGGCATGAGGCTGCCTATATTATTCTGGCTGCTGTTGAAAAGATACAAGCCAAGCAAGCAACCTTCCTGGGGAATAGCAGCAGGGTTGTCATGCTAGGAAACAAAATTATGCTTCTGAACCACAAAGCTGCTTGGTTCCTGTTTCAGAAGGTCAATCAGCTAAAACAGTGAAATCAACTACTCAACTGCCAAGAACAGTGTGACCCAACCATAGGGCAGCAGCACTTGAGCCTGCCGTATTAGACAACCCAGGTATTTATATTCTGTAAGCATCCAGGTTTTTTGCTTTAGCAATGAATGTTTCCTGAACGGCACATCCAACTGGACCACCCCTCCAACTGCCAGTTCAAATGCAGGTCTCAGCCTCAGTCCCTCCACACCACTCATGCTCATCGCCCTGCATCTGACAGACCCAAAAAGGATCAGCTGTGCCTGGGAGTCAACACGTGCTCGCAGCCTCCAAAGCCAGGAATCAAGGTGGCAAAGCTTTGCCAGGTGGCTATATTAAAAAAAGGATACACCTGCCTGTGTAAAAACTCCATCATAAACAGAGCCATACTGATACAAGCAAACCAGACCAGTTGCTGCAGTATCTGAATGCACTGGGAGAGCTAGTCTGCTCTGATTATGCTGACACAGTCAGAGTGACAAACTCCTCTCTGCACCAAGGACTTATCTAGAAAAGGTGCTAGGACTTATCTAGAAAAGGATTAGGACTTCATTCCTGTTTAACAGACAGACAAGCTCTGCCTTTTACTTCAGCAGCTTGGGAGGTTGTGCTGGGCCAAGGACAGGCTGGGAGTATTTGGACTGTGACCTTCAGCACCAAATCAATGGTGGTCACATGGTTAGTGCTACTATGAAAATCAGTTGCTAGTGAAATGCAAGGACAGGTCTTCTAAAATTAAAAAACCTCAAAAAAGAGGTATAGTTGTCATCTTCCATCAGGCTTTTACAAAATCTGAAAAGTTAGTGCATTTTAAAAGAGCTATAGAATTTGTAGATTAGTAGTTTAATTAAACTACAAATTAAATTTGTAGTACCTGTTAAAAGAGCACTAAGAGTTATGTATAAATATATTAAATATATTGATAGAAATATGATTGAGTTGAACATATCAATGGGATGCAAAGATTTCCACTCCTCTTGCGCTGCTATATTTGCAGTTGGGGACTCTTTTGGCTTTAGAAGCTGATAACCTTACAGAAGGGCTGATTCAGGAAGGCAGCTTCACTACACACTTTTTGGGGAGAATTTGTTCAAAGAGCTTACTAAAACTACAACCAACAAGTATAGTCCATGACAGACACAGATAAATTACCTGGCAGTAATTTTCAGTCTGGCATGTGTAAATCAGATCTGTCAGCTGCTATTTTTAATAGACAGGAGGCCATGAGGTACTGACTAAAAAGATTTTCTATGCTCTTACTTACCAGTACCTAATAATCCCTGTATCAAATTCTGAGGCAAGGCAGACTTCTGCAATTGGTGGAAAAGAGCATCATAGGTAGACAATTCCTACAGGTAGAGCTGGTTTTTACAGCAAAGCCAGAGATCTCAATTAATGTCTTTTGTGTAAAACTAGAAAGCAGCTGGTTTGGGTTTCATAAAGATTACCACAACAAAGTTGCAATGGAAGAGGCAAGCAGAGACATACATCCAGACTGAGCACCCTTTATCCAAATCACAGCACATACTGTTCTCAAGACAATCCTGTCCAGAAAACAACTTTGGCAGCTGCTGTGTCAAGTGTCGGGAGAGGGATTGTGAACACAATGTAACTTAATTAGAGGCTGAAATAAACTATGTAATATAGAAAAACTCATGTATGTTGCTGTTAATCTACCTGAAGTACAAAAATCAATATTGCCAATTAGAGTTACATTAGCTTTTCCTTCCTCTTCTGTTTAATAAGGGGTCCGCATTCCGCTGAAGTCATGCAGCTCTGACTGCACTGAGGAGATGGCCCTCAGCTGGGTGGAGGTTCATAAGCCTTCAGGAGTCTTCCTCAGTGTGATGGCAAAGAAATTGTGCAGAATTGAGATTCCTGGACCAAATTCAGCCTTTCTCCCTTTTCAGCTAGTCAGCAGTGCCAGTGGAGTGGAATTCCCTTTCCAGACCAACTGGGAAATTCTTTATTGCAGTATGAGTGACCAATCTGCAGAGATGTGTATCAATGCCTTCTGTGCCACCCTTCCTTTGAGCTTTGGGTGCAAGGAGCTGGACAGGAGCCAAAAGGATGCAAGAAGATGCGGTAGCATCACAGAAGTTTTTAACTGGTGTTCCAAATGTCCACTGCAAGAAAGAACAGTTTGCAGAATGCTCTGTTACACTGAGTTATAACCAGCTCTCCAAGTATCTGTCACCAAACAGACCTTGCTTACAGAAAAGAACTCAACCCACTAGAACTTGACCCACTGTGTGCACAAAAATGTGCACAGATTTACAGAAGATGAGTTTAGATAACAACTTTAACTAACACAAATATTAGTCAAAGAGTCTTTAAGAGATTAAAAAAAAAAAAAAAAAGAAAAAAAGAAAAAAAGAAGCCAAAGAATTTGCTACATCTAATTATTCATATTGTCAGAAGTGGGGTACATCCAGAACAGACTTGATTACAAGTGCCACTAAAGAACTAGTAGTGCAAACACTACTGGTTGCTCATCTCTGCAACTAGAGTAACTGCTCTTTTTTTCTGCTCTCATTGCCTAGAATTTCAAGTGGTTTTCTGGGATTACAGATAGAGGAATTGTCCTCATGGTATTAGCTCATAGGCAATCTTTTGTCTAGAGAGCTTGCCAGAAGGGATTATTTACACTAATCCTGTAGTGGAACCTTTGAATTGCTCTGTGTGGAAAAGAAAATGAGCATCTGTACTCTGTGGAGTGAACAGACATGCAAACTTGAACAATGGAAGACTTGATAACTTAGAAAACTGTGAGGGAAGATTGAACCCCCAGTTATCTCTAGAGGTGCCTGGGTCTCCCCAGTTTGTTTTAGGGGAGAGCCAAGGAGCATAATGTTGCCTCTCCTGCCCACTCAGCTTACCATAGATAAAAAAAGTATTTCATCTGACTGGGGCACTGCTCTCTGCTTCCAGCAGGGTTCCACACTCATTCCCTGCCATGTACAGGGGCACAGCCATGACTTGGTCCTTCCTGGAATAGCACAGCTGAGGTTCAAAGCGTCACCCAAAAAAAATCCTGAATGCACTGATTGTTAGCACTCAAGACCTGATTCAAATCTACCCACTACAAAAAAAAAAAAAAAAAAAAAAAAAAAAAGAAGAAGTCAGCAGTTCTGCCTAAACAGAGGGGTAGTGTCTGAGGAGCTGGCCAGGCAGACATCTATGTATGCATAGGTGAAGCAGACAGAAGGAAAGGGTGCCCTAGAATCCTGTGAGGAAGATCAGAGTTTCTGAGACACTTAGGTCTGTGGTTTCCTGTGTTGACAGTGGGTAGGCTCTCTCACTGGGGTGACAGTATCAAGGATACAGAGAGCTCATACTAAAACGCTAGAGTAGTAGTGGCTTTTATAAACAGTGATTTGGCAAAATTACTTTTTTTTCCTTTTTTCACAGAAAACTGGCTTCTGGTCTTACAATTTTCATAGCTGCTTTGTTTCCTTCAACAGCAGTTCATCCTTCAAAAAATAATTTAAAAAAAAAAAAATCACATTCTGTAGTTTTGACCACAGACAAAAATGGCAGTTAACAGAAAAAGGACTAAAATTTCCAGGTTTTGCTTTAACATAACCTTCCTCTCCCTCTTCCTCACCACCTCTCCCACCAACAATGGAAATCACTAGCTCCAATTTGAACAGCTTGTGAAAATCACTCAGGCTGTGGCATCAAACACATCCTGAGGTTTGCATCACTGCCTGCATGAGGCCAATGTGGCTGAATCAGCTTTTCAGGAGACAGTGAAGCAGACAGACACCACATGCACCCTTGGAGGAAGCATAGACCCAGCCTGGCTCTTCTTGCTGCTTCCCCAGGCAGGTTGGTGGCAGTCTGCATGATGAGTTCCCAACCTCCTCCATGGCATCCAGAAGCCCCTAGAAAGGTCCCGTCAAGCACAGGAGCCAGAGCATGATTTAATTCAGTTATATGTTGGGCAAATTAATTCCAGAGTTGGGCCCTGCACTGCAGTCATGGTCCATGTGGTTTTTTGTAGCAAAGGGGCCAGATTCTTCATGCAACTCCACCTTGTTCCTCTCCTGCTACTTGAAGAATAAGGGGAAAACAGGAGTTTTTCAGAGCAGAAGAATATGACTTGACAATGAAAGAAAATACAGGCCTACCAGCCTACAGAGTGAAAAAAACATTAATTACTTGGTTTTTTCATGTCATTGTTTTGTTCCTCTAACTTAGAGTTAGCAAAATGAGATAGCTCATGACTAATATAAGCCTTTGGCTTGCAAATCTATCATTTACCCATGAGGTGGCTCTCTCCAGACTTTGGGATAAAGGAAAGTAGTTCAACTTTTAAATAAATATTGATACTACACTGCAATGACACACGTTAATAAAGATGTCTTGCCCTCACTCAACACAAATCGGTCAGTGAAATAATATCTGAGACATTGGTTCCATTTGAAAACTGTAATCATGCACCTCTACTTTTATCCTAGACTGCAAACAACGCTGTGCCAGCAGCCCCTCTCTGGGAAACCCCTATGACTGCTCCACTAATGCTAGTTATTACTCCAGCATCTCCCAAAAGCTCCTCAAAATCCACGTGTCTGCCAGAGCACCCAAGTGCTGACAGGACCGAGGAAGAGGAAAGGACAAGGTGAAAGGACGCACCAGGCATTACCTCTTCCTGCCGCAGCAGATCTTTCATCCCAACCACTTCACAGATGGGCTCTTTAATCTGTGGTTTCAACAAATGGAGAGTAAGCAACTGATCTTTTGCTCTCAGAGCGAGACACTAAGCTTTGTATCAGCTGTTAAGGGAGAACTGGGACCAGGGAGACCCAGTCTTGTGTAAGTAGGAGAAGAGGGAGGGCTATGAGGGACTGCAACCACACAGCAGGATATATTGCAACAGTCAGCCCTCGTGGGAGAGCAAATTCCCCACTGAATCTGCACCAGCTCAATAATATCCTTCCACAAAGACTCTGTCACGGAAGGAGACCCAGCTTCTGAAAGCCCTTACCCCAGGCTGGAACAGAAACTGTGACTGGTGAGAGTCAGAGCAGCTTATGGTTTCTCAGGGATGCTCTCTGCAAAGAGCTTTCTCTGGTCTCCCATTACAAAGCAAGTTTGTGGTAATCGTGTCTGACTTTCCTGAATCTGCAGGGTCAGCTGGCCCCGCTCCTCCTAGCTCAAGACGCTGGATGTGAGAGGCACTGGTTGGGACCGTGAATGATTTTTGCAGGATGACGGCAAAACAGGAGTTAAGGGAAAAGCAAATTGACCTAAGTATAAATACACCGCTGAGAAAAAGAGTTTCCCCAGGGTCATAGATACATATTGCAATTGTTTGGGACATGTAATTTCTTTGCAACATAATATTTAATTGTATCCCATTAACATTCCTGTGCTGTAGTAAAATGTGCTATTGTAGCAAGTTTTGACATGAGCTCTAGGTTTTGGCTAAGACCCACTTCTCACTGTTAGTGCCATGGTGTGGCTGCTTGCAGTAACTACATGTCATATATTTCTTGCACTGAAAAAGGAGTTTGAACCCTCTTGTTTCAAAATAAAAACTTCCAAAATGCAGGCTGCAGCCTGGGACCTGGGAAATCCATGTACCTGGAGGAACACGGCAAGGAGCTGAACTTTTACACTCCCTACACTTACTCTGCATGAGGTTAAACATTAACATGGAGCTAGCGGAGATGGTGGTGGCAGAAGGAAGTAGTGGGGCCAGGGTGGTGCCAGACCTGGGAAATCTTTTTGATTAACTACACAGCTGTTGTGTTGGTGATGACTTTTCTTTTGTTGTTTTTCCTCCTAGGTAAATACTTCTTAAGAAAGTCATTTATATAAAAATGAGTGCTAAGCAAAATCACCAAGGCACTGCTGCAGGTGACTCTGCCTGCACAGACACTCAGCTCCACAGGGTAGATCTGAGGCTCTTGGAGAGTTCTGGATGTGTTTGTAGAAAACTATTAGCATTAGCAAGAGTGGATCATCTCTTAAGCACCTGGTGGAAGTGATCCACTGTTACAGGGAATGCACCTCGTCTTCATTCTCCTTGGCTTTAGGACCATCTCACTGTTCCTTGTTGGTGATTGTTTTTATCTCATTTCTTTATCTGAAACTGTGCAATGCAGTGAGCTGCCAGCCCTAGCCTGGCCAACCATTCTAGCAGAAGCCACATCTGGAAGTGCTTTCTTCCAGCTTTGCAAGATTTTGGTCTCCTTCAGGTATTCTTTGGAAGGCACCACTCAGAAATACTGTAGGACCAGTGAAAGCAAAAGCAGAATCTGCTTTACCAGCACTGCAGCAGCAGTTCCTGCTGCACTCCCACTTGCACCCAGCCCCTGCAGCCTGGCAAACTCCAGAGAGCTCAGCCCACAGCTGCCACTGGAGGAAGGAAACTTTGGCCCACCACAAGGAAGCAGGGACCTAGACACAGAAACAAGGTCCCCTCTGCCCACCCATGCCTCATTCAGGATTGGACATTTGCTGAGATGCCATCCACAAGAACATGGGGTGGAAGTAGAAGACCTCACTCCCAAAATCTGTGCAGTGTCCAAGTTGAGGCAAGGACAAATGTCACTGACCTTTACAGTATTCCAAGAACTTAAATCCCCCAGCTCCCTTCCTCTCACTGTAGAAATGGCTTAAAACCTGTTCTCTTTCCAGTCTTCCCCCAGGGGAAAAAAAAAAACATCAATCTCTATGCAAGAAAATTTGTTCTGTGTGATCCTCATTTTATATTTTATGAATCAATGCCAACTTTCAGTCATTGAATCCAGACACTCATGTTAACAATGGATGATTACATTTTCCATCTGAATGTTTTCCCACAAGCATAAGCACTAGTTCAAAGTACTCTTTTTACAAGTAGTAGTGTTGTAACATATATTAAGATGAAATATTTAACTGGTGCAGATGAAACTGCTTTGCTGGAACCAGCATAGCCACACCAGTTTATGTCACCAGAGGCCTTTGTCCACAGCTGTTTCCCCACTCATGGGCAGCCAGGATGCTGTGTTTGGGCCAGTAGGATTTATGACCATTTTAAATAGAAGTGACTTTCTCATGTGCATCGGTAAACTGCTGTGCTATTGGACCACAGGCAGCTGAGTACTTTTCCACTCTTTTTAGCTATTGCTATCAGAAATCATGGGTTAGTCGATAACCACATTCCTTCGAGATGAGTTTGCCAGTGCACTGAAGGAGATCTGTTCACACTGGGAGGCATTGTTTCCCAGGCTATTCCAAACAATACAGAAAACACTGTGTTCTCATTTGAGTACTATGAAGAAAGAGCTCAGTAGAAGGGCTTTTAAAGCACCAGCATACCCAACTCTATAAACTATATTCTTTAAATAAAAAAAAAAAGCCCTCTATGTTGTGTGGAACTAAATCATGATCCACTCATGGACTGCATCCAGCATCAGAAATATGGATGAGCTTTGGCAGGGCTCTCCAAGCAACAGAAAGAAATACTTCATTCCCAGCAGAAGAGGGAAAAACATAATAATTTAAAAAAAAAAAAAAAAAGCAGAGATTACATGAGCATTTGAGGCCACTTCATTCTCATTAGCAAAACATAATGACAAATTCATTGAAATTTGCAGGTTCAAGATATTTGGGGTAAGACCTTGTCCTGACTTAACTCTTACTTCAGATACTGAGTCAGTGCAGAGCAAGGAAATGTTAATCCATCCATAGTGAACTGGATCAGTTTTGCCAACCAGGTCAGAGGCAGTATTTCATGCACTAGCTTGGTATTGATGTTTTAAATAGCAGCAGAGTGTATATGCCCCTACATAGTACTTGCTCTGAGGAGCTACACAAATACACATTGGTTTTGAGGTGGCACTGCAAACCAGCAATGTCCTGTTGGAAAATGAAGCAGGTCAGGCTCACCTGTTTGTTATTCCAAGCCAGACAGTAAGAAGTGGGTAGACTCTTCATTGCCCAAATTAGAAATGAATGGGCTACATTTATGTGCTTTTTGCCATCAGTTATACCATTGCTCCAAAAAGGACCTCAGTCTTATGATCTCTTTCCTATCATTCAGCATCCCTCAGAAAATATACTTGGTTTTGCATTGCTTGTTCTAACCTCCCCACTTACCTTCTGATTTTAACTGATTTCTTTTAGATTTAAAGTCAGCTGGATCACAGCAGAAGAATGAAGAGCAGGAATTTTCCCAGTAAGAATTCAGGACAGTCCAACAATGAAACAAGTTTTTAATGAGCACAGTAGAAAGAACGTGTGAAATAAAGATAATCATTTTCCATAATGGACACTTGAACTATTTCAACCACATTACTTAAATCCTTCAGAAACAAGAATTTAAAACCCCAGCTACAGTTCTGTCCTCTTGCCCCTTTCCCTTCCCCTCCCCCTTACATTCAAGCAGCCCCAGAGAAGTCCATATAGGAGGTGAATGGTCAGATTGTCTTCACTGGACTGCAGTGGGCTTTACAGCCTAGCATAACTTGGCTTATCATTTTCCTGTTATTCTTGCGGGAATCTGTGTCCGAAAGAGCAATTCTAAACTGAGATGGCTGCTTCACAGTCTCTGCCAAGGAAAGTCTCCAGGCTGGATCATGGCCAAACTTAATGCTGCAGCTTTAAAGAGGCAACTTCAGTTCAGGAGGTTTGTTCTGCTTTGTTTTTAAATCTAGCACATTTTGCAATGAACTACTATACGAACCCACATTTATGTCACACTAAGCGGATGAAGGAGAGGAAAACAGTGGAGAAGAAAAAGAAATCCAGCCATAAAATAGAAGGTCTGTTTTAGCAAAACTAAAAGTCCCTTTAATAGTTCTCCTTATATATATTTTTTGCAACAGAACTGGGTCTGAGAACAGACTGGACCATTAATATCAACTGGTATGTTGGCTGCTGAAGTCCAAATCACAAGTGGGCACAGGCAGTGGCAAATACTGGCCAGTAACTATAGCATCATCACTTCTCTTTCCAGACTCACAGTACTGCTCCACAGCTCAGACAGGCAAAATTGCCTCACACTGTGTCATTTACAAGTGACAAGTGACAAGCAGTGAGTGACAGTGTATATCTTAAAAGGAGAAAAACTAAGATTCAGCAGTTATCCACATCAAGGAGCATCATGAGTTTTCAAACAGAGATTGTTGCTCTAAATCCACCAGAAACTTCAGTGGGGATTTGGTTGGGCCTTGTGCCAGTAATAAGCAGAAATACTCAATAAATTCCTACAACATATCATTCTAGTTTTTATGTAAAATGTTATAAGTATTCTTGAAAAAAGACAACACCCAAACCACAGAGAAGCAGAAGAACAAGAAACAATCTGTCAAAATAAAAGGATTTACATTTTTCTGTGAGGCTCATTCAAGGTGGAAAGCCTAGAAACATGTTGGAAAATGTTCAGAGAGATACTAGCTTGATTAAAGCACTTGACTAGGATAAGGAACTAAAGGATCTGAGTTATTACTGCTTGGAGAAGAAATGGCTGCTGGGTAGGAGATGGGAAGATAGAAGAGATAACCAAAAAAGACTATTCTTGCATTGTGAGCCTGAAAGTGATCCAGTGCACTTCTTACGATCCATTCACATTGCACTGCTGGGCAAAAGTATTATTCCTGAGGAAATACAGAAGTCAAACACCCCTCCTCAAAGACAATGCAGCGTCCTTCCAGTGCTGTTGTAGCTGTCATGAGGCAGCTGTCAACAACTTACAGCCCAGGCCAATGACCCAAAATAGGTGCCTCACTTAGCACACACCAAGTCCTTCACCCCTGTTACACAGTGTGGGTTTTGGGAGATGAACCCCTGTAATCTGGCTGCGACACCTGGAGATGTTTCCCTTCTAGCCCTTCACTCCTCCCCACTGCCACAGGCTGTTGTCCAGGAGCAGAGCATATTGTGCACTGCAGCGTGCCAGCCAAAAACGTGGCGCCCTGACCCCAGCTGCAAAAAAGCTGATGTGTGCCTAAGGGAGAAGCATACTTTAACCCATTTTAGCTGCTTGTCAAGCAAACATGAGTCAGATCGCTAACATACCAACAGATATTAAATGGCAGCCAAAGCCTGCTAGCAAATGGGACTTCTGCTTCTCATCGGGGCTGAGCCAAGTAGAGCTGAGCAGCTGCCAAGAGTGAAAGTCCCTCTCCTACCTCTTACACTGGCTCACTTAGTCATACAGATTGCAAATATAGGACAGCTAGACACCAAGAAAATTGAAATAATTTAGGTTTTGTTGTTGTGGTTCTGCTAGTTTTCTGAGCATTCACCTCCCTGCAGATGTCCAGTGACAGCACGTAGCCAGGAGAAAAGCCACCCTTTCAGTACAGTCTCACGATCAGTTTTCTCTTGGTTGCCTAATTCAGCAAAAAGAAGGGTTACCAATACAGATGGCCACATAAGCGCTAATGCAAACACAGGAGAGACTGGGAAAATTGCGGGTGGCAGTAGGGAACACAGCCACAGCCTTTGGGGAAAAATATCACTACACCACACCATGAGGCTGTGGCCACACTAAGGTGACCTCAGTCAGTAGCTCAGGAGGTGAGAATATCCAGGCATCTCCAGATGAGGAGAAAATAAAACAAAAAAACATGTTTACTCCTGCATACACTGGGGAATTACTCCTTACAATACTTCCCTTATGAACCCAGGGGCATCCAGCACCGCCAACAGTGCAGTATTTCACGTGTCAGCAGCCACTGAAATGGCAGGGGTGAACCAAGGCAAGGAAGCGCAGGCCGAGCTGGAGCCCTGCTGCCAAGTTCAAGGTCAGGCAGGGGAGCACAAACCCTTGCAGCACACAAGAACAGAGTAAAATCACTGCAGATCATTTTCTCACAGTCTCATGATAGCCTTGGTAGAGCAATACTGCACTAGATAAAAAGCTTAGAAATTTTTCATATTGAAAGCCACACTAAATGTTAATCTGAATCAACATCTTTAGGTGATAAGGAATGCTATTCAGAGGATCAAAGTCTCTTCATTTCCTCTTTGCAACACTGACTGATTCAGCTGATACTTTGCAGTAACACAGGTGGCTTGACAATGATGAAGTGTTCATCCAAAACTGACATAGATCTGGAATAAGAAAAATATATTGGCAATCAATGCACAATCTAGACTTATTTATAATGCAAAACAAGATCCTGTTTTCCTTCTTAATCTATACTATACTAAAACGGTAGGTCAGACCAAGGAAGTCTAGCAACTAATGAATCTAAACCACAGGAGAGGGTAAAAGACTTTAAACAGAATTTGTATTTTGAAGTCTGAATGATATGGTATCTCTAAAACACAAATAGCTTTTTATGCTTTTTTTTTTAATTTTTAACTCTACTTTGGTTTATGTCCAGGCATACATATTAGGCCTAAGTTTTGGGCCTGGAGAGCTTACAGAAATCTGAATCAAGAAGCTGGTGGACCTCACCAGTAGAGAAGCAGCTGAATAGTCCAGGCAGGTCTTGACAGCACCAGTCAAAGACAGGGAGGGGAGCAGGACATCCTTTATTAGAAACCTCAGAGTACGCTTACCTTGTTAACCATCAGCATTGCACCAACTGAACCACAAATGTGCATTCCCTGCACGCCCATGTGGGCTCTCAGAACTAACCCACAGCTGGGAGCTGGATTGCCATGTGTGGAGAGGCTGGACAGGTATGGTATCGACAGAGAAATCTTTCACTGTAGCACTGTCACCCTTCAAGAGACATGGTTCCCTCTCCAACTTAAAGCAGGCTTTAAGTTCTCATAGCTTATCAGAAAAAAAAGACCCCTTAAGGGCAAGGTACATGTTAATTTTAGCTAGAAAGCTTCCCCTTAATGTTGCCTGATGCACACGAGTCCACAGTGGTGATCGACATCTGCAGGGAATTTCTGCACGGGAAGAAGCGATAAGGTTGTTTTCATGGAGTAAATCCCACATCCCAGACCAATCTTGTCAGTAACTTGTTAAAAGGTTCTAGGGAGGCAGCTAGATTTTGGAATCAATTTTTTGAAAGTGCAAGTATTTGTCTGTTATTAAAAGAGAGGAGTTAAATATTTTCAACCACCTGTAATGGTTTGGAAACTCTCCAGGAACTTCCCGCTCATTTCCAGATTGAAAATAAAATGCAAACCCAAAAGACAGCTTTTGCTGCCATGGAGTATGTTGAGCACTTACTTTCCTAGCCCACATTAACCCCAGCCCAGAAGAGTCAAAAAAGTCTCATTCTAGAGAAAAAGAAAAGCATGCTGGGTTCCCAAAAATATTGCAATATTTACTGTCTGAATGGTAGAAAGTACCTATAGAGAGATTGAAACAAGGAAAAAATATTGTTTTTATTGAGCTGAATGCAATATCTTTGCATTACATGAGAGCCCTCTCACTCATCAGCTTCACCAAAAGTATACTTTGGTTTTCAGTTTCTCCCTGCATCTCTTACACTGAATCTGCTCTTGCATGCTAGTAGATCTGAGGTGATTTCCTTTTTTTTAATGATAGTTTGATATGCTGCATGGCATGATGCTACAACTGCCAAGCCAGCCCTGATACCTCCAGAGAACATAGAGATGGAAAGGACTGACCAAGCCCTGCTTTTGGTCCTTTCTATTTTGTAACTAACCACAGCACATGAATACAGACTGGATCTTGGCAACTGTTCGTTCATTAATAACAAATTAACAGCTTCGTAATTCCCCCTTTCCTTTTGTTCTGTGTGCACAGACACACACATACACGCCTGGGGACTTGATCTTTTTTCATCTTGACAAATCCTTCCTTCTGCTCACCCCCGTTTTCAACAGCACAGTGGGGGGCCAATCAGGAAAGCTTCCCAAGGCCTATCAAACAGATCTATTTAACTTGTTTCCAGTTCAGTCCAGATCTTCATGAGGAAATATAAAACAGCCATGGAAAACAACTTTCTTCCGCAAGCCCTCTAGGCCACAATTGTCAAGTGAAAATGTGGCCCAAATGTGGGCATTCACAAGCATCTGTGCAAAAGCCTGGGTGCCCCAGAGGGCACAGCTGCATTCTGGAAAAGGGTCCATCTCAGGAGCAGACTCAGTCCCCAACCCACCAGAGTTGCAGCCACTTTTCCCCTCACAGAAGCAGCACTAAGAGGCCCAATACGAGAACCAGACCCAGCACTGCACCACACCGTGCAGGTCACTGGCCTGGCTCTTCCTGCTGCATCCTGGGCTGGCGCTGCTTCAGAGGCTTTTGTGCAGCACAGATGGGGCCCAGTGAGGCTCCTCCTGTGAGGCTGTCTGAGGGAAGGAATTGTTTGATTTGTGAGATGGGAGGAAAAAATAAAGCTCCTGTGTTGTTTTTCATCAGGGATGAAGAGGAGGAAGAGAGTTCTCTTATTTTTGGTAGCTGAAGTGTGTTCACCGCACATTGCTTTCAAAGGCAGGAAAGGAAGTGTGGAGGCTGGGTATCCAATGTGCCTGTGCTTCAGGCAGGGCCCTCTCCTGGAGATGGGTGACCCTCAGCCAAAACAGCCGAGCACAATGTGGCAGTTGGTGCAGGGGATCCACATCCCAACATAACCCCAGGGCCATCGGGTGAAGACAGAGCAGTGCCAGGGGCAGCCCTGCATCCTCCCTCTTGTGAATCAGCCCTTCCTTTCTGTGGCATTTCGTGCAATTCAATGAGGTGCTTTGTTTGCGGGCAAAAGCAAAATGTTTGCTTGACCCAAAATGAACTTCAAGGTTTTAAATTCACCAATAAGCCATGACAAAAATGGGGTTTTGAGTTAATGACTCCAATTTATTTTCACATTTATGTGTTGACAGACAATCAAAAAAATAAGCATACACACAATGAATTTGTGTCTTCCACTTGTTTTTCTCATGAATGATATTACATATTTCTAGTTACTGGTCCTGGAAAATTTATCTAAATTTTATTTTAAAATTAAATAGAAATGCCTGGGAATAGATTTGAAATTATAACAACCATGGATAAGTTGCACTTAGCAACTCTGGCCCTTGGAGACAGCTTAATACTATTTAATTTATTTATTTATCTGCTACATTTAACTGGACAGATTCCATATTCCACTACAGTTCAGAAGTGATATATTTCATTCTCTAATAATACTTCCCAGTTAATTATTACAATACAATGTTTTTGTTTAAAGCCAAGCATAGAATCATAGAATCATGATTTAAAGCTCATTTTTTTAAGAATCAGTCATTTTATTCTGAATTTCCAAAAAAAGAAAATACTATTTTAAAATGCAAACTTGTAGATACAATGGAAAATGAATTCCATTGAGATGATGCAATTAACCCCCAGTATAAATAATCTGTGGTGTATACTGTAATATGATAATGTGAAAGTCCAAAAGAACTCATTCCCAGACCACATCAGAAAATCTACTGAGTCAACAACTGCAGCAGACAATAACAGGACGAGTTAAAGGAGCAGAGCTTTAAAGAAGGTTAGTTCAAACTGTACAACATTTAAAGTGTCACTGATGAGATTTAATATGACCATTCACACTTGGGCACTACGTAAATTCACTCAGAAAAGATTTGGTACATAAGATCTGAGTGGGAAGCAACAACATATTCAATGTGCTATGCCAAATTACTACACGTGGAAGGCTGTTGGTGTCTCCAGTTTGCATTATCACCTTCAGTTTTTAAATCATTAAAAAGGAAAATTATTTGCTTAAAGTGTTTTCTTTAAAATTTGTTTAACTTATATTAAGCAATTACATCTGAAGCTCACTTTCTTGACTAAAAATTTCTGTGCACATGTGATGTGGCTAAGGAACAGATGTAAGGAACTGAAATGAAAAAAAGGGCATCACTGTATCAATAAACATGTAGCTTCAACTGTTCTCTCAGATAAAAAAACCCCAGCATTTCAGTGGAATATAAGTGACTTTGCTACATATATACAAACAGTGCAAGAACCATATGGTAATAATTACTAGAAGTGCATAGTTCACTTTTTCTTGACAAGAGCCACATGGCTTTTTTTTAATCCATTGTATCACATATATGATGTAACAGTATATCAACGCAAATCAAACAAACACAAAGCAGCTTTCCAGCTGAGACTCCAGACACACTGAAGTCAGGCAACTCCAACTTCTGGGTCCTATTCCCAGCTTAGCCCTGAACACTCACATTTTCTCTTTCTAGCTGTGATGTTAAAAATGTATGGTTTAAATCACCAGAGAAAGTAGAGAAACCACCACCACATTATGAATTCCAGCTCCAGAGCAAAACTGAACACATGAAAATTTGATTCCCCTTGAAAAGCCTCCCAGAATGATCACCTCAGGAAGAAGTTACTTATTGGTCCTTGGTAAACACAGAGGCTTCCCTCTTCCACAGTGAGACCTTCACCATGCACCTTGGTTTAATATCAACTACCACTTGACCCACAGCTTAAGGCTACAGAATGGAAACAAAACTAAATTCAGCAGAAGACCCAGCTTCTAAGCAAGGGTATGTGGCACTACATGAAAAAGGCAGCCAAGATGAAATGACTGTAGTTCAGACATGCTAATAATTTCCCAGATGTTGTTCACTTAAAATTCAGTATGGTAGTGCTTTAGAAACTCCTTACTTCAACATTCTTGATTTTTTTTTTTTTTTTGAGATATGCAATATCTAAAGGCTGAAAGAAAAGTGACTCAACATATTCATCTAGTGTGAGTTTATGATGCTGGATCAAAACTACCCCAGAGGATCCTGATGAATAATCTATCCACTAGTCAGGCTGGACAAAGGTGCTCATGGCATGATCCAAAACTTTGTTCCACAGCATCCCAAAGGGAAACACTGTGTCTGGGATTCCCTGGTGAAGATTACTCTTTGTCCAAGACCAGGTACCTTGATCCACTTCTACTTGCTTGTCCAATGATCCAGCATCAATTAATCAAAGAAAATGCCTGCTTTGCAGACTATTTGCTACTTCTGACATACTCTGGTTTCGTTTTACCTTTTGGGAACTTATTTTCTGGGCACACAGCTGAACACTGAGATGTTGCCCACCCCAACCACTCCCTGTTCTGTTGTCATCCTGCAGATCAAAAAAACAGGTTTGTCCCATCTTGACTACTAGTCTTGTTTCAACTTTTGCCTTCCAGAAGGCTTCACAACACTCCTCACAGCAGAGCCTGGTACTCCAGGCACCACCTCTGGCCCTGTCACCTCTGTCCTCATCAGCTCTCTCTCTGCATCCACCACACGCTGCTGTACATCATTCGCTAAGAAGAGCGAAGCCTGCCCCCCCCACGTCAAGTGCCTTGCTGTAAGAACGCAGCCACCGATAAGGGTGTGATCAGAGGCAGATTCAGGCCCTTGTTGCACTGCTAGGAATAAAAGTGAAAAGCAGCTGGGTGAGATGTCTACTCTGAGGCAGCTGGGAATATCTTCAAGAAGCTATTGCACTGAGCCACCTGCGGTTTTACTGGGAAGGAAACTACCAAAAAACACCTCCATAGTGCAGTACTGCTATTTCCCATGGCATACAGGGAATCAAGCAGCTTCCATGAGGCCGTGCAAGCCAGGACACTTTGTGGCTCACACCAGCCAGTAATGGTTGTCACATTAGCTTACTGTCTTGGCAGTTGTCATCTAACTACACCTGTCTGACTCAAGCCTGTACCACCAGTTCTATTGCATTGCACAGAACCAATTTTAATAATCCTAATTAATAGCCGAAGCTGTGGCACCACCTTAAAAAGTAAAAGGTATTCTTCACATTTGAGGTTTGGATTTTGCAGAATACACAGATCTTAATTTCATAACTGTACATTAAGGTCAAACCAACAAAGGGATTAAATTAATCTAGCTCTTACTTCAGTGAACAGAAAAATGGTTCCCATCACTGTCCCATCAAATCATTTGATTTTATAAATCACATATAAATAAAATTAACAGTTATAAATCCAGAAAAAATAATCAAGTCTTTCTCATTCTGTTAAGTCTACAAAGTTTAGATGTGGCAGGAAAGTGAGCTAATTTAAAATTATCATTTGGGTCAGCATATCTATTTACAGTGTTCAATTACATGATCATATCATTTTGCACAGCCTTCTTTATATTGGCAAGCTATAAAAGAGCTTCTTCGAATGGAACCATTGTTCTGCTACATGCTCTAAGAATAGCATAGACTATATATAAGGCCTCAGCTCCAGGGCTATGCAGAAGACCTGCCTTGATAAATTCAGAAGTTTCCTATTGCATCAAAGTTCCTTCCTCCTTTCTCTTCCCAGTCTTTCTTGCCCAAATATACCAGACTGTATTTGGGCCAAACAGCTTCCCCATCCCTGCTCCTCCAAAGGAGCTGCTGTGAGGTACTGATCTTCTGTCTGTTCTTTCCTAGGACAAACAAATGTATTTTATTATTTCCAAATTTGGAAGACTGCTCTTTTTTTATTTTTTAACCATGTTTATCCCAGCCTGTCACACAATAACTGAACTAGGTTATTTGCAGGTCAACATTTTCATCTGCTTGCTAAGAGATGCAGACAGAAAGCGTTATGGGAACTCTACTCAGCTCTGGACCTCTCTTCTGTTTGTCAGTGGGTGATGGTTTATCCACAGCAGAGCAGTGGAATCATTGGGAACTCTACTAGAAAACTCAGTTGAGGATACTTTGTACTTTCTCACAATAGTAAACATATTTTGATCAGTAGCATGAAGGTTTTAAAGCAGCTACACAGTTTTGTCTTCCTTTTAGCTGGTGACAGGATAGGAGAAAGAAAAAAAACAGCATTTTATTTTCTATCTGCTTAAAGAAACTGTAAAAACAACAATGTTGGTGATGTTTGATAATGTATATATGGAGGGTGGGTAACAAAAATTAAAACATGAACTAATAAAAAAATCCTAGGCCTAAACTAGAAGATACCAGAGGAAATGACAAGTTATGAAAAGAACAGCAACTCCTTTTTACTCCTGTCAGAGATTTTCCATATCCTTCCAAATCAGGGTCTCAGTGAAGGAAAAAGCATAGCTTATCCAGCTCAGACAGACTCCAGGGAGTCCCAAGGGCACATTGACCTCCAGAGGCAGGAGATGCTTTAACAAGACTGCTTTGCTCTCTGCTTGCAAAGGCCCATACTTAAGCCTTGAGCAAAGCAACTGTGGGATACAAAGCACCCGTGCAAAACTTTTGGCATCCATAAGGGTTTTCTAGTGCTTCTAGCCTCCTAAAGAAATAAAATCTAAGAGGGAGGGCAGTTCAATTCCCAAATATCACTGGAGGCAACATCAGATTAGCACTTATTTCCAAGAGCCAAAATGCCTGAGAGGCACCTGGGAAATTAACCCAGAGAGTCACCAAGAGATTAGATTTCATCACAGCAAGTGACCAGAAGTTATGTGAGAGCATATTTTTTCAGATTTGTAGATGTGTTCAAAACTATGCAGACTGTTTCCATACAATTTCTTCTAATGTAACTCACTCTGCATCCCAAACACGCAGACCGGGAATGCAGTAGTCTGGCATGAGCTGTTCATGAGAGGGAAGAGGACCCAGCTGCTATTTATACATGCTATACATTACTATGCCCTCTCTCTTAGTAAATTACTTCAGACTGGGGCATGGACAATCGCTTGAGGGACAGACCCTCTTTTACTTCAGTTTTAGAAATTCCATCAGCAGCTCACTGAAGAAATACCTCCTAGAAAAGTGCATGTGAGCTTATAGAGATAATTCTTAAACCTTGCTAGTTTTGGCCTGTCTCTGGTCCCTCTGGAGTTATTTTGGCCAGCACTCTCAGTTCCTGAGAATCTCAAAGATAGTATTACCACAAAGAGATTTCTTCAAGCACACATAGAGATGCACTGTGGGGACATTTACGGCAACTTTAAAGAATCTGAATTCTCTGGAATATTAAAGATATAGAATTAGATTCCACCTTCGAGTACCACCAAATTGTGTGAAATCTTTACATTGGATCAAAGAGGATCTTCTGAATAAATAAATGGAGCAAACTCATCTGGTAGAGCAGATAATAGAGTGCTTATCACTTTATCTGGGTATTTCCCTTTCATATAGTCGAAAACTCTTCATTGATGAATAATATTAGAGCATTATTTTTAAAAGTGTATTGTCTTTGCCCTCAAACTGTGCTGGTCCTCTGTGTAGCAGACAGTGTAAAAAAACATGGTCAAAGAATATCTAAGAAAATGGAAAGAAAAGGGTAAAAGAAAATAGTACTCAAGATACTGTTCCAGCAGAGGTTTCTGAAGCAAGTGATGAAATGCCTAAGAAATGTGAAATAAAACCTAGCCTTCAGAAAGGAGGTCACCCTGGTTTTGCGGAGTGCTGAAGGACTCATGTTACTTTTCTGAGAAATCTATTTTGGCTTTACTATTAGCAGCACTCCTGAACCATTTAGCCTTTCCATTGGCTTCTGCCAGCATTTAATTACAGTTGCTGTAGTAGGCTGTATGCAAAAAAAACCCCAATGCAAACATATTACCTGGCAAAGCTGAAATATGGGTGAGTAACATCTGTTTAAGCAGAAGGAAGACACAATTTGCTGAGAACTGCAAGTCAAATCTGTGGCAGAGATCAGCTTAGAAGTCAGGCATTCATCATGTCAAGGAAAAAAGCTTTGGGATGGTGGCTACTTGCTGAATTTGGGGAAAGAAGAGAGGGACAAGAGAATCTTTCCATTAAAACTACATGCAATGTGTGATTTGATTATCCAAATACAAAAGCATCACCAATGCAAAATGCATCAAGCACTGGCACACTGAAAGTTAATGAGAAATAAACAGTGACGCGAGACATGATTACCCTGTCATCTGGATCATATGATATCTTAAATGATACTGTGTCCAGTTCTGGGTCCCTCAGTTCAGGAAGGATATTGAGGTGCTGGAGCAGGTCCAGAGAAGAGCAACCAGGCTGGTGAAAGGATTCAAACACAAGTCCTATGAGGAGAGACTGCGGGAGCTGGGGTTGTTCAGCCTGGAGAAGAGCAGGCTCAGGGGAGACCTCATCACTCTCTACAACTATCTGAAAGGAGATTGTAGCCAGGTGGGGGTTGGTCTCTTCTCCCAGGCAACCAGCAGTACGACAAGAGGGTATGGCCTTAAGCTCTGCCAGGGGAGGTTTAGGTTAGATATTAGAAAGAAATTCTTTACAGAGAGTAATCAGGCACTGGAATGGGCTGCCCAGGGAAGTGGTGGATTCTCCATCCCTGGAGGTTTTTAAGATAAGGCTGGACATGGCACTTAGTTCCATAGTCTAGTAACCGCGGTGGTGGTCAAGGGTTGGACTTGATGATCTCAGAGGTCCTTTCCAACCTGTCTGATTCTATGATTCTATGATAAATCTCATAATTTATTATCATCCCCCAAATAAACTGCAAAACTGACTTCATTATTTACACCTGTAGTATCATCAGTCTGTAAGTACTCACTGCTGGTAAAGGGAAGTTTCCCTTCATACAGAGCATGGCAGCACATGCCATCCTCCAGATACCATTACACTGAAATGGCCTCACTCTGCTCCCACAGGCACCCATATAAATCCAGGAGGGGGCCATTTGTGATCTTAATATTTCTGGACAGTTTACTGTAGCTTAAGTAACTCTTTGACATGGGTGGATGAACAACATAGCAACTTCATTTTCTTCACAATAAGAACTAATTTGATAGCCTCAAACAGCAGAGAAAATTTTGTTTGATAGAGCACTTTACGAAAATGGCTTATAATTTTATAGGGATAAGCAAGAAATGAAATGTCATTAAGAAAAAAATCACAATACTAAGAACAAGGCTAATTTAAAAAAAAATAGGGGAAGAGAAAAAAATCAATCTGATGGATAAAGCCTTTACATGAAAAGCTAAAAACCCCCCAGCATATAAACCATAAAAAAAAAGGTCCAGAAGAAGCCTGAGAACTCAGGTAGTACATCCTTGTGCTTTAAAGTCTGACTACATACCATCTATGACAGATATTTTTCAAATTGTTTTTTAAAAGCTTCACCATCTTCAGGTAACCACTTTCCACATTTCACGATTCTTTCCTGAGAAAGTATTTCCTAGTACTTTTGTCCATTAAAACTTCCTGCTTAACTTTTTTTTTTTAATGTAAACCCATTACTTTTTGTCCTAGCAACAGCAGATGTATAACAATACCACACTGCCTTCAGCTCCGCATAACTTTTTACTTGTTTGAAGATTATCACTACATTTTCCTTCACTCCTCAGAGAAAAGTGAACAGCTTGCTTTTTCTGTCCTTCCTCATGTTTTAAATATACCTCTGATCATTCCCATGGCCCAGGAAACAGTTATCTCCAACTGATCTCTGTATATCTTTATTTTAAGTATTTAACATTGAGCACTGCTCCAGGAGAGGATACAGAGGAAAGATCATCTCTGCTCTGATGTACACCCCTCTGTGACCCATTAGAATGGGACTCCTTGATCCCATTACAACACTGCTTTTCCCCAAGCAGCTGGGCACAGATTCTTACTCTTTAACTCAGCCAAGAAGAGACCCTTCCACTGAAAAACACTTCCCCCTCTGCTGATCACTCCTTCCAAGAAGGGATTAACATTTGTGGCCATACTGTGCTACAGCAGCAGCAGAGAGATTTGAAGGCTCTACCAGTGTAGTAGCTCATTCATGGAACCACTTACTCCTCACAAGCTATTGGTGTAGGGGGTAGATTTTAGGTTTTGATTGGGAAATATTCATGTGCTGGAATTATTGGGGTTATAAACACATTTCCTCCTTCTCCTGGTTTAGTCCATGCAGTTCTCCCTTTTCTGCACTCATTTTGGCTGTCCAGTTAACCAAGGAAAACTATCACATGCACAAAGAAGCAACTACGTCACTGAAATTAAGTGACCACCCACACACACACAAGAAACATTGAAAAAAAAAAAAAAAAAAGAAAAGAAAAGGAGGAAAGGTCTTTGATATACAAGGCAAATTGAGAAACCCTCCTCATAATTGTGGAGGAGCAGCTTATCAGCACTTAGTGTAACACCTAGGTGCAGAGAGATGCATTGAAGGTTTCACATTAAAAAAGTGGTTAATGACTCTTTACTACGTCTCTCTACAATTAATTGAATCGTATTTTTGCTTTTGTTACAAGCAAAGGGAACAGTTCAGAAATACTTTCCATACTAGATCGCTAGTGAAACCAGAAGAACTGCTCCTGCTATTGTGCAAATCAGTAAACTCTGTCAGTCTTCAGAAAGACAAAGCCTCCAAGAAAGCCATCTCATAGAGACAGTAAAGTATGTCTCTGCTGTACTCATTCTCTCAGCTGTTACAAAAAGGTAACCTCACCCCATAACATTTGAGAACCAAAAGCAAATACATGTCATCGACAGCATTCACCCACCCTTTCATCTATTAAAATGCTTAGACACTGTCACAGGGTTTTTATGTAGAACCCTTTGCTGATGTTAGCAATGGTGGTGGAGACTGCGGTAAGGAAGAAACACAAAGCAGATCTGCAGAAGTGAGGAGAGCTCCCTCTCAGAAGCCTTTCATTATCATATGATGCTTTCTGGTTAAGTGATCACCTCTGATTTGTTGAATCAGTGTCTTAATCATGTACTTGGCACCAAGCAAAGGAACTACCAGCAATGTTAACAGAGTTATCCAGGATTGGGGGTGGAAGTCCCCGTTGTTTAAAGCACGAGTTAGACAGTATTACCACATGATCCCCTCACTCAGACTCTTTGAAGTGTTATGAAAACATTTTTAAAGCAATATTTGCCACAGAGTAGTCAGTCATGTTATATCTGTCTTACCCCTCCTCTTTCCGTCTGTGAGCACCTCATTACCAGTGGATAATACTGATGCTGTAATACCACTTTCCCTTGGGAACAAAATAATAATCATCTGTGTCATTTGGGAAGGATCTTGCTTGGGCATTTATGTGCAGGAATGCACAACTATAAAGCATGCCTGACTAAAACATTTGATTCTGTTCTGTTCTCAGTTCAAGAAATACAGGTACAGTATGTGATCATTTGTTTCTAGTTAGGGCATTTGAATACTTTTTTGTTTGCAAAAAGAGCAAATGCATCTGCCCCTTAAGACTGAAAATAAACTAAATATTTCAGTAAATGCAACAACAGTACTGTTGCTACTAATACATTTCTGTTTGTCTGTAGATTATGATAAGTATTACTTTCATTAACTTAATTTTTCTCCTTAGAAAGTTACAAGGACTCATGCTGTAATAGGTTTTATCAGAAAATAACCTGGTCAAACCAGCTCAAGAAGTCAAGGATAGGGAGAAAAGAGCACAGAAGAAAAGACTGCAAGTGCCAGCAAATGGACTGAAACCTTTGTACACAACATACTTGTCTGTATTTTAAAGGAATTTCTCAAAGAACTATTTAAGATTTGGGCTTGGCAGATGATACCATTAATGCAAAAGAGGAGATAAAACATGGCTGAGATCTGCAGAGGCAAATGATGAGTCCCAGTCCATTTAGGGAACTTTGGTTCTGTTTCCTCTGCCTGGAACACAACTGTCCCTCAAACACCCTAAAAGCATACCCCTGTGCATCACACTTTTCAATTGTAAAAGATTTAAGTTAAATTCTCTCTGCTCTCTCAAGTTATTATCAAAACCTCCATCAAGACTATTTAGACAAAAGAATAATGCCTTTGCAGAAGCCCAGCTGCAGGACATCTTGCAGGTTGCAGGCTTCACAGCCATCCTGTGAGCTACCCATCAACAGGACAAAACCTTATCCAGTTCCGAATGCAACAGAGCACCACCATTGCTCCACATCTGCTTTTTTAGGAAGACAATCCCCTCTCCAAAATCTTACAGTTACTCTGTTTTTGTTTTGCTTTCCTTTTGAGAGCAATGAACTTTAGAGAAATGTCTAAATACTAACACAGCCTAAGCTTATATTCAAAATGGTGGTGCTCTTCCATAAGAAAATGGGACATCTCATGCTGTCCCCTATCCCAGCTCCATTTCCCAAAACTCATGCAAAACAGCCTACAAAGGGCAGTATCCAGCATGTCTAAGTCCTGCCTCCAGACAAGAGAGTGAAGGTCACCCCTCTGAGCCAAGTGAAGGAGGATAATGGCAGAGTGGAACAATCTGAACCGAGGCTATTTTTAAACTTGATCATCAGGGGACCTAAATCACTGTACTTCATAGTAGCTGTTGTCAAGATCAGCTACAATATCGTGGGAAAAAAAGGGCTAAAGTCACATAATAATTACATACACTTTGATGTTTATTAAGAACAGCTACTCTTGTAAAATCATAGATTAGAGCTCAAGTTCCACCAGCACTGTTGTAGCATTTAGTGAGATAAGTCATTTTGTTACGGAAACATACAATTGGATTATACATTTTCTAAACAATTTACATACAGACCTTTTAACTTACAAGTATATGACTGAGTTGATGCTATACATTAGTGTTAAATCTATCCACAATGAAGACCCTCACTCTTGGGTACAGGGGTGCATGTACACATACATTTGTTTTTTGACAGAGAAGTGTACTTCTACTTTTATGTAAGGCTCTGTTTACAAGAGGTGAAAATCCCACTTTACTTGGAAGTATCAAAAAATAAATTCATCCACCATGGCTGGAGTAGGCAAAATTGCAGAGTGTGCATATGAGATAGAAAAAAAAAAAAAAGTAGAGATGCATTAATAAAAAGTATCCTTCCATTTAAATACTCACCAATATAAAGATATATCTGGAGAAGGTGGCAAAAATAACTACTCCTCTTGTTTGCTTCTACTGGACCAGAACCTGCAGTGACTAGGTAACTTGATTGTACTCATTACATACTAACCCCTGCAGTCGTCATAAACGGATACCTTCCAAACCTTTGAATATTCATTACAAAACATCCTGGAGAGGCAGCAATTGCTGTTATTATTCTTTTCTGGATAAAGACTGGAGAAGAGCAAAAGAAAGGGCCTAATCTGAATGAATGAATAAATAAATAAATAGGCACTTAGAGCAATTTAGGAGAAATTTGTCTATGCAAGTTCAAGCAAGTCATCCATAAGATCTCCACCCAGCTGCTTAAACTGTGGGGTGTCCAAGTTCTCATCAGTCAAATGAGGTTCAAGCTTTCATGCATTTTCTGAGCACCTTCAAACTCTGCCTCTAAACTGAATTAAACCTAGACCAAAACACAGTGGTCGTGAGCACAGAATGGGACACCAAGCTCAAACACTTTCCCCATTCTTGCCAGGTACAGACATAGCAGCCTCACCTATTGCTTCCTGCCCTGAAAATTGGACTACTGGAAAGAGAAAGCCAGAGATGAATTCCTACTTTGGAACTGGGCTGGTTTATAGAAAGAAGAAATACAATATTCAGAGCATAAGTGTAAGGCAAAAGAAACACTACTGAGTCCTGAGCTTATGCTCGTGTGCCCTGCTAAGATTAATACAAAATGTATAAATAATAAATTTTAAAAGTTGCATCTGAATGAGCAGTTAGCTACACTGCTCTGGACTGATACCCAGAAACAGCTTTTTTAAGCTGAGTTCTGATGTCTCCACCAATCCCTGCTTGCAGCAGAGTCATAACATTTAGAAAAGGAATTAATAGAAATGCATGGCTAAGGGTACCTCTCGTGAAGTAGAAAGAAGAAAACAGAAGGGTGACTAACGTCTGTGCAATTCCCAGTCCAAAGCTAATAGCTGTTGAGAAAATCGTGTTCTGCAAGGTAGCAGAGATGCAGTCTAATGCAGGATTACAATATCACTGTTTTGTAGACAATGCTGACAAGGAAAAGCAAATGTTTTTTAATCATTACAGGCAAAATTTTCAATCTTCTAATAAATAGTACTAGAAAGAGGCAAAAAGGGGATTTTATTTTTGGCTTTCATACTTGCTCACTTCTAATTAATGGCATCTTAATTGGTCACTTTAGTGGAGCAGGAAGTCAGGCATCAAATCTGATTACATATCCAGCCTGGGATTATTTCCTCGGCGAGTCACAATAGACAGAGCAATGGGGCAACACAAAGCAAATTGTCTGTCATACCTCACCCATCACAGCGGAAATTTTATTGTTTAGAGCTGCCAGTTTGTAAGCATCACATTCAAGATGAATCCTCATTTTTTAAAAAATCACAGTCCTGAAAGCCATCCAGCTGCAACAGCTATACTGACAGATGAGCACTGTTTACATTCTTCCAGCAGAATGAGATAATACAAGAATGCAAAAAATTCAGCCAAATGTTCTAAAGAGAATTTTCTCCTTTGTAAAACATCTGAATTCTGAGCAATGGGATTTTCCACAATTGGAGAGTGCCATTTTCCAATTTCCACACTTTCAAGTGATCTATTGGCTGGTCTTGCGCAACTACAAACACAGCGGTATGTTTTTTTTAGATTACATCCTTTTAGCCAGATATTTTGTTAATCTCCTATTCAGTTCCCTGGGCAGCAACTCTGAGGAATAATAGGTGAGTTGGAAAACCACTTCATTTTGACATGAAAAACTTGTGATTCTTTTCCAACTGGTCTAAGAGAGTGAGTGCTGTAGTTTTCTCACAATATAGTACCCCAGTCTTAAAACAGACACCATTTTCCCCTTTACCCTCATCTCTTCAGCTCGTACTTCAAATGAATTTTCATATTATTATAAAATGTGTTGATATTCTGGCTGAAATCATAAATGTTTGGGAGCAGACGCCCAGCAAGAATGACACTCCACAAGGCGACAATTAATTTCAGTTTATAATACATCTTCAATACAAGCATTTTTAGATGAGGCATTATTTCTTTAGATTAATACAATCTTACATAAGAGTCAAATCCTGTTCTTGCTGCTTCAACTTCAGTGGAAGACAGATCTAGCATTTGATGTACATCCTATGCTCTGGGCACAGGAGTGCAAAAATTGAAATACACAATCCAAAAAAATATTAAGGACTGCCTATCCCAATTCACAGATGAATATCTATCAGCCTACACAAGAACAATTAAATCAAAATTCCTAAATGGAGATTAGATGGTAGAGAAGATTACAAACATAATGAGGGTCATTTCATCTATAGTTTACTGTTTTACATACAGTCTGAGCAAGTATAGAACAAAAAAAACTATTAGCAGCAGATACCTGCTGGTAGACAAATGAGCTGATCTCAATCCAGCTTTTTGTGGACACACAGACAAATTGGGACAAAGGAGAGGTGAGAAAGAGAAGTGTCAGAGGAAGCATGAGAAAATGCATACAGCTAGAAAACTTCCTGCCTCTCAGAGAGAAGTCTAGAACTGTTTCATCCCTTGATCCCTAGTGGTCCCACCAGAAGTTGACAGTGCTTCTGTCAGCAGGAACACCACAGGAACAACAGCAGCCCTTTCCTGGGCATTTCATTCTCCAAAGCTTTAAGCATTTTTTTACAAGCAAGTCTATCTTTTAAAAAGCATTAGAAAGTCCCTTAATAAATAGTTTTTCTATATTAAAAGGAAAACAGAAATTATTCTGTTTAAGTGTACATGTTATTTTACAAGAAAACAGATTTTCAGACACTTCATCAAGACTGTCATCACATAGCACTGCTTTACATTTCAAGCGGGAAAGGAAGGTTTTCCTCTTTCGATCTAGGCTTTACTACAAGTAAGTGTGATTTAGGTGACAGCCAGATTTCAACTTGCGTTGCTAGGCCAGTGAGCCACAGGCAAGAACAAAAGATTTGACATGCTGGGGAAGACAGATACTCCTTGAGCAAGTTAGAATTAATAAGTACTTCTTAAGAAAGTCTCTTTCCTGGGAATGTGGAAGAACACTTTCAAGTTTCACTGACAACTAATTATTGTACACACATACATGAGATTATGGCAATACACAACAAAAAGCAACAGATCTCACTGACAGCTAAAACTGTGAATCCTAAAAATGAAAGAAGTTTATGGAGGAATGAGATGTTCTATATCACAAGCTCCTTTTCTTCCATTTAGATTTTTTAAAGTTTCATTCATATTACTAGGTTGCTAGATTGTCTTTAAATCTCAGAGATCAGTCAAAGAACACAATATACAGTTAATACGCAAAGTATTAATTTTGCCTTTTCCCAGATAATAGCACCCAGGTAATCAAAGCCAGGAAGCATGGCTGTAAAGTCCAGGCAGAATCAAACTCAGTAACAGTAAAAATAGCAAACAGTTAACATCAGCCAATAGCAAACTTAGGCAATTTCTGTGAAAACATCTGTTCGAGAACCTCAGTATAAATTAAGTCATCTCGATATATACAAAGAATGAATAAAATTACTCCACAAATAAGCCAAATACTCTGTATTGGTTACAAATATTTAATCAATTCCGTTCCAATTCTTAAACAAGAAGAACAGATCCAGAGCTTGGAGAAGAAGTTACAAACATGTTCCTTAAAGTATTGCTGTTGAAGAGAGGATGTAGGAACACTATGACTGAAAACACAGAGTTTATTGTTCAGTTTTAATTAGAATTTAAGTTGATGAAATGCATACAATTAAGCCACATGCAAACTAAATGAAATAATCGTAAGTCACGCATTACAGACTTTTATGGCTATATTCTTCATCCCTCCAGTTTAATAAACTGCTGGCCATGTTCCATGGAGTTGCAGAGGTTCTTCAAGGACACAGCAGAGGATAGTGATTTGTTATTAAAATAATTTTTATTAATAATATAAATAGTAGAAAACACCATTATTTTTATATCTGGAACAAGTTAGAAGAATGAACTATTCCTCCATTCCAGCCCAAAGGAAAGCATTAGACATAAGGCATGTTGTGGTGGGCATTGTTACAATTTGTTACAAGCTAAATCAAGTTTAAAACCACTGTTTAGACAAAAGCTCAGTTGTCTTAATATTAATCAGGCTTTTTCCTTTTAAAACAGTTCTCATTCTATTTTCTGTTTGTTTGTTCCTTTGCTATCGTAAACACTCCAGTTGCAGTTCAGAGCACTCCATTTAGTAATGTTATGAACTCTAAGCAAACTCGATGTTATCCAAAATTTGTCAGATAGGAAGACTTGGTTCTTTCAACAGGCTTTGCCTACAACAGGCTTTGCCTACCACACACTTTGCTTGTTTGCATCAAGAGGAATTGGTTCTTTGGTTCTTATATTCCATGTGCAGAACGGCAACATTCCAAGATTTGTAAGGGTGAAACTGCACAACATAGGGATTGATAGGAAGACTGATTGCCCAATTCAAGTTTCATTTTCATTTATTTCTCTAATTATCCTTGGCTGCAATGCCTCAGTCACTCTTTTCAGTTGTTTTGAGCTGTTCTGTCAGCAGCTGATCTAACAGAGAAAGAGCAAGATTGAGGAGCATGAGGAAACCAGATCCACTGCCTGCTCCACTGGAAAGCACTTGGAAAGCCATTTCTGGATTTTAACCTTTTTCTTGCCTTCTTTCTAATCAGCAGCTTTTCTGCACCAATTGTTCGTATGTTCTCTTTCTTGAAGACATCTGCAGAGTATAGCCACAAGGTAGGTTAGAGAGGCTGGGACACCACCACCCCTGAAAGAGCAGTTTGGGGAGCAGTAGCAGCAGGTTTGGGAACATGCTTCCCTAGAAAGGGGGAGTGCTCTTCTGGCCCTCTCCCCTCTGCCTGCAGAGACCCGTAAGCTCCCTTTTGTGCCAGGACCAGTACTTGTGGTGGACCAGACCTGACCTGGCAGAAGGAAAACCCAAGAGAATAAACTATGATCAGTATAGGAAGGCTGAAAACAAGAGTCAAAACAAAGCACAAGGGGGGAATGCGGGATCATGTTTCCTGGCAGGCACAGGCTAGATTCAGCCTTAAACCTTGTTGGGTAGAATAGGCCAAGAATGTGTCTGTAACCACGAGTAGCAGAGAGCACAGCCTTGGCCAGGATGCAGAAGTCATTCTGCCATGTGCCTCCATAAAGAGATCACAGAAGCTATGCAGTCTCAGCTGCCAGACTCTTTCAGCCTGGCTGGACCTGGGGTGGGGAAGGTGGCCAGACAACAGCCTGTGAGCTGCAGGTGCTGTCCATGTTCCCTGGTGTAAATGGGCAGTTGATCTGATCAGAGTTTAAGTTATTTATACTAACAAAGAGTTTTTCCCTTTGCTGCTGTATTTTATAACCAGCAATGCCTCTGCTGTTGGCCAGTAGCATCTCACGTAGCACTGGATGGGCGCTGCTTCCAAGTAACTCGACTCTGGTTTCACATTCCTCACCTCCACGTTCATGCTGCCCAGTGGTTTATTTTACAGATTCCCTGGCCTCAAGAGGCTGCTATCATGTTCCTTCACCCTGGCTGCAACCTGCCTCTCTGTCTGTTCTCAATAGGGCCTTTGTTGGTTGCTACATGGGTGTCAGCAGTGGCACCTGGGAGCACCTCTTGTTTGCAGACCTGGGGCCTGCCTCCCCAGGCCCTCCTCTGAGAGCCACTAGCTCTCAGAGGAGAGCTAGTGTGAGTCGCACACACTGGACTGGACTGGTGTGCATTTCTGCTCTAAACAGGGCCCTCAGCAACAGGAAAAAAAAGAAGCAAGACATTACACACAGTCAGTAAAGTAAAGCCCCAACTCCTTTCTTTACCTGAGGTGTATTTTCGTGGCAGTCTTCCATATTCCCAGGAGGAAATTAATGCTTCAGGACAATGTATTTCACTCCTTCAGGATGATCTGGGTAGAGCAGACTTCCTGTTTTTTACTTTAATCCTAGTCCATCTGCCCATTTCTGTTGAAAAAATATACCATTTCACAAAACTACAAATCTAAAATTACATTGAATTAATCCTGTAAAACACTTTACCGCAATCAAACTACATGGCAGGCACAATGTGAACATGACAGTTATTAAAACCATTTCCAGTTGTATCTTGATTACAGGGCAGATAAATGAGAAAGGCAGATCTGTCAACAGGCGTTTCCAGAAGATGACACTTACTATCCATCAAGTACTGTAACAAGGCCCTAATCCTTCATTAGCATGACCACAGGCCCCAAGGATGTGAATCAGTAACAGGAGTCCTGGGCTGATCTGGACCCAAATTCTGAGCTGCCCCCAGTGCTGGAGACAACACACAGGACTTTGCCTTTACAGAACACATAACTTGCCATTGCCCCTCATTCAAAATGCCCAGTGATGGTGCGTAGCCACCTGATTCTCTAATTATTGCTTGTAAATGCAGGTCACACATCAGGACACAGATCTATGGAGGACTGAAAGCAACAACCAAATACAATAGCTTTGAGCCTATCATGAATAGAAACCTAATATGTAAATATTTGTGTACCTGTACCTTTCTTAAAGGCTGTATTCAGTTGACTCTTCAAAGAGTGGGTTGAAAGAGCGCTGCCTACCCTCTATTTACTCCCTTTAGAGACTACTATTACCCCTTTGGGCCAGAGTCCTTAGCTAATGTTCAGATTGTTTTTGTTGAGGAAACTGAAGATTGAATTGTGTATAAACAGGGCAGAAACCCTGTTTATTTACTGAAAGTGGGCATTAAAATGTATTTCTCTTAATACAATCATCAAACAGCAAGAAGGAATTTCTTTGCTCTTTATTCCAAGTCTTTTATTTGCCAGCCAGCACTTCACCCAAAAAGCATGACCTTTTTCCTTGTTATTTTCTTTCTCATCTTAGGGCCCCATTACTGAAGCTCATTTGACCATTCTTGGCTTTCTCCAGTGGTCTCAGCCTGCTTTTGTGGTATCCTAGTTGCACTGCCTACACACAGTTTTATCCAGCTCACACCCAGACATACCCTATTCCTGACTTCTGTACCCTTCTGAAACCTTTGCAGTAATAGAGCTTATGTCCCTGATGGCCTTGAATGGATTGTGTCATGGCCATCAGCCTCTGTCTTTTCAGGTTTTTTCCATTTGTTCTAAGGCAAAGGTAGATTTTATAATCATCAGCTTCCAGGAGACTTCAGACTGTTTCCATCCCAATTTTACACTCATTTCCACAAGGACTCTGGGGTATATCACAGAGAAGCTCCTAATTGTGGCTGCAAATGCTGTGTGACAGTCACACAATAGGAGTGGTGGCTTTGGCCAGCTGAAGCCAAGGACAGACTGTAAGACTTCTAGTTTCTGCGCACTTTTTCATCTTCCCTGGTGCTACAAGGGACAAAGAGAAGTCCACAGCGCTCGCAGAGCATGTTCCTGCCACTGCAATACCATGGAAGAAGAGGACTTGGGTACTTCAGTACCTTGACTTGCCAAGGACCCCACAACTGGAATAGCTTCACTGTGGGATCATCAGTAAAATATTGATATTGGACAACATTGATTTCTTACTTTAAAACTGCTCCAACTGCTCCAAACTGCAAATATTATTTTATCAAGAGAATAAGGGATAAGAAACCAAATTCCTTTTAGAACAGCTAGACTTTATTTCAAACCCAAATTGTATTCAGTTTTGTCATAAATCTTTACTGCCAGTAAAAAAGCCTGAGAGGTGAGAGTTAAGGCTGGTTCTCTTGCATCCTGAAGAGAGAGCTTCATTCAATTTCAGCCTTCTAAGCTTGTAAGTAAATTACACTACTTTTGAAGCCTGCACAAAATCCTCCTCTCAGCAGAATCATGATGACACATTTTTATTGATAGAAGGGAAAGGAAAAGTAAAGGAAAACACCGGATTGTCAATACACAACTAGATCTCTACATCAGTTAGTTCATTATCGCCAAGTAGTACCACCAACAAATATGTTAAAGGAAAAAAAAGATATCCAAGCCTGGTATAAAGGTCCTGCTTTCCACTGAAGTTATCGTAAGCATTGAGAACTGTAGATTGCTTCTCAGCCCAAGGTTTTTTTCAACATTCATTGTTACTGTCTCTCAAGATAATGCCACATGGCACTGAAATTTCACATGAATTGCTGAATCTTTCTATCCACTGTTTTCTGAAATGCAGGGTGGCAATGAACTGAACTCTCTAATCACATATTGTAAGAAAAAGTTGCTGCTTGACTATTCATCCTGAACTCAGCTACCTGGAAACCACGTAATTTATATAACTTACGACTAAAGGAACTACAAGTATTTCTGCTCACCCTCACTCAGCATATTGCTCTTTTTAGGGCAACATACAGGCAGAGGTCTGTTAATTAAAGCTGATCCCTACAGATGTATTTCATTTCTGTCTTTGTTTCATTTTACACTTTGTTTTGTGCCTTCTCAGGCTGTAGCACATCTGTTCAGATCACCAAACCATGCAGTGTGGGAAGTATACTCAATGAAGGCAGAATTCCAGGGATATTATGAGAAACTGTGAAACAAAGCACAGTACCTTCATAGTTTCTGTTATTGTTTGGACTTGATTTGAAAATGAAGCTGGTAATCTTTTGATCATATATACTGTAAAATATTATTGTACAGCCATAAATACTATTTCCTGCCTTAAGAAAAATTATGGGCCATTTTCCAGATGTATTGTAGCACAATGGGCATGGCATCAAAAGACAAGATCAATGAGCACAGAAAAAACACGTATTTCTTTTTTTTTTTTTTTTTAATAAGTTAAATAACTTGACAAGTTTGAATAGCAATCCTAACACATGTAAGGTAAGATTTTAATATGGAAGAAGTGGCCAACACACTGTACAGGAATTTGTGCCTTCAACAGATGCACTATCAAATATTTGAAATATCCTAATTTTGACAGAAAAGAATAGACTAAATCCCCATCTCGGTTACTGACTGGCTTCAGTTCCCATGAGATGGAATTTGGTGTGGTGAATTTAACAGGAAACAATAGACCAAGCAGTCTCATTGCCTGTAAAAATTAAACACTGTATTTTCATAACTTGGGAGTTATGTAAGGAATATCTCAGAGGCAAGCAGTTGTAAGAGCTCCACACTCAGCAAGCACACTTTGAAGAATAAGGCCAAATGATAATTGCCTCCAGAACTTGGGAAGTATAGACATCTCAAATAATTACAATCCCCAGAGCATGATAATCCCCAACTTCATGAGTAGTTTGGAAGTAGTTTAATGCACTTTTGGAGAGAAGACGTAGGGAGAGAAGGAGCAGGGAAGGGAGGCGGCCTTTGCACAGCCAAGTTTAATATTCTTGCTCTGTGTGTACATGCTTGTCCTTAAGTAGCTATGTACCTTGATACCCTGAAAGTCCAAAAGCATATATGTAGGCAGCGTATACCCATACCCCTTTCCACACACAAGTTTTAATACACGCCAGTGTTTTCAGGAGAAGAAATCAAGTGGCAACCACCTTCAAAATCCCTCGATTGGCTACTTTTCCATCAGTAAAAATATGTATACTTTGGTCATCCAGGACAGTGGGAATTGCATACACACCTTTATGTGTATACATTAGCCTTCTGCTTCCTCCTGCATCCATCCTGTGATTCATGTGGCAAGTATGACAGGTGAATATAGGCTGTATTTGCAGGCCATCATCAATGCCACACTCATGGCCTATGGAAAAGTAAAGCCCCAGATCAGGACCATTCAGAGTGCCTGCTCGGGCATGCAGTACCCCACACGTTTGCCAACTTCAAATGAAAATGGCAGCAACTTATGTCCTCCAGGCCACTTTTGAAGAGCAAGGTAGATATCTATGTAATATCTAATTAAAATAATTAAGCTTTAAGAGTAAATTACTACATAATAATTCATTTCCTGAAAAAGATACAGACTCCGTTCTTTCTCACTTAATTCATTTGTCTATCTGCTTTTCTGCTTCTGCTTAGCAACAAGAGGTCAATCCTTGACTCTACTATATCAGTGGGCATTTCCTGCTGGCTTTCAGAGAACTTGTGGTCTCCTTGTCTTTATCAATGGAAAGAACCCATAAAGACTTAAGTAACAAGTAAAGACTTTAATTAGTCATAAAACCAGACTATTTACTAATGTAAATAAGCTGTTGTTCTGGAGATACAAATCCATCCAGAATTATTCAGAGATGGTTTCTGAGAAAATCCACTCCATCAATACCAATGGGCAGAGGTGCAGAAATTTAGTTCCTATTTGCCATCACAAGGTTGAAATGTAACACAAGCTACAACATGCAAACAGGCAAGGGCAACCCTGAGTATTATATCAGACTGTTCATCCTATATACAAAGTGACAGTCAGTTATCATCCTATGGTGTCAAGCCATGAAGTGTCTAAGGTGTGGTTCTTCCTGAATCTCAGAACATGAACAAAATAGTGACCATATATAGTGGCAGGATCCTCCCTGGCTACCAAATACCATCCTGTTCCAAAGCACATGATTTTGTTTCCCCCAACCTCCAGGCTCATTCATCACTGTATCATTCAAGTTTCATGCAGTTATAATTCTGTTAGCACCAGGTCCATAGAAACTCTGATTGCCTGCTGATACTGAAAGAAAGCACACGTCTTTCCAGTAACATAAAACCAAGTTTTGTTCTGTAGTTTTTTTCCAAACAAGCTGTTCCACTGCATTCAAGTGTATGACAGCTCTGTATATTAAGGGCCACTTGGCAGCCCAATTCTAGAAAAGTTAAATAAAATACAGTATTAAAAGTCAAAACTTGCCTACATAAAGCAGTTTTCTGGGTTTGCACCCCTTCCTTCTACGTTATTTAACTCTTGAGTTTCTGACACACCTGTGTTTGTTATACACTTTTTTTGCAACCACCATAACAGGAAAAGAAGGAGAAAAAAAAAAAGAAAAAAAAAGTCATTTTCTTTATTAGACTATTTGTTTAACATTCTGATCCAGAATATTCTCCTACAACACTCAAGAGGAATACACAGTAATACCCATCAATTTTAAAATCAATAAAAGAAGAGTCGCCTTGAGGGGTTGCATTTAGCCTTTTCAGCTGAAAGCAACAAAAGAACAGCTAAAAACAGCTGAATCCAGTAGAATGTAAATAAGAGATCCTTGCCAAATCTTTCCTGGTTACAAAATGCTCTATGAATTTTAAAGATCCCAATGCAATACCTTTGTACTTTATTTATAAGGCTTTCAGTAAGCCACTCCCTTTCCATATTTGTTTGAGCTTATGCCCGTATTCCCATGATTAGTGCAGAACAAATCTAGGTGAAAGGTTGTTCGTCTTTTACACCAACATTCATCTGACTTTTTCTCCCTTTCCTGATGATGTATTTTTAAATCAGCAACTAAAATCTTACAACAATTCAAGCAAAATATTTGAAGTTCTGCTGAAGTTTTTATTTCTTCAGAAACAAGGCACCTTTCACAAAGCACTTCAACTGAATAGTGGATCTCAAAGACCTTGTTCTAAGGAGCTTTTGTGAAGTTTCCAAAGGAGGAAAAACTTGTCCTGCTTTTGTCATTTCTCCAGTGGACTGAGAACTCTTTGAATCAGACTAAAGAGACCAATTATTTGGCTATCTTTTTGCTCCATCAGTGATATCTATGCAGTACTGGATGCACTCCCAAAGTCCTGCCTGAACATATTCCAGGCTGAGCTGTGCAGGACTTGGGAGGGGTTCTCTGAACGCCATCTCTCCTCTGCACCTTCGGTGGGAAAGCATAAATGCTTTCCCAGGGCGTTACACAACTTTGCCGCAGGTAAAGCATGAGATACCAAGTGGGAATGGTAATTAGAAAAAATTCGAAACTGAGTGACCTTCCCTCAGCACTAACATGCCACATAGTATTAGTTTTGTCCTGACATGTGAGGTACTTCTCTTCTGTATCTAACCCAGGAATCACTTTACATTTCATGAATCTACATGCAATATGAGTCAGATATAAACAGAATTGCCCAACCCTTTAAAAAATTCCATTACACTTACTCTTCCTACCAATTCAAGTAAAAGTTCTAGGCAGAGCAGGTGGCCCACAACTCACTAACCTTTTTCCTCTTGCATGTGAGGCTGGGATGAGACAATAGGAATCACTATCTGCATGCAGACATTACCAGCCACATTTTCTCAACTCAGTCCTTCTGAGAGCTCTTTTCAGGTCTCCAACACACCCCAGCCTCTAGTTGGTGTGGTCCTTTTTAGGTGTCAGTCTCACCAAGGGTACCTTTCAGGTGTCTCCTCATGCCTTGCTCTCACAGCACAGGGCTGGCCAGCTACAGAGTTCAGGAACTTCCCTTGCTCGATTACACTGCTCCAACACATACCCCTCTAGATTTGGGTGGCTTAAAAATAATAGGAAATCCCTATAATCATAAAGTCTACTTTCTTTTTAATTTCTTTTTTTTTTTTTCTTTTTTTCCAAATCTTGTATTTCCTGCCCACCCTAGACCTCCACTGCAATGGAATGAAATTATTTGATAGGCAACTCTTCTTTTACTACAAAAAAGGAGCTGTGGGGGAATCTACAGATACAGTCTTGCAAGTACCTAACAGGCTCAAAGAGGAAAAGCTGAGAGAAAACAATGATGTTTTGTTTGCAAAAACACAGGCGAAAATGCATTGGGTTTGAGTCCTTGGTACCGAATAGTAAAAGTGGTGTATAGTCACTTGCCCTGTACTGCACAGGTTACTGGCACAAAGAGTAACCATGGGTTTCTAATCAGAATTTGAAAGAAGGCTGCATATATATACCAGAGATTGAACTCCAAATGAAGAAAGTTCAGAAAAATTAAACTAAAAAATCTAAATTGAAAATTAAATGTGTTTAGAAAAAAGAGGCTCATGGGGTTAGAAAAATACATCTTTGCCCTCCACCTAGTTCCTTCCTGAAACACTGCTTTGCTAGCTGGTTACTGCCCTCCTCCCCCACAATAAAACAAAACAAAAAAATCTTTATCTCCAGCCCCACTTCAGTGACTCATACCAAAAACATACCCTTTTACTTCCCTGAACTTCTGAGGAATTTAGAATTGCAATCTTCAAAGCCCCAAGGGAAGTTCGGCATTTCATAATAGCCCAGGAGCCCCACCTGAGGTATGAAGAATGCTTTGAAACATGCCTGTGATTAATTAATTAACATATTGGCACCTAACTAGCTTTATAACACTCCACCTAATGTTTCAGCTTAGAGTTGCCTGTGCCTGTCACAGACACTGTGTGGACAGATGCCATTATCTTGTAAAGAATAATGCATTTTACGTCTAAGTAAACATAACAGTGTAACATAGATACAGCAACTTGAATTAAGTCTTAATTACAGTGATTCGTAGTGCTTAAAGACTAGGCAGTTTACAAAGCAAGGAAACAATTACTTTTAAAGACAGGGTTTTTTTGCTTCAACATTTCTGAGTGGTTGCATCATTCTTACTCCTGACAACAAAGGCAAAATAAGCACATTAGAAAAGAGCCTTAGGTATGAGAGTCACAGCTCAGCCTTTAACATCTACCTGCTCTCCAAGTGCAATGAAGGCTGGCTCTCTCCACGTAAGGCTGGGGCCCTTCCTGCTTACAGGTCCCTGGGTGGGTGACAGCCAGTGGCTTAACCTGCACCCAGGGTGAAGTGCCCAGTGAGCACCAACGGCAGGGAGTGCAGAGGCAATAAATAATTATGCCAGCAGCCTTATGCACCATGCAACTTTGTGGGTGACATGATTCAGGTAGTCCTGAGATTTAGGCCCTGTACACTCTTTCCTATCAGCTGAGGAGCAAAACTGCATCATTTAATTTGTTCTCTCAAAAAGGGAGGGCTATATTAAATCTTTCTTGAAGTACTAACCAAATTACTTGGTTAACCAGGGTATTTTTGAATATTTCTGGTTGTTTAGGTAAGCAGAAAACCCACAGAACCATAATAACAAAATACAATCAAAATAGGTAAACACAAATCCTCCTTCCAGCTACTAGAATAAATAACTTGTGTGTTGCATATGAGAGAGTCTTAAGCAAGTACGAAATCAAAGGAAAGAGTTTTGCATATAGCCCTGAGAGTAAGGAGGTTCATGGTCATCCATACATCTTGTGGGAGCAGTATTCACCATGCAGCTCTAACTCCAGGGAAAACTGTCTCTTGTGCTTGTGGCTTCCCTGTGTGGGCTAACAGCTTTATTATTGTGAGGGGACTGATAGCAGAGGAACACTTTATCAAAGGCAATGCTGGCACAACTGCTTCTAGGTATGCAGGTCGGACTTCTGGGTTACTTTCCATCAGCTTGGGAGGGCAGGGTCAGTTTGCAAGAGGTGGCTGTGACTGCTATCACAGTCTGTGACCTCCAGCTCCTTGAAGAGGAGTTCATGCAGAGTTGAGAGTAGTTGTCCCTTCTCTTTGTTTTCTAATTTGTGCGCGGGCCTTTGCTTAGGCTTGATTACAGACAGCAAATCTCCTGAAAGACTAGGAAGCACTAAAAAGTTGGAAGTGGTTTGTGAATGTCCCATGGATCAGTGGAAAGCTCATTTGTATCTAGTTTCCTGGGTTAAAGAATGGAAGAAAGTAGTAAGCAGCACAGGGTTCCTTTTGGGGAATGGTGTGAAATCTAGATTTCGCAATCAAGTTCATCAAAGAAGGTTGCTCTTCTAATGATGAGATGCAAGATGAACATCAAAACTAGATTAGTGTTCACAAATAAACCTATGAGATAAAAAATACTGACGGAAAACAACAAATGGGATTCAGTTTAGAAAAAAACCCCACATACTGGAAATAAATACTAAACCTTCTGATAAAGGAAGAGAAGATGGAGTTGATACTGAATGTCAAATATTTATAAACCTAAAAATTTATAATTCTGTACTGTTGTTACAGTAGCAGAACAAGCCAATATTTCTTGTATAACTCTATATACAGGTCTGGATATCTCAATACCAGAATGACAGCCACAAACTGGGAGGAATTCACCTAAGTGCAATAGTGGAGATAAAAACGCTACAGAAACTAATGTAAGTTTAGAGAGTAAAGCCTGAGGGTAAAAGAAAAATGATGGTAATTCTTACAAAATATTTGAAAAGTGCGACCAGCAATGAATTAAACAGTTTAGAATGCTACACCAAGAAGTAAGAATAGCAAAAGTAAAAATAGTAATTTATCCTATCCATTGTATTACTAAAGAAATATAAGCATTGTGTACTCAATAGTCTCATTTGGAGGTGGAAATTAGGAACTTGATTTGTTTCAAATCAAAAAAAGTGGAAAAAACCCACAACAACTTGATTTGTTTCAAATCAAGTTGTTGTGGGTTTTTTCCACTTTTTTTACATACTATTTGGGGTTTTTTCTCTAGAATAACTTCATAATAATATGATGAATTGCTTCCCCAAAAGATTTTGCTCCCTCTCTAGATATATATACAGGGTAGCCAAGAGCAGAGGTTTTTTTACTGCTGATTGAGAATCTGTCATTTCCACTTTTCCCATTTTTCCGTCTTTTCCACAGTTTTCCAAATTGTGTATTCTAGGAGTTACTATGCTTCCTCTTAGCAACAGAAGCGTTACAACCACAGCCAATGTCATGGGTGCTGAAGACTCAGGCATGTCCTACACAGATGAGTCTTGACCCAACAGTTCATTGTGGACTGTGTAAACAGCCCCACACCACTGCAGGTGGCCAAGTTTTGCTCATGATTACATGATGATTGCTGGACTTGAGGGTGCATTCGTAACCAAAGCCTCATTGCCTACACAGAATCATAAATCACAGGCTAATCAAAAATAGCTGATGGCAGTATTTGTTGTTCAAGGGAAGGAAATAGCCTGTGAAGGCCACTTCCACCCATTGGATTTCATTATGTAACACTGAAATACATTTTTCTGAGCATCTGGAGATTTCAGATCCTGCACCTTTGTAATGTACAAACTTCACTCTTTCACAAAGGGATGATGGGTGAGAAAAAGCCATCAGGTATAAATTCCAGAATCTGCTTTTCTCCTCCTCCCTTACAATTTTCAGCCAATGGTATAGCTACAGTCAACAAGACTTAGATCACTCAAAATGTCTAGGATGATCATATATTTCTTAGACACTCTTCACAACATTTATTCTCACTGCATGGTGCAAAACACTGTGATTTCCATAAGAATCACCTGTATAACACGTTAAGTTTACTATTTAGGATTCTCAGTTTGTTCTGAAAAGGTTCAAGGAAAAATTTGAAGAAAAATAATAAACATACTAATGTGAGATCTGTAATACACCATGCTAATCACAAGCTGTATATACTGATTATATATTTGTGCAGAAATCTAGTCATAAAGAATCATTGAAACACAAATGCAGCAGCACTGTATGGTACCAATTTATTTTTTGGAAAAAATTACTTACTTATCTAAAGATCAATTGTTATTTTATAAGGCAGTGAGAAATTCCAGATTCAATTACTCCTCTTCCTCTCAGCTTCTCTTGACAAATGCTAATCTAATACTATTACACTACCTGTTAGTTAAAATTTAAATCTTGCAAAAATTTTTGTTTATGGAATTTTGTGGTTCTTAGTTGAGAAAAATTATTTTTGAAACCAAGAGGAGGAATGTTGACATATTAGAACTGCAAACTGCAGTCCTACACAGTTATAAGCTGTGTAGTTGCTTGTATATGAAAACAGCAGTTCAAAATCTAAATTAAGAGCCTCAATTCATAAAGAAAATGTGTCCTAAAAGAGTCAAAGACTCAAGGACTTGCTTATTATTTTTAACCTCTCAGATTCTTATATGAATTCAGCTGTGGGTGACAACACAGAAAAGCTGCTACATGTTCTCAGCTGTGTGGTGGCTGTAAGGGATGTGGGTTGATGGTCTCTGTCGGACAGCTGGCCACAGCCAGAAACTGACTCTGCAGCTGGCCACAGTTTGTGCACTCGTTCAGGAGCAGGGAGGCCATCTACAAAGTCACTCCATTCTCTCCTGGGGCCTGGGCACACCTTAGCGACCCTTCTGCTGGCTTTCCCCAGGCTCGGCTTCTCCCATGGCAAAATTCACAGGAAGCTATGGCAAGGCTTGCAATGATTTCATGCCCTATGACTGTGTCTTGCCCCAGCTTCAGACACTAAAATTATCAACCTGATGTTTTCCATCACATCATCAGCAATTTAAAAGGGAAGAAGGATACTGAAAAATTAAGGGCAATATGGAAGAGCACACCATGATCCTCTGCATAGGCATCCTCCTTCACACCTCATCCTTCTGGTGGACACCCAGCACTTTGAGGCTGAGAATATTCTGGCAGTATAAAAAGCCAGATTTATACACAGCCAGCGCTGACTTGTTGAGTTGTCCATGTCTTACCAGTGGAAGTATTAATCACTTACTGGGGGGTGTTAACCCCACAGCAAGGAAACCCAGCTATGCAATTACTCTACACACACCAAGGCAGGTAATACAGTGCCTGAGACAGGATTCTGTTGCGTCCAATAATCTGATCTTTGTAAAAGGGAACGAGCCCATTGGGAATTAATGTACTGCACATCCAAATGTCTGCTTGCATTCCTCTTTCACAGACATGTGTTTGGCGCCTGGGGTATTAACTTTCAGACTTTGTTTCTTTTTACTGCACATTCGTCTGCTATACTGTTGCCTACAAACGGGGTGCAGTAGAAAAACAAGCTGTATTGCCTTTGCTCTTTCCCAGTTCTCTTGGATGCAAAGGTCATTCGTTCATAAGATCATAAGTGACCGTAATAATTTCTTATAAGAGGCACCATAATCTAATGAGAGTTTATTTTCACTTTTGGTCAGAAACAAAATGGCCAGAACCCATATTAAGTTTCTATTTATAAGTAACACGGAATTTTTTTAATACTGCAGTAGCAATAAAACGAACAGCAATGTAATGAAGTGTCTCTGGAATTGTCTCTGGAAAACAAGTCGAAAATAATAAATGCTTAGACACAAAAGTAATAAGGCAAATTATTGTTTAATAAATATACAATTGCTTCCAAAAATATTGCATCCTTATCTGGTTCAGAGCTACATAATATGCTATTTTGATTAGGCTTCTTGCATAAATTAAAAACCGCTCTTATTTTGTAGACACAAGTATGTAAAATATATTCTGCAGGATGTTACTCACAAACCATCCAAAAGATAGTTTTGACCATAATGCAAGGAAATCAATTTATATTTTGAAAACTATCTGCTCCATAAAACAGAAATTGCTAAATTTTTTCAGAACTAATGTATTTCCCACTTCATACGTGAAGAGACCCATAAGTTCAATCCAGTTGTTTTTTTTTTAATATAGTTGAGAATATGTTTCAATTCTTTATCTCTCCCTGTGTTCCAGTGCACTTTTGGTAGTCCTACTCCTTTATCACTATTTAGCAAAAATAACCTTGCAGATTTCTCTTTTGACACCAGCAGGTTACAATGCTCAAGACAGACATCAACAATTATATAATTTAAGGTAGATATATGTATAAATATATATATGTGTGTGTATGTGTATAACTTGTTTGAAAAACAGTAACTAACAACCACTAGTACCTATGTATAATGCATATTATATTCATGTGTATACTGCATATTCATTCAATATTAAGCAAAAAATAATTTCAATAGAAGGATTTAACTGCTTATACATTATTAAGTAAAGGAATTTGAACAGAACATTTATGTGAATACATTGCAAAAAAGAGTAAATGACAGGAGAATACTTGGAGAAAAAAATATTTCATCAACTTTTAACATGACAGCACATGTGTATCCACATATGCACAGCCACTCAGTGCAGGAAAGCTGTGATTAAAAGCTCTCATGCATGAATACATGTGGACAATGATGTTAACACTAGTCACTCAAAAGGGGATAAAGAGGCAATAGGTCAAAAAAAGGAAGCGATTTTTGTTAGCACCATTATCCTCATGCATTCACTAGCACCAGACCTTGTAAGGCTTTGAGAGCAGAATTCCTTATTCTGTATGCATGGTCAAAAAAGGCTCACACAGATCATAATAAACAAGTAGTTTCACACAGTGAAGGGGTTACAGTGTACACTTTCCTGAGATGGATATTACTGGAAATGATGTGTATTGGGAAAAAAAAAAAAAAAAAAAAAAAAAAAAAAAAAAAAAAAAAAAAAAAAAAAAAACCCCAATTTTTTTCCCCAAAAAAAAAAAAAAAA
>VXAY01005395.1:345721-370376 GCA_013399855.1 Oxyruncus cristatus | reverse complement strand
AAAAAAAAAAACAAAAAAAAAAAACCCCAAAAAAACACAACTTATTTTCCTCTACATGAAAAACAAAGAGATTTTTATAATTCTAATTTTTTGCTCATTTTTTAAAGCTAGGTATATCTGGGTTTCTAGTTTAGGATATCTATTTGGAATCCATTCCAAATGGAATTTAATGATGAGATTAAAAAAATATATATATATATCTTTCCTTGGAATATTCACAAGTCTATCTGGTGCTATAATATATCATTAACCACTGATTACTGATTACCATGGATCAGAGTAGCACCTATTATTCTGCTCATAGTAAGGCATGTTGATATGAATGGATACAGCTAATTAAGTGATGTATTTATTTCATCATTCGACAACAGTTCTACTAATTCCAAACAGCGGTAAGAAACAAGGTGTTGTTACTGTGCAGGTAAGAGTGCATTCGTAAAGAAAACTTCATCCTAACACTCTTATTTACATCATGCTCACAAACTGAAATAGGCAAATTCAGACACAGATTTTCACATTTCTCCCTTCTTAGTTTACTCCAGTGAGAAATGAGTCCCTTATTTTCTGCATTGACATGAATTTTAGCCCCTATTCCTTTGCATACACAGACGAGGGAGCTCCCATGTGTGGTTATACTGCTCGAACTGTCTCCCTGACATCACCATTGCCACTCTTACTCTGATCCCAGGTGGGCAGAGAAGCAACACACCAGTGAAGGATCATAGTATCCTTCCACATGTACTGGAGCCTTCTCAGAGAAATTAGCAATGTTACATTAATGTAATGAACTTGAATACCTAGAGATCAGTCCTATCTGAAAAGTTTCCTTTGACAACCACCACACAGGATCTCCATGGGCAAAGGGACCAGCACCCATGCAGTTCCAGCCTCCTTCTTGACACCCTTGAGGACGCTCCTGGCCAGAAGTCAACAAGTGACTTGCTCTGTCTGGGACAGCTGTGGATCATGAAGCCATTAAACCATTAAGCACATTGAATACATCTCCTATCTTCTGGAAAAGATGAAGATGAATTCCCCTCCCTCCATCCTTTCCTTGCTTTTACCCAGAACATCAGGTGAGAAAAGCCCCAAGCCAAGAACCCCTGACACATCCTTTCCCTAATACCACTTCAGTACACTATTTTACCCTAATTAGTTCACAGTTACATTACAGATACGTATCCAGAAAGTTGTCTTGCCTCACTAGACAACAATGAGCAGAAACGTCACAACAAACACACAGACGAATTTTCTTTAGCTATGGGTATAAATCCCAACTTTAGTGTTCTATTAAGACATTTATAAACTGAGCATCTCTATTCCAGTTACTTTCCAATTTTAATCATCTAGATTTTAAACCAGCTGTTGCCAAGAAAGGTTGTGAAAGCTCACTTACTTCCTCTTCAAATGGAAACCAGACAGTTATGTTCACAGACAAATAATATGACTAACCCATTATTTTGAAAAACTACTATGTGGAAAGCAATAAGATTTGGAGATGCTTAAAAGGAAAGAAAAGTCACTAAAAGAAAGATTATTCTCACCAGCTTCATGAACCATCAACATGTTCCTTTCTTCCCTACAAGTGATTTGTTTTTTTCCCAGGAGAACAGTAGAAAGCACAAGAAAAAGGATGACAACTTTTCCAAATATTTGAGTAAGAATGAATGAGAAAGAGAGAAGCAAGGGAGGGAGGGAGAGAGAAAGAGAGAAAGGAAGAAAAAGAAGAAAGAGAGAGAGAAGAAGAGAAAGAAAGAGAGAAAGAGAAAGAAAGAGAGAAAGAAAGACTTTTTCACAAACTGGCTTTGGTTGCCAGTTATGACACTGGGACTCCAGACAACAGGTGTCACTTCTGGGCCCCAAGTCCATGTGTTATGCAGGAATAACAGCAATATCACCTTTATAACCCACAGAGATATTTCCTTCGTGCAATAGCTGTCTCCTAGTAAGTCCACATCAGGCATCTAGGATATTATTGACCTCTTACACATGTTGACACTGCTGTATGACATAGACAACAATGATACTGCGATAGCTGTTCAACAGCTGTCTGTGCAATACAGAACACCTAATGCAGGTCCAGTTAACCTCGTGCACTTATTCAGTCCCAAACAAAATCCTATGATTCTGTCTTATTGCATAATCCTGCATGCACCTACGTCTTTGTCAGCAGAGTTCTTCAGTACACTGTCTATGGTCTGCACGTGATCAAAAGTCACCAGCAACTGCTCTGTGACCCATGTCCTCTGATATCCCAGTGTCACTGTGCACACTTCCTAGTGCTGCGTGGCACGTGAACACACTCCCTACACCTATAGGAGCAAGTCCTGGAGGAAGTATCATAGCAGCTGCTCTTTCATTTGGAGAAGTCTGGTTACACAAAAGCTCTGCAAACACAGAAGATAAGAAAAACCTGCTACCAGATCCCAAGCAAGTGCAAATTCACCTTTGCCACCTCTTAGAGAGGACCTGAAGCAGCAGGCAAGACCACGCTGCAGGGTGGTGTCCCTGCAGGAAGGAAATCCCTGAAGCAGTCGTACTGCATACGGCATAAGCGATGATCCTGTCATTTGAGTGTGAGAAAGAGCCTGTGTGACTGTCCAATCACAGGGTCATATACTGGCCAGGACACCTGAGTTCCCAAACCTGCTGCATATACAATAATATGTCAACAATTTTGTGTCATCCATGGTAGAAGAGCAGGTGAAGGAGATCTCAGGTATTCACATATACTCACACACACACATGTATATAAATATGTCCTTAGAAAAATGAGTCACTACACATTTTTTAGACTAATAGTGAAGGAGGAAGACTCCTGACTAGAAGAAGGTTCAACCTAAAATCTAGAGATAGCTCCAAAGCTGAATAAAGAAATGTGGCTCAGAACACACTTCACCATAAAGAAAAACTGTGAAAGAGCAAGGATAGATGACTAGAAGTCTGCAACAATGTAAGAAAATGATCAAATGACTCAGGACTCTACAGTCAGGGAAAGAGGTTATTGAGGGATGTGGCAGAGGTGTGTAAAATTAAAAGTGTCATGGAGAGGGTAGTCTGGCACCAATTTTGTACTGCATCTACCAATTCAAAAGTGAGGACTATCAAATGAAGCTGCAAGTAAAAATTCAAACTGAACTAAAAGGTGTAGTTCTCATTAAGTGGGTGGAATTCCTTGCAAGCAACATCAAAAATGACAGAAGTTGATATGGGCTTAAGCTGCAACCAGATCACCTTTTCCTATTTTTTTTCCCCTGGGCATCCACTTAAGATTACTGGTAGTTTACAGGTAGGAATATGTTTTAATTCAGGAAAAAGAACAAAAACAGTTTCCCACATCACAAATTTTACAGTCAAGCTCCCTGGATCTGTAGAAGTTTCAGAAGCCAGTCTACCTGAAGTGCCAGTGATGAGGCTCACTCTGAAAAAACACGTTCATGATCAAAATGCCTCCCTGTCAGATAAGTATCACAGACAGCCTGTTGGGTTGGGTGAATCCTTGTTTTGACCTAGCACAACCATTCTTAGGTTCACCCAGCCCCCTGGTATCTATGTTGATTATCAGAGTCCACCGATACTGACTATTCATATCAACTTGTTTCACTAACTCCACACACTCGGTAGGCACTACTTACCTAGAAGACACATGGTCTTTGAAGGTTTGAGTGCCGTAAGCCTCTGCTTCCATTTGGAGCTAACACATAGAGCCAGCTCCACATTGCTCCGTAGGCAGTCCAGTGTCTGAAAAATGGACCCTGTTAGTCTGTTAAAATCACTAAGATGGGAGCCTAGACATCATATCGAGGGGGAATGGCATTCCTGAGGAACAAGTTAAAACCCCCTGTTAAGTGGGAAATTACCTACAGGCAGCCAACAAGAGATAATTTTTTTTAAGGAATACATTGAGGACCACGTCTGGAGTTTAGATGCATTTAATACTTCCAATGGTTGAAGATGCAGATCCTAAAAGGCAAATAAACCTACCTGGAGCAAGGCATAGGTGCTGAAATAAACATTCATAGTCATACTCAACTGCCTATGGTCTTGTAACTTTATAAGTTACCCAGGTTTTATAATCTCTCTCCTTAGCTAACTTCTATCTAGATTGCACAGGAAGCGTCAGTGGAATATTTTGGATCTTGCCCTTAATGTAAGGATGTCTTGGGAGGTGAATCAGTTAGCTGAATAGAAAGAGTCTGATGAAAACTTAATTAAAGTAGATGGAAGTAACCCCTTTGTGCATCCTACTCTGGGAATACAGGAACCTTATGAAGTTTGAGGTTTTGTGAACCTAAAGGATTTTTAAATTCTCTGAGGGCTTGCAAAATGAATTTTGTCTCTTTCTACTCTATCATTTAAACTCATAGTTTGTTTTATTTCATATAATTCAATTTTTTAAAACCACAAAAAATGTTTTTCTAGCTCAGACAATCATGTGCAATGTATTAAGGGCAGAACAGCCTCCAAGTCCAAGGTTTGGCACAGTCTCAGTCCTAAAGAGACATACTTACAAAAATTGGGATCTTTTTCTTTCCCTTTTCTCTGCTGCTTTCCCAGGGTGTCTCTTTCACACAATCAGCTCTCTGTTTCTTTTCTTACCATTTTTTTCACCATATAGACTTGTCTTCCCCCTCTTTCATAGTCACCTTTAAAGATATAAGTAAGATGTGCTGCCAGTAACACTGAAATCAACATCAACATTTTAATGAATAATATTTCAGTAGGTTTGAAATCTGTCAGAATGATTTAGCCTATGTCTAATAAGAACAAGATGGCCAGGGATTATTTCTAGCACTCTCTCTTGTGAGTATATCATTTTGAACAACGCCAGGCCAAACCTTCAAACGGTGTTCACTCAAATTAAAATTTAAATTTAAATGGGTGTCTTCATGCCTCCATTTGCATTCAGTTATCATGAATATGCCAATACGTGAAATGATGACAGAACCCATCAGACTAAGAACCTAATTTTAACTAAATACATAATTCAATAGTTGGAAGAACCTAGAGATCAGAAAGTTTTTTAACAAATTTGAGATAGCTGTAAACAGCTGAAGGGGTTTTCTTCAAGAAAAGAGAAATCTAATAATCTGCACAGGTACATCTTGGTAAAATACTCATCACAAATATTGAGCATTCTCTCTATAAGAGACAGAGTAGAAACAATGGCTCATTCAGCCACTCTGAAGCAACAGCCCAGCCTCCAGGGCCACTGACTACCAGCAAGAGAAGAAACTTTGAACCCAGCTTCTATTACGTGGTACGTCATCATGCACATCATCAGGTATGGCACACATCTCAAATCTTACTTATCCTCGCACAAAATCATCTTAAAATCTTGGAGGTTTATTTGATATTATTCATCCCAGGATCCTGGATAACATCATAATATTTGTGTAAAAGATGAATCAGGAGCCACTGGTTTTTAACTGGCTTCCTTCCCTAGAGACAGGTAATTCAAAGTCCAATAGCACCTTCCAAGCTGAAGAAAAAAAAAAAACAAACCTTGAAACATTTATAAAGCAAAGTAACTTCCAAAGAATAGTAAATAATGTGCTATCAGAGGCATAAGTTTCACAAGTTACATTTTTTAAACAGAGAGTAAACAGAAGGTGCATTCTCATACCAGCAAGTGCTGTTTTACCTGAGCCTGGTATGTACAGAGGATGAGGTTTATTGATTCTTTCCTGTCTCAGAAGATGTAGAGTAGTTCACAGGCTGCAGTGATTCAAATTTCCACATTTTAGAGACTGCAACTGCTTCTCCAGATCTTAAAATAAAAACCTTTTCTTGTGTCCCAGTGCAGAGCCTCATGCCTTACATGACCAGCATAAGATCAGGAGGGTCACAGAACTGGCCACTCTGCCCTAGCGTAAATATCCAGGTTAAAAAAATAGAAAAGGGAGGCTTGCACAGATTTGGGGCATACTTTATTTTACACACTTAGAAATATTTGTTGCATCAAAACTATGCCAAGACACCAAGTAACTAGATTTTGGATCTGAATTTACCTTTTTGTTTCATTTTTAAGGAAAAGTCTGACAATAGGGGTCAATCAATTTTCCATTTACAGTCTTATAAATTATAGTGGTAACCTTGCTGTTACTGACAGCAGTGTTAGCATTTGCCTATTACTGTATTGCCTGAAAGTCCTTGGCAGAAATCAGGATTCTAAATGCCTGTCTAGATGCTGCAAACAGGACGCTGTGAAGAACATGAGTATTAACTGTGATTATTAGAGTCAGCTGTAACCAGAACGACTGCTTAAAGGAAAATTTTGGAATATCTTGGACCCATGTTCAAACTAGCTGTTCTGGGCACTTCTGTGGTAATTGCTCAGTCTGTGTTCTTGAAGCCCTTAGTTTCTAACTCTGACTTTAAATTGGAGCCTCTCTTCCTGTCAAAATCCCAAGACACAGAATCAACAGAAACAATGGAGGAGAAGAGAATGTTATTCTGCTTCACAAACTATTAACTAAACGCAGAATAAGGGTAGAGGCTGCATTAAAATGTAAGGAAAGCACAGTGTTATATATTGCCAGCAGTAAACCTACATATAAAAAGTACTTTCTTTTTCTCTAGAAGCAAAGAGTAGGCTGTAAGTGCAAACAAATGGTAAAACTACTATGAACAAAACAGGAAGAATGAGGGAAAAAGTCATTATGGAGTAGCCTGTCTTTTAAATAGTTAAAGACCGTCTTGCATTGGTGTACTTGCACAACCTCAAACCCTTTTATTATTAAGAAATGAATGCAGATTATTTCCTTTATAAATATGACAGCCAGAATGTTTCTGTATTACTACATAAGAGGTTCCTCTCCTTTGCAAAATGCCATGACTCCTGTTAGCAAACAATACAGTTTTGTTAACTCATTACCCAACCTCACATGCAAAGTAATAAAACTTGTGATAAATTGCTCTTGCTCCATAAACTCTCCCACAAGTAAATGGGTTTTGACAATAAAGAAGCAATATCTCCCATCCCTCTCTATTGAATTTGTATTAGTTTTGCAGCATTTCTATGCTACAATTAATTTACAGCGAAGACTTGAGGTAAGAGCACAAATTTCACAAAATATAAAACAAAATGCTTACATTGTAAATTCCTCTGTACCCACAGTTACAAGAGACATGTAGCAGCTTGCTGCTTTGCTGCAGTAGAACCTGCAAAATGTATGCAAGGTAATGAAAGAAAACAAACATAAAACATTTCAAGAACTTGATCTTGCAAGTTGCTGAGGCACCAGCAGTAATTTCCACGGGAACATTTGTGCTTAAAGATAAGAACGTGCTTGAGAGCTTTCCTGAGGCAAAGCCAGAAAACTCAACTTCTCACCATTTGAATTTCTCCTCATTTGAAAGAACACAGATGATCATGACACTTTCCTCAGCTGTTTTAATTAGTTGATGTGTTTTAGATGTAAGCAAGTCAGAACAATAAGCTTTCCTTTTCACTTAAAACTCTGCAATTTTTTTCCTATGCCTAAATACCTTGAAGAAAATCATTTCTCTGCCTAACCTGAGAAGAATTCATTGAAACATTATTATATTTCATAACTAATTAAAGAGAGTACTTTGAGTATGTGATTTACCATGTGCTTTATCTGATTGCATTTGATCTCCCTGACCTTTTAATCAAAAGGGGAAACAAATTTATCTGTGGTTAAACCATGACACGATTACCAACTCTTTCTAGAAGCTATATGAATTTTTTTACCTAGGTTTTACAACCTAGTGTTGTGAGTCATCTTCCTAGTACAGAGATGTCATCATGTTTATGACCCTATGTTTTCTTTTTCTTGCCTCAGTTTCCGTTCTGGCTTTAGCTGAACAGTTTAACCTTAGACTTTCCCCATTGCTTCCTGTGTTAAATCAGTGTTTCTGAGAAGTCTTTGCTGATCCCTTAACCTCCAGCATTCATGTTCCCTATGTATTGCATAGTCATTATTAAAATCAGTAACATTTTCTTGGAAACATTTTTAAGGTTGCTGAAGTATTTTGGAATCCTTCCTCTTAGTAATCTTCCTACACAAAACACTGTAAATCAGTGCTTGGCCAGTTGAACTATGGTCGTTGCTCATGTTACAGGTGTTCTCAAATGTTCTCATTTTCAAATGATTAGGATTCTTTGCAGCAGGAGCTTCACAAACCCAGGAAGAAACAGTACAATAGAACTCACTGTTGCTGAGATTACAAAAGTTTTAAAACTTTAACTGAAATGACACACATCTTTTATCAATGAACAAAGTTGTAATGGCTTTCACACTCTTGGCCAGAGTCAAAACAGTTTGTTTATAAGAGCAATTTTTTACAGATGCTAAAATGTTAATTCAATGTTTTATTTCTTATGCTTCTAAGTAGCGAATTTCAAATGCAAGTGGCTACAATAATCAAATTTAATACATCATACTGCAATGGATCTTAAAGTCAAAGACAAAATTTGGATGCTCTTGTTTTGTCACGGTGAGAAGCATAATAAACGTGCGTATTTTCAAACCACCCTTCTTTGAAAAGTTGGAAAAAAAAGTGTCCAGTCTCCTTCAGTCTTCCAAATAATTTCTAGAATACTTTAACATATTTATTCTAGAATAATTTTATACATTATTGCCTGAATGTTTGTCATTTTCCACTGGCTTCAGCAGCAAAACCAGTTTTAAAACCTAGGTTTCTCCTCTTTCACCACACCAGTTTGCTGTCCCCCCGGCAATACTCATGGAACTATTGGTGGGGGGCTCTGCAAGAAAGTGAATTGCTGAAAGGATCTAGGTCATGAGAAACCCTGGAGAGGCTGGCACATTGTGGTATAGGGGCAGGAATGAGAGATGAGCAGAAGAGGCACACGCAAGAAGGCAGGACTCCTTGGACTGACTTTACCTTCGTAACACAGACTGGCAACCTGAGAAATACCCTTTGGTGGCTGGGGAGCAGCTGTGCGGAGGTGGGAAAAACTGCTGCAAACTCCAAATGCCTTCAGTGAAGGGGAGAAGGCACCAAGTTATAGCATCAGTTGCAATTTCCAAAGGCAAGTCAATCGCATGCATTAAACAGATTACAAACTCATCTCCCTCCTCTCCCTGCCCGCCAAGTCTACAAACTGCAGCTAAAAAATTCTCCCTTTCTTGGGCATGTTTGTTCCTTTAGATGTTCTGATGTTGCTATTCCACTGATGCTGCTGTAACCTCACACATTTTTCTTAACTGAAAAGTACCCTGAAGGTGAGGCTAGATTTAAAGGAAGCCCAGTCAGACAAACTTCTCTGGCTGTGGCTCATCAGTATCAGTGGTTACCCATACAGACTTCCTCAAGCTGCTTTTTCAGGCCTAACTACCCACCCCATGTAAGACAGCTGCACCTTCCCATCTCCTGACACCACTGCATGCATAGTCTCCTCTAGCCCAGTTCTCTCAAATTTGATCCAGGTTTTTGTTGGGTTTGGGTTTTTTTGATCCCCCGCTATGAAGTATTTAAAGTCACTTAAATAATTTTGACAAAATAAAGTTAATGAGTAACCAAACATTCAGTTTTGCTGGAGGCTGGAGATAGATTGGGGGACAAACATTTCCAGTTGGAAGAAAGTATCAGGCAAGTGACAAAAGCCTGGGTAAGTCAGTCCCTCCACCTCATTAGCAGATGTCTTATATAGGCTAGTCTCCTACTGGCTAACAAATCCAGACCTAACTCTTCAGTCACCACTGATGCTTTTCAGTCAGTCAACAGCACCTGTTACTCAAGAACAAGTAGCCAAGAATGTCCTAGTCCAAACAGTATCTGGATTTTGGGGTAAAAGTTGAAACAGTAATAATAATAAATTTAAAAAGTCTGAGCTTTTGTTTACACATCAGAAAGTGTAAAAAAAAAAGAAAATATCTGTGTAAGTTTCAACTTTTCATTTCAAGTAACAATACTGCTTGAAACGCAAAATAGCATCTCTGAATGAGAGTTGCAAAACTATGGGGCAAGTTAGTCTCTTAGGTTACACATTTCCAAACTTTAATAAACCATGGAGATACCACTGCCTTATCTTATTGTCTTGGATTTCTCAATTTCCTTTTTCCATCAAATATGTTTCAGTTGTGGTCATATGTCATTGATTTGGTAACTACATTTGCTCTTTTTCAGACTAGTCTTGTATTGAGAAAACCTTGAGTTAAATCCAGGTCAATTCACTCAAACTGTGGCTGTGCCAGAACTGGATATTTTTTATGCCAAAAATCACTTATTAATTATTCTAATGTTTGAAACACTATTGATTGATTCTGTTTTTATAATCCTAATACAATGCAGTGTCACTCAGTCAAGGGTAATATCAATATAAAGCAAAACATTGCTTTATATCAGGCTGTATTGTTGTTCACTGAGTAACACAGTGGCAAGAATCAGCCTCTCTGAATCATCTTAAGGGAAAATTACTTCGTTGATATATCATTTTTTAATGTAATTCTTCCATGCCTTACTTCTTTCACAGGAAATGTAGGGCTATATTTTAGAAACCATGTAATGCATAGAAGGTGTGGTATTTGGTAACTTTACTTGCATTAAATAAGCAAGCACTCATAAAGAGCCCTTGCAAAAAATCTGAGTTTGGTCTCAGGAATCCTGCTTTACCATGCCTAAACAAAGAAACTATGTGTAAGTGTGCATTATTTTTGCAGCTAATTACAAGGTTGATGAGCAGGCAAAACATTTTAAAATGTTTCCTTGTGGATCTCTACTTTCTCATATGCTGAGCTAAATGACAGAAAGGGTAAGTGCACATGCAGTTTCAACTATTTATTTTCTTGTAAATGGCCTTGGAAAAGAGTGCAATCATTGTTAGCAAGAACAGCAAATTCATTTTTATCATGAGTTTAGATAAAGAAAGATTTTACAGGAAACTCCAAGAAAGAAAAGCAGTTTCCAGAGCAAAATATATTGTAAAAAGACCATTCTTATAGAATATCTTATTGAAAAAAATAACTGTAATAGAAATTTTGTTTAAAATACATGATATTTTGAAAAACTTATGTGAAACCCAAATATATTTGGTGGGTTATTTTCACGGTGAAGCAGCAATGAAAGCAAAAAAATCCTTGTCAGCATTTTTTTGAGAAACATACAATTTCCTAGTGAAACATGCTATTTATAGCACTTAAGTCAGAAAAAAAAAAATCATGTTTTCAAAAGTGAAAATTAAAAAGATTTTCTATGAATAGGAAAACTTAAACACCATGGTTTACTCTGAGCACTACAGTAGCTCTATTTCCTGAATGTCCCTTCCAACAATATTTCTACTTTCTGCTCATATTTCTAACTCTTTCTTTCTTCCCCCACTTAAGAACACCCTTTTTTTTTTTTTTTTTTTGAGAGAAACTAGGCTAAACTCAATTTAATTTTTCACAAAACTGATTTGTACATCCACAAACACAAAGAGGGAGGGCTCATAGCTAATATAACTCCCCCGGTTCTGTAGAGGAGCCATTGATGCTTCAGGCTACTGTCTTTTTGGCTTTGGACCTTATGAGGAGCTCAGCAGCCTGTTGCTGAAGATGCTCAAAGCTCCCCAGACCTGGATGGTTTTACATAATTTCATTTCAACTCAAGTAGTGATGTATCAGTAGAATAACCCTCTGTTCACACCATGCCTGTCCTGAGAGATGCAGGAATGAAGAGTTACTGACCAGAACCTTCCATCCCTGTTACACTGTACTGTACTTATCCCAGATACGCCACTTTTCAGTATTTTCATTAGTGTTTTGCACAATGGAATTAACAACATTCATATCAGCTTTGCAAAGAACGCAATGCTTGGAAAAGCTGTAAGACCTATGCAAACCACAGGATTTGAATTCAGAAGGATGAAATGAAGAAATAGAGAGGAAATATTACCGGAGTAAGATTCAGGCCATCATTAAACAAATAGAACGCGTTTCACTAAGGACAAATCCAAAGCACAGCACTTGGGAATAATCGACTGAACAAATACAAGATGGGGATGACTGGGGCAGCAGTTCTACAAGCAGGATCACAGGTCACAATGGGTCACAGACTGAACATGCGTCAGCAACGCCACAAGGTTGCAAGAAAAGCAAATATCCTCAAAAAGGGTCAATAGAAAGACCGCTTAGATGCAGTACTATTTTCAGTTTAAAGCATCATTTCCAGGTACGACAGGAATCAAATTGTGAGAGAGCAGAGGAAAGCAGGTAGAGCTCCCTGAGCCTGGGAAACATTGAAGGGACCAGGTTCTTCATCACCTACGAATGAGAAGACTGTGGGGAGACATGACAGTGGTCTTCAGATATGTAAAAGGTGACTGCAGAGAGAACAAACAGTAGTGAAGTTAAATTCCAACAAAGGGAGAACTGGACTAATCTCTACCAAGAATGATTTAGGCATCCTTAGATATCCCTTGAAAACAGAGGATGGACTAGCTGACTTTAAGAGCTACTTTGTCTGTTTTCTTTGACTTTTTTAATAAAACTTTTTCTTCAATGAAACTTTTTAATTGCTCCAGAAGCAAAATACAAACATGTCAGCAGATTTAGAGACTTCTTTTTCAGTTAAAGAAAGAGACTTCTTTTTCAGTTAGAGACTTCTTTCTCAGTATATTTAAGTACTCCCCAACCAAAAATCACTACCTTTAAATTAAAAAAAAAAAAAAAAAAGACCAACATGTCTTCTACACTGTCAGAAAAAGTAGAAAATAGAAAAATGGATTCTTGGGAAAGAATAAAAATATTTAAAAAAAAAAAGAAGAAGAAGAAAAAAAACAGTAACAAGATGATTGTTCACAACATTAATGAGCATGTTAATGCCTGACAACTATATATGAATACTAACGACTGTTATAAGAACTATCTTCATGACAAAATGAATCAACAAGTTTTAGTAAAATAACTATTTCTTCCATAAACACAACATTTTAGGACAAAATACTCACCTCATTCTTCAAAGTTATATTTTTCCTTGATATGGTTTTTCCTACATATATTTTTTCCTACAGAAGAATTTTAGCTACAGAGTTTGAACAGATTAATTATTGTAACTATTTTACCACCACCCACAAAAGGAAGTAGACTCGCTCCTTAGGCTTCCAATTAACCAGAACCTGCTCTTTGGACTCCAGGGTGGGCTTGGTGTTGCCGTGTTGCCTTGTTTTTTTTTTCACCTAGATAAATTCTAACTGGGCTTTTAACAGAATTTTCTCTGTACTTGGGAACATATTTCCTGCTATTGTCAAAGCTGGCAGAAGAAAAGAAGGCAAAGCCTTGAGCCAAATACTTCTCTTGTAGAGAAATAACATCTCTTGTCACTGATTTCATTCACAAGTGTATACACACAGAAAGTCATAATCTGGCTTTTTTGGTTTAGAGGAAGGATTGTACAGATAGTCTGGAATAAATTCTGTGATCAGCTACAGGCAATAAGAGTCTATCAGCAGAGAATCTGCCTCAATATGGACTCTGCTTTGCACTTGTATTTGATGTTAGTCAACATCTGCACCTCATTCATACAACTATTGTCATACACCGACAAGAGTACAACATCATCAGAGTGATTTCATGCTTTGCAACTGTCAAAGGGTAAATTTTACAACATGAGTTTGCTAAACATTCAAGTGTGGCTATCTTTGCACCAAAGCAGAAAGTCAGGCATTGAAACAAAAGTCTGTGAGACATACAATGAAGAACACTTTGAGAGTCAGGTGGAAAGACAGAAGGGAGGGAGTGATTAAGGAAGGGAGGAAGGAAGGAAGGAAGGACAAAACAGAGTTAACAGTTGGAATTTCAAATTTTGCATATACAGCAACCAAAAATTAATACATAACTAACTGGTTGATCAAGCCTCTGTGTAACTTGAAGAATGTAAATAAATTTAAAGTTTCACTGTAAGTATTTATTACATCTGGAATACAGAATATCTTTTTTAATAATATAACATCATAAAGATCAGAAGGTTACTTATTTAATCCTTCATTTACATTAGAAATAGGAGATTTAAAAAATGAGAAAAGCAAGAATATCACTAACTATCCAAATTTTTTTATTATTTTTAGACCTGGAGAACCATGAAATACGACACTTAAGAAGGCACATGTCATTATGAAACTCTATGTCAGCTCATCTCAGGAGACTTTGAGATTATTTGCCAGTATATTTAGGAATGGTATCAGCAATATCTGATTGTGGAAATTAAAGAAAATTAGTAGAAACAAACAATTTTAGGTTTGATAGTTCTTGCCCTGTATATTTTAAACTCACCTGGCATAAGCAGCATTTATCAGAAGAAAACTAATACTTTTATTAGCCTTCACTCTCTTGCTGCTTCACTAGTTTTAAAGAAGGTAATATTTTTATCATAGTATTTAAACAGAAAGAAAATTTTAAAATGTTCTATGCAACACTGGCCATGAAAAATACAAACTTGGGTCCTGATCCTAATGTCCGTGTGCCTGTGAGGAACTTGCTGTCTCCACTGATCTCCAGGACATACACGCCCCAATGAATGAAGTCAAACCATAAACAAAAGTAAAGCAAATCCCATCATCCTGTGTGTCTTCTCCTCTTCCCGTCATTTGCATCCCAGAACACACCACCTATCCCAATTCAGCCCAGGTACAAGAACAGCTACCAGTCACCAGAAGCATGTGATCACAAATTTAGTGAAAGATATTATGTCCAGAGCTGACCTGGTGAAAGATGTGAGCTTTATTTACGTGTTTGATGCAAAATAGCTTGGGTTGCTAAAAATTATCCTGGAAAGCCATCGACTTTGCACTGAAATGAGTGAGAAAACTTCACAGCCAGTTTGGCCGTGGGAGCAGTAACATCCCAATGCAGCACAACCTTTCTGCAGCAAGTTTCTTATCGTGGCATTATGCGTGTTTGGAACCTGAGACAGTGCTTGGCTCAGAAGGATCACAGCTTCAAAGACAGTGGCTAGGAAGAACTGACTGAAGAAAATCCAACTGCCTACCCACTCAGATTTACACTACCAATTATATTATCTGCTCGGCATTCCTGTGTGCCTAGCTTCTACATGATTATCCACGGATAGATAAAAGGCTGAATTAGTCATATGAGTTCTGATAATGTTTAAAAGAATCATAGACTGGTTACTGCAGCTGCATACATTTTACAGGCACATAAAAACAGAATATTTGTAACTTCTACCACTGGCATATTTTTTTTAATAATTATGCAGTATTATACAGCAATGATCATCTACATATGGTAGTGTTTGCATATGTATTTGTGTGTACAGAGGCATGAAACCTGACAAGATAGTGTTGTGAAGTTCTACAACCCTATGTGCTTTAAAAATACAAGTATTTGCATAGTTAATTCTTTGGGGTAGAATTCTCCCTGTTTAATTCATTCAATAGTAAGGAATAAAAAACCTTGAGAGAAGATGTTACAATAAGTGTACTGACATGTTTTGCACTCTATAAGCTAATGTAAGACTTAGTATCCTTCAACAATTTTAGCTTGTAGATTCATATTGGTTAGGAATGAGCCTATACTTTAAAACACAAAGGCTGTTCCCTGAATGCTGGGTTTAGATGCTCACATAGAAACTTGTTAACTAAGGTATGCATTCAAAAATAGATCATCGTAATCTAAAACCATATCATCTTTGTCATAAGCAGCTGGAGTTTCAGACTTGAACTAATTTTTTTTAGATGTAGCTCTGAGTAAGAAAGTATTTTGTTTACCCACAAAAACTTGTAGTGACTCTATACAGAGAGACTCCCACACCTTCCTGTTAATAACTGTGGGGTTTGGGGCCAAATCCTTAGTGAAGGCCTTTGACTACCAGCAACATAATATTATGTAAATACAAAATCCCTACAGGAATAAAAGGTATCTTGAAGAGATGTAACATTTTGGAAAAGCATTTATTTCTGCTGCATGTACTGAAGTCATCATGAGAGATATATCTAGATAGCATGAAGTTGTACCATCTTTCCAGAAGTGAAAAATGTTAGTATATTCTGAAGACATATATAGAAGCTGGGTCTGAGGTGTGCTCTTATCAAGCTGGTCAGTGAAGTTAGGCAGTGCCAAGAAACAAGGCAGATACATTTTGCCACAAGGGAGGATGAACTAGAAGCCTATGTAAACCCCAAGACAGTCAGCGAGAAAAAATCAGCACCCCAGCAACAGGGTAGTCCCACAGCCCAGACAGGCCAGGGTGGTGGCAGAGTCACAGTTCACCAACAGACCCAGACATGGACATTGAACTCGGTCCATGGTCCATCCAGGAGGTGCAGCCAGGTGTTCCTGCAAGAGAGCACCAGGGTCAAGGATGACTACCGTGTTAGTTCAAGGTCCAGCCAGGGAACAGGGCTGTCTGTACTGTACGGTTCAAGGGCCAGACAGGAAGGCAGCCAGCAAACCCGGACTGCAAGAGACAGAGCTGTACACAGCTCACTACACCATCACACAAGCAAGAATGGGATGTCCAGACCTGAGCTTATATGGGAAGGTTGTGGGTGGGAGTCTGGGGAGGCTGGACAGAGCAGCTACAGCTTGTACAAACACAGATTTCCCAATTCATTTACCTACAGAGGGAGGTTTCTTACAGGAATTCTCAAGCAAAGGGCCAATATCCTAACACTGGCACCAGCTCATAGCCCGTCAGTACCCAGGGCCTAGCCTGTGCTTCCTCCCATGGCTTGCAGGGGTTTTGTTACAACAGCAAAAGGCTGCCAGGACAAGGGGTATGCAGAGGCATGGTCCATTATGGGTTGTTAAAGACCTTTAGGGACATTGGGAATACATGAAAAATGAGCCCAAAGGGGATCTGTGCTAGTCATAGACAGCCTTACACTCAGTGGCCCTTGAGAGTTTGGGAACATGATGTACAACCGCTTTTCATCAGTGACTGGCAACAAAATTATACACATGCAGGAAAGAACTCAGCCCAGGGAGTACTGCAGTAAGGGGCCATGACAAGATCTCATCAGTGAACAAAGTGATGATCTGGTCACTTGATGACTTTCTGGCCTCTCTGTGACTCCTCCTAATGAACCTTCCTCCACTTCTCTCTTACTTTTTTTTATCAAGCCTTCCTATAGGTTCATTTCAAAACTTTGCATAAAAATAAAAAACTACAGAGGAGTTTTTCTGTGTCATTAAGGTTTTACAATGTGCCGACCTGATGTGAGGGGTAAGTGTCCTGGACTTGAGGTAGGCAGAAAGAAGTGAGGCAGACAAAGAACAACAGAACAAAAGATGGCTTTATTAGTCAATTAGCCTGCAATTAGGAGAACTAAAAGGAGAGGGGTGGAAAAGCAACACCATTAGTTCTGATTAACTTTCTACATGTTCACATGATTTTGTCCAGGTCAGTTATTCTTTCGCTGTGAGACTGTCTTATATATTTTCTGTCAGAGGAAAAAGAAATTCTAAATTTTTACGCTTTCTAAGATCACTTTGGCCACAGTCAAGATCACCAAGTTTCTATCTGACAACAAATGGTATTTGTTACATATAATTCCAACAATATTTAAATAAAGAATGTAAAGTTTTGGGGAAAAGTATAAATGACAGGTATGTCTAGTACACTGATATAATAACTACATTTTTGACATTACATTACATTTCCTTCATGCCCTAGCAAATTTTTTATTTATATTATTATCTCAACAATTTTGCTTCTCTGTGATACTTTTCCATTTCAGACTGTTCACTAGAAAATCATATCAAACTAAATCATGACTTTGAGGAGTTCTGTAAACTAACATGACAGTAACAACAACTTGGCAATCAGAACAGAAAGGAAAAAATTGTGTATAATAAGAGCATTCATTAGCCATGACTGACTCTAAAGTTCTATTAAAACCATGTTTCTCTTTTTAAATATATTACCTATTTTGCCTATCATGAGTTAATAGAACAATCTGTATTTTAAAATTATTCAGATAAGTTGTACAAGTTATAGTTACTTTTTGGTGTCACACCACAAAGAGCATAAGGTTTCTTATGACATGACAAAATCACATACCAAATTCCAGTGCTGTTATTTCAATATACTCCATCAAAAATACAGTGACATGAAATCCATCACATTCAGTTCTGCAAAAGCTTTAGTACATGAATAAAATCATGTACATGAAGACTGTACGACTCTATTCAGATGAGTGACTTTCCCACACAGTGAGGTCAGCAATATGACAACCAAGGTACCCATGGGCTATAAGAAAATCCAAATGACCTGAAGTTCATACCATAATCTTTTTTCAATCTGAAAAAGGCCATCAGAAGAATGGTGTAATAAGCACTTCCACGGCAACAACCAAAAAAACACATTCACTCTTTCCCTGCTGAATGCACTGACAAACTTTTTTATGGAACACCACAAAAGTACAATAAATTTCAAAAATATGTGCAATTACATGACAAATGACAGTAAAATCTTTATTGGTCAAAGGTAAATTTCTGTTCAAAGACTATAACTACAGTCTTAACATAAAAAAAAGCTAAATGAAACGTGAAGAGCCGTGCTCTTTATGGAATAATTATGGTTTTAACAGCAATGTAAACTAACTACTTAGAGGATTTTAAAGAAAGTAACAGCTGCAGATATTTCTGTAAATTTAAACTAGATTCTGCTTGTCACAATCCAAGTATGTAATAACATCTCAGGAAAAAAATAATTTAAAACATCGTATTCAAAGGGGAAATAAATGTATTGAACATATTTATGGTTCCATAACAAAACCTTCCTACATTTATGAGAAGGAATGCAATGTTTCCATCTTCTCATAATTTATTTTGGCCTCACAAATGATTCAATACAGGTTATACATTGGTATCGTAAATTGTAGATTATTTAGGTTTAGACTTAATCACTCTAGTTATGTACATATCTTTCTTTATTCAGGAAACATTGCCAACTGAGAGCTTGATGTCTCTCTCAGATCTATTACTACTCATATATTCAGGTAAAATTTCCTCTGAATAACTGCACCGCAGAACTGATAGTTCAGCACATTGAAATGAACACTACTATATTATTTTCTTTAATAACGAATCATTACTGCCAATAAATAATTTAATGTGGATAGACTTTGATTTGCCTTACATGGCTGCCTAAACACATTTCCATTCCCCTGCTTACAGCATTTTTGATGAAGTCAGCTGTAATGCTGTGTCATGCTTTCATTTCCTAAGTAAGGGGCGTAACACTGCTCGCCTGATATACAGGAGAGAAAGCCTACCAATTCTTAGTAGAAACGGGAGTTGTCAATCATCCAGTGAAAGTGTGACTCAGCAGCTGCTCATTCTGTAAAAGTATTCTGCACAGAGAAGATAAACAGGAGGGGCGATGTCTTTACAAGCACACAAATTCTCTGGTATGTATATAAACAAAAATGCCCTTACCACCATACTGAATTTATGTAATTTTTTTTCACTATTTTATTTCAATTCTTCTCTTTGCACACAAGGAAGACTGTATAAACTGTGCTATTTAACCACTCTTCATTTTTTTCAGGAACTGATCCATGCAGATTTCTCTGACTAAATTAAAGACATCCATTTTGCCCACTTAAAAACTATACACACTAAGGTAGGAGAGTGATTTTTCTTCCCACAAGCAATGAGTTTACAAATGTGGCTCATAATTATTTACAACTAAAAAACATCTTTCCAAAATAAAAAATAAATGGCTACAAGTTTTCTACACTGGACACCAGCCAACTTAGAATACTCAAACCTACAGCAAACACTCAATCCAAAGAGCTGAGAGTCCTTCCTCAGAACATGCAGATAAACATAGATCAGCCTGAACACAGAATGACAGCAAAAAATGTCAAGGTAAAATCTGTTTACTGCCACTTTATAAGAGACTCCAGGTCTAAATTTCATTGACTAGCAAAGGAGAAAGCACCTATAACATTTCTCTAGTATAGGAATCCAGGGGAACCAAAGATATGAGAAAAGTTCTATCAGATTGAGTAGGTCTTCTTGGCTTTAAAAAGACGACCATACAGTGTATAATAAAGGTGTGTAAAGCCCAATTCTTATTGTGTAAAATACAGGGATCTCGAACTGATCAGGAAGAAGTCTGGGGGGAAAAATTAACAAATGGAAGAAGGTTCTGTAGATGCCTCAGTAAGCTTTGTCAGTGCACATGATAAAACATGGGTTCAAAAGTGATTCAACAATTTCATGCAGATGAGTACCAGAAACTATTAAACACATACATGTGGATACAACCTTTGGTTCTGTAAATCCTAAATCCTGAACATCAGATTGCTCAAATATACAACTACATACAACATACATGGTCCTATGCTCTTTCCCCACCTTTGTCACAGAGGAATCCTATACTGGCCACTGCAAAGTATCAGATTATTGTTGATACTATAGACAGCTCTTGTGCTTTATGTACTGAAGGTGACAAGCAGAATTTAAGTTCAGCAGATAATGGTTGTCTACCACAAAGTGGGATCCAGTCCTTAAGTCTTCCAGTCCTCAAGATGCTTAGGAATATCAGCAATTTTACCAAAAAATGGATAATGTGTGCTAACTTACACACATAAATGTACAGATGGAGATCCAATTATAGTACATTTTTACTGCTACCTGTTTTCATGGTATTTTTTGGCAAGAAATACTTAGTGAGAAGCTGACCTTCTTGGTTCACTGAGGCTTTGTTTTCCACCAAAGTACAGTGCTTGTTGGTCTCCTGCCCTAATTTGCCCATTTTTGCGTCATCACATACTTATTTTAACCAGTAATGCACAGAAACCTCATGGTAACTACACAGTTATTCCAGTTTTGTTCCCTTTTGAATATAGCTCTTGCATAGAGACTTGCCTAGGGAACTTAGTCTAATTTCTTAAACTTACACGATTTCTAAGGAAGCCACAAAAATGCAAGCAACTTTTCAAAGTTTAGTTGACAAACCATATCCTCAAAGATATGCTGACATAATAAGTGATACTGATGTACAGACTGCTGTAATTATGGCAATAACATCTCTGGAAATCCAAAAGCATATCTTAAATTGTACTCCGTGCCACTAGCAAACGGTAAAAGAACAAAAATAATAGCTCTTATTCCCATAAGGATCTAAACAAAAATATGTGGGAGGGCTTATAGAAAACAACAAGAGTTTCAGCTAATTAACAAATACCATTTCCAAAGCTTTTCCAGATTTGTACGATTAAAAAAAAAAAAAAACTAAAACCCAACCTTAAAGACTTACGTGATTTTCACACAGGAAAAAAAAAATCGTGTTTGTTGAGTGGAAAAGATGAATCAAGATCAGTGAGAAATGCTATTTTTAAAACCCCTAAAAATATTACAGAGTTCAAAATATAAAGTAAAAGTTATTTTTATAGCAGCTGACAATGTCCATTTAAGGCTAACAATTTCTTGCAAATGACTAGTACTATGTATCTCATGCATCTCCCACTGTTTTGAGTTTATTGCAGTATAACAGCATGATCATATGGCTTCAAACTCAGTCAAAATCTCTCCCTGTTTTTGCCTTAAATCCAAGTTATAATTATATCAAATGTAATATTTTTTGAAAGAACGCTGCTGCTTATATTCTTAACATAGTGATTTTGTTGTTTTCACATTGCAAAACTGAAACTAGACTAGGATAAACACAGAGGGAAAAAATTAAGGCTTAAACCAAGTTTAATATGTAACTCCAGCGCACCATCACAAAGCCCAAGAGGCAGGATATGCAATCCTTCATTCCTTATGCACTTGTAATACTTCTTGGCTTCAGTGGAAGTTTTGTTTAAGAAAGCATATAATCAGAACGCATGATTTCATTAATTGCATGCCACAGGCAGTCCATGTGAGGTAAGAATCATGAACTAAACTGGTTGGAAGGATGGTGGAACCCATTAGGCCTGCCTGCATCTTTGTGGACCACTGAGCCTATGCAGCAAAACCATGAATCCTCATTTTTCCCACTCATCCACACTTCCAGCTCTTCCTCATGACAGACCGCATGTGTCATGCAGAGGTTTCATTGAGGATACAATACAGCTCTCAGGTGTGCATTACCATCCTTCCTCAGACTCTTGCCAGTACTGAGGATTTCATTCGATGCAGATCCTTACTGTGCTGGGATTTTTATATTATTCATACTAGGCACAGACAAAATGAATGTTATGTAGCTATTAGTACAGAGTGCTTTGACATAAGATATTACATATTTCATTAGATACGCAATTTAGGCAATTTAGACAGTATCATCTAAAAAACATGTGGATGGACTTGACTTTGACAGTATTACTGTACGCAAAACTTTTCCATGCATACCGTAAACATAAATGACTCTATTGGGCATGTGCTACAGATAGTTTTACGGTATCCCACAAGGTTTGTTTATGTATGTTGGAAGAAATAGCATGAAACAAGAACCTCCCATATTATAAAGGCCTTTATTTGCTAAAACACAAGCAAAGAAAAAATATGAGCACTTGCCAGGTACTTCTTCTTTTTCTAAACATATAAACAACTAATCAAATTTAAAAAGAAACCATTCACAGGCTGAAAAATGGCAGGCAATATTACAGTGAGGGATGAATCTACAGTGCAGTCTCCGCTGCAAACCAACCAAACAAACCTTTAGAAGCGTTCAGCAGATAGTTCTTCAGCTACAAAAACCCTGTTACCCTCCTGTATAATATATTGAAACTTAGTTAATTTTTACCTGTGTAACTGAACACAACTCAATTTTTACAACACCTAACTAACAACTAACTTACAGTTTCTTTTACAACAGCTTTAGAATAGCGTAACTTTTTTTTTGTTTTTTTTCTGGTTGTTTTCTCATCAAAGCATAAAGCCCCCCTAAATGATTAGAAAGTCTTTCAGCAAGGGAAACCTGACTAAGAACAAGACATATCACCCACAGCTCTGTATTAAAGAAAACAGAGAAACCTATTTTTCAGTATTAAAAAAAATAATCTTTATCAGTCTTTAGTCTCCAGAACTGTGCTGGGGTATCTTATGAACACATAAAGCAGAAAAGGCATCTCCAGATTAAAAATAAAAAAGTTCATTCTTAACTATCCTAAATGCTCGAACTTTGTAAGGAAGCTTCCAACGAGTAAAGGCACACAGAAGAACAAAATAAAAAGCAAGCAAATGGAAGGTATAAAAATGAGGGTGATTTAGGGATAAGGAGGATGAAAACAAAGAACATTAAAAAAAAAAAGAACATAAGAACACTAAAAAATGAAAGAAAAGCATGACAATGAAAACAAATGAATCGTTGAAACTATGGTGGGAGGAACTGATGAATATTAACTTTTATTATTCCGATTACAAAATACATTTCAAAATTGGATGAAACACATTGTATGTATGTTTTGCCAAGGACATTCTTGGCAGTTGCGAAGTCAGGAAAATTACAATTCAATCAGTGAGGCATTACTTAAAACCACTTGAAAAAGTAGATCATTTGAACCAGCAAACAGACTGCATGGGTAAAATTTTAAAGACTCACTATTCTGGAGCAGTGCAGATTGCACTAGCATGTTGCAGAGTGAACCTTCCAGTAATGGGGCCATTAGAAAAACAGCAATTTTTCTTCCTGAATGCATTTCCCCCATTTTTCTTCTCATAAACGATGAACAAAACCTCATCATCTTTTTCCATATAAAATGAGGACAGTTCTAGAAAAAAAAAAAAAATATCAAGCACTTGTAGAGTAAAACTTTTATTTTGCTTAAAAAAAATAAAATCTACTTTTAACTTTTTTAAAAGCTGTACCGTCCACGGCAACTAGATCACATCTATGAAGATGGTTGCTGTATTTATCAAAAGCATGTGGGACACTTCACCGTGTACCAAATCTGTGTGTTCTCCCTGAATGAGATGATACAATCCTTAAACGAATACGTCATTCCGGTTGTTGCTACACTGGCAAAACCCACAACAAACAGGTCACCTTGACCTCTGTCACGTAAACTGTAATTTCACAGAACTGCTGGCACCCGGAGAATGGGATTGACTGCAAAAGCCACCGTTCCCCTTGGAAAAGGAGCGTGCCGTGCCTTCCCCGCAGTAGCGCTATGTAGATATCATTGTGATTACGTTGTGAAAGGGGAGCGGCGCAGCCCTTCGCCTTAACCCGCCAGGGTGCTGAAGACCTGGCAAATTGCCCATTGTGCAGTCAGATTTTCAGAGGGCCGAAAACGCCGTGTCCTGGCACTCCTGGGGCGTCTTTACCACCCGTCAGGGTCACAGGCACCCCACGCCGTGCTCCACCGAGCCCGCACACGGGGCAAAGGCGGGTGCCCTGCGCCGACAGGTGGGCAGGGCGGGAGGCGGCTCAGCCCCAGAACGCCCCGAGCTGCGCTCCGGGGTCATTTTCAAACCCCGATACCCACGGAAGCAGGTGCGACACCGCCGCCCCTGCCCGCGCCGGGGCAGCGCGGGAAGGCGCCGCAGCGCATCCCGGCCGCTCCCGCCCCGCCCCGCCGGGCTGCAGCGGGGGGGCGCGTGACGCGCCGCGCCGGATGGGGGCGGGGGGACCACTGCAGTGATGGAAAATTTTCGGCTCCAGGATCTCCTGCGCGTGCCCTCGCCGGTCCCCGCCCCTTCCCCGCTTCCACCGCCCTCCTTCCATCCTGGTGGCGGCGGGGGCGCTCCAGAACGTTCTGCGGCCGTTACGGCTGGGTGGGGGCGGCAGC
>VXAY01005395.1:306793-343750 GCA_013399855.1 Oxyruncus cristatus | reverse complement strand
CGCCCCGCGCGCCTGGTACTTTTCCACTCGGCGGCGGGCGGGGGCTGCGCGGCCACGTGACGGGCGCGCGCCCGCTGCGGCACTGACGTCGCCTCCCGCCCCCTCCGCAGGCGCGGCGAGTCCCGCCGGCAAGGACAAAAGAGCGGCCCCGCCAGCATGAGCAGCGCCGAGATGGGCAAGTTCAACATCTCCCCCGACGAGGACAGCTCCAGCTACAGCTCCAACAGCAATGACTTCAGCTACCCGTACCCCACCAAGCCGGCCGCCATGAAGAGGTGAGCGGGCTCCGCGGCACCGGGCACGGGCGGCACCGGGCACGGGCGGCACCCAGGCGGGCAGCCGGCGGTGCCCCGTGTTCGTCGGCACTCGGAAACACGGGAATGACTGCGGGCGGAGACGGGCGCGACGCTCCGTGCGCTGACAGAGCGGCAGGTGGGGTGGTTCTTTTGGGGCTATTCCGTCGGTTTTCTCGTTTCCTTTGAAATGAATTGGAAGTGCTGAACGGGAAGTGAATAAGCCAGTTGTCCGTGACAGTCACTAACGATGCAATGTTGTTTTGCAGCCACTATGCAGATATTGATCCAGAAAACCAAAATTTCTTGCTTGACTCCAATCTTGGAAAGAAGAAATATGAAACTCAGTATGTAAGTACATAGCGATGACATTTCGAATAAACAAACAGATATGTATTGCCAAAAGTATGTTTAATTCTGAGATGAGTAATAACTTTCTATTAATTATTACCTGTGTCTTTTTTCTTAGCATCCGGGTACTACTTCCTTTGGAATGTCAGTATTTAATCTGAGCAATGCTATTGTGGGTAGTGGCATCCTTGGTCTTTCTTTTGCCATGGCTAACACTGGAATTGCTCTTTTTGTGTAAGTATCTTTTGGTTCATTGAAAAAAAAAAAAAAGAAACTTTCTGCTGTGTAGTTCCTAATGGAAAAATACTTGGTGTAAGAATATGAGCTCTAGAAAATATCCAGTTATATCTGTCATCCGGAATATATCCATAGGTGCCGAATTGCATTTCAGGATTTATGGCTTGTTTTAAATTTACAGACATTCAGAAGGATTTGCAAAAATTAAACAGCTTAATTGCAAGTTCTGCAACCCACAGAAACATCTTACAGTACTTTACTTAATTGTAGTTTTTCCATGAATAACTGATAGAATTCCCTTGAAAGTTCTGTTATCCAAGTCCCAATTAGGGACATAACATCCTTTTTCTCAACTGACATCATTGTGCCTCAGAGTTACGATGTACTTACACCAATAAAGAAATCTTTTTTATTGCTATGCTATTACTCAATTCTGGGAACCAAAAAATGTATGTCTACATTGGCAAAAACTTTCAGGTGTAAGACAGACTGTAGTAATGTAGTTGGAAATTACATGAGGAAAGTGTGCAAATTATGTATAAATTATGTACAAATTATGTAATAAATATCTTGGAAAAGTACATTTTTTTGTGTATTGAAGGCAGTTCAGCTCACATGTAACATCAGTGACTTGACTGCAAATGAGCATCCATGGATATGTTTAAAGGAACTGTGTGCTTTTATCCTGGAAGTAGATAAATGTGCTGAATGTTGAAGAACGTGTGAAGAATAATGTTTAGTTAGAAATTTCCCTGACTCTGTTGCCAAATATCCAGAAAGTAGGTTAGATTTACTTCCAGATGTTTCAGAGTGTATCAGGGTGGGATTCAGATTTTCTGAGGAAACTACTAAGGTATAAAGTTCTGATCTGAAGGGTTTTATTTTAAGTATATGGTGATTTGTTAATCTTTTACTAGGATTTTCACTCACTTAGATGATGATAAACTGAATGAACAACTTAGCATGAATTCAGAAGAGATAGATACTCCATCTTGCTACACATCAGTTTCATGCTCTAAAGATGTACTGCAGCACATATAAGATAATCAGCATAATGTACATTAGAATGTCTCTAAGGAGAGGAAAAAAGAAAATTTAAGGTATTCGAACAGACTCGGGGGGATCCTTTTTTTTTACCAAAAAAATGTTCAAAACTGTCGGTTTAGCAGTTGGGTGCTGAAGTCATTTAGTTGCCTTTCATGTCCAGGTACTGCATTCAGATCTGCTTACTTTAAGACTGTTTCAAAGACAAATTAGCTTGTTACTTTTTAAAACGTAGTGTAGTTTGTATAGTTCTGAGGCAGGAAAGCAGTTAATCACTGATGATACTGAGGATTTATGATGACACTGAGGGCATTACAGGCATGCTTTAATAACTAGGTTATAGATTCAGATCCAGATGCAGTTGATTAAGGCAGTAAATCCTTCGAAGACTGTGGAATCACTTGTGTCAGTGCTGTGACTTGTCACTTGTGTCAGCACTAAATAAATAAATAGTATGGTCTGGAAGCCAGAAACAGAGTGAGCTTCGAGATGAATTTGCTGACTGATCTTGTCAACACCGTAGGCAGCCCTTCCAGATTAGGACTGAGGGGTCCGGGATCTGTGCTGTTTTAAAGTGATGTAACCCTGACACATCTCAGCCGTGCTGTTTCTAGTTGATGGCTGAGTCAAATCCTAGTTAACCTCTACCTGTCAGAAATAGGTTTATTTGTGTGCACGTGTTGATCTTGAATTAGCACCATAAGACAAGTGTCCTGTACAGATCTGTGAAGATTTTCTCAAATCTTCTGGTTTCTGGTTCTTTGTGCTGCATTTACTAATTTCACCAACATTAAAAATGGCGCAAAAGGAAATGTAAAGAGTACTCTGGGAACGCTAAATGCATCTTGACATTTTTGGGCAGATATGCTGATTCTTAGGTTTCTTGTAAAGCAGAATGCTTGTACTGGTAAAAGGAGGAACAGGGGTTTTTTTGAATGTCTTGTAATTTTCCACTGTGTTCTTCAGCAGCTGAGAAGTCCCCCCTAGTGTGCCACTCCAGAAAGTGCATTTGTTGAGGGAGAGATTTGTTGTTGAGAGATCTGAATTTTAGGTGATTCACATGTGCTTCTGGAAATAGCATGCATTGCCTGTAAAACCTGTGGGAAAGATAAACAAGCCACTTAAGATTACCATGTAAGCACACCTGAAGAGTTAACTTCTGAGCAAAGAATTTTTTTTTTTTTTTTTAGCGGCAACAGATGCGTATTTCCATTTGAAAACACAGCTCTCAATGTGTCTGAATTTTCAGTCAATTCTTTAAGGCTTTTGCAGTTTCATCTTTACATTTAAAAAGACTTAAAATAGGTTTAAGCTGAAAAGCTGATTTAAGACCAAGAGATAATCTTCACTTCAGCTGCAGTTAGCCACAAGTGTATTCAATAGGTGTGTGACACACTGTTGAACCAGGATAGGAAGACAGGAGAAAAACAGTTTCTTACAAGGATACACCCCCCACCAACATTCCCACTGATACTTTGTTAAGTTATTTATGTCAAATGTAGCAAATTGTAATAGCCTGACAGCTTGGCTGTGCCACTTCACACTAAATAGTAGCATTGTTTAATCTGGCACTAGAATTTCTCTGTATGCCTCTGATACGCAATTTAGTACAAAATCCTCTCTAAACAAGGCATTAATTAGGTTTTCAAAATGGTTTTAGCTGACCTTAGAATCTACTTTTTTTTTCTGAGATATTTTAATCTGAATATTTATGTTTGATCCATCTTTATTTAATAAGGCTACAGTAAGTCATTTATGTCTATTACAAATTTGCATATTTTTCTCTCCCCAGGATACTCCTCCTGTTTGTCTCAGTATTTTCTTTGTATTCAGTGCATCTTCTTTTGAAGACTGCCAATGAAGGAGGTATGACAAATTACTATATTACAGACATGGTATTTGTTTCATATGGTATCTTTGTGAAACGCACCTTTCCAATGGAATATTCTGTTTTCCTTTAGGATCTTTATTGTATGAACAGTTGGGAATGAAGGCTTTCGGTATGGCTGGAAAACTTGCTGCTTCTGGATCAATTACAATGCAGAACATTGGAGGTGAGGACAAGATCTTAAAATGTCTGTACTGTCAATAGTAATTGTTCCCTACTTATTCTTGGAGACTTGTTTTCACACAACATGTGTTCATTAACCGCTTGTGTTCAAGTGAAGTTATGAAACATGTTATGTGATTCTTGCATCGTGTGGCATATTCTATATTTGTAATGATCTATGATGTTATTCACCTACAGCTATGTCAAGCTACCTCTTCATAGTGAAATATGAGTTACCATTGGTCATCAAGACATTTATGAACATCGAAGAGACCGCAGGGTAGGTGTTAGAACTCCTCATCAGAGAAACTATTAGGAGAAACAAATACGGAGACTGTATATATTTTTATATGAAGACCACGTTCGGTACACCGTAGGGTAGCTTCTTACTCAGACAGAGATACAGTAAGTTTTCCGTTCCCCTGAGTGCTTCACTTCATTTAGCCTGACCTGGGAAAAGCGTAGAAAAATACAGGTATCGCATCATATTACAGAAAGCTGTTCTCTAAAGAACATCAGGTAAGTGTTGGTGTATGTACCAGTCAGTACATACTCTAAGAAAAGATAAATGTGATTATGGTTGGCTTTTTTGTTTTGGTTTTGTTTTGTTGGTTTTTTCTTACTGCATCTAGCTGGTTTGGTCTGATTAATTTGGTTTTCTAGTGTTTATATTGTGGGAAGTGTTTAAATATAAGACTAAGGTGCAGTTATGCAATGAATGTCTTAAGCAAAAAAAAAAAGTTCTCAAAAAGATAGGGGGACTAAATCTGGGACCTAAACCCATGCCCAAGACTAAACTGGTGGATGCCTTGCCATCTAGCCCTGGAGACATGTTGACTCCAGAGAGGCTTTCATGCTTGGCTTTAAATATAGATGCTTCATATGGGGTTCATTTTATGTAACCATACCCTCTGAAAGTTAGATTTTGAGCTCATCATTACTCTGGTCATTGTATCATCAGTGGAGAAAGGTGATCCTCTGTAGTGGTCAGTTCAATGCACCTGGCTTAGACACATGTTTTGGGCATCTCCACAGAATAGTTAATCATATCACTCTGTATTGAGAGGGTGTGTAAAAACAAGATGCCTGAGTTCAGATGGATAGAGTTAAGTGCTATAAATCTCACTCTTCAGAGTTGTACTTCTGTGCCTTGTCCTGAAGTGTCCCAGTCTTGAGAGGGCTGAGCAGCTCAAGACTCCAACTTACACCTAAGCCTGAGTTGAGAAGGTAGGCATTTTTCTGCCTGTGTTCCCCAAGGGGTGTTGAAGCCATTTGGTGGTGTTCGTATAGCTTGCTGATAGATACCGTTATAACAACGTTAGCTTTTTTTTTTTTTTAATGTACTTGAATACTGCACCTACCCCATCTACTTAATAGTGTTATGTTTACAAATTCTTTGTTGGGACGGTTCATTTCTCTCCTTTGGCTGAACTCAAGTCCTTGTTTTTTAATTCTTAAGAAAGTCCCTGGAGTTACCAGTACTTAGAAGGGGGCTTGGAGGCAAATATTTTTAACTGTCCCATCTTCAGTAAAGAATTCGAAATTGTTCAAGAGGGAAAGTTAAAGGCTGTGAATCTCACTGTATACAGCTGCTACTTTGCAAGCCTGGCAGAGAAAATTAAGAAATCAAGATCTGTATCTTAAATGTCTTCTTGTTGGCTGGCACTAGGTAGCTGTACACTGATATAAAGTAAATATTTTCTCAGTGCTCTGGCAGTTGTGAACCCCGTTTAACTGACTCTCTCCATGCATTGCTTAGGGGAGTCTGGGTGGCTACCATTGGCATGGATTCCATTCTGGCAGCCTGGTGCCTAAAATGTAAGCACTTACCTGTTTAAATGTCCCAAAATAATGCTTACTGTAAAAGATCTGAAATTCTGAGACAATATTACAGATACCAACACCATTATTAAAATTTGTTTAGCAACTTTTAAAATACTTAGCTGTATTTAAAGCTTCATAATCCCATTCTTTACTCTTTAGCACAGAAAATCTTTGAAGTCCTTGATCTGAAAGTCCTGATGGCCTCTATGTGGGGTATGCACAATAATAGTGCACATTCTTATGACTGTATCAAATGCAAAGAGTCTCTGTGCTGTGATTTCTTTTAAATTTACGACAAGACTTTTAAAAAAACTTTTAAAAAAAGTGTATGATGTTAATGTCCTATACATTTGAAATTTCTAAAATAGTCCTTTTTACATCTAGTTATCCCAGATAAAACTCAGTAAAGAGATGGCCAAATTGTTTTTGCGTTTACTACGTAAATCCAGAGCAAGTCAGTTAATTACTCCATATTTCCTCTGCCGTATAAAAGGTTATACCTCAGTAATTATGCTTGCATATACAAATTTCCAATTAAATAATTAATTTTTCTTTTAACTCTGTATATGCAGTGTACACTGCATTTTAAAATAAATACTGTTAGAGAACACCGTAACAGGATGTAAAATATGAATATTTGGGAATAAATGCTTAGTGTTACTTTTAATTGCTTAAAGTATATAGGATGATCCTGTAGAAATTTGTTTTTCTGTGTTTCAGAAAATATGTTAATCTCCTCATGTTCCAAAGTGTTTTGTCAAAAAATAGCTGCTGCTTCTTATGGAATAAGTGGCAAAAATGTTCTGAAGAAAAAAATATTCTGAGGTTCTTACCATGTTTTCCCTACTGAAAGGGACTAAATGTGCCTCCAAGAGACTCCCAGTGCTTGTTGGAGTTTTCTCAGCCAGTGGGCTTGAGCTACTGTCTTACCTTCAGCCCTCACCTGTTTTTCTTTAACTCCTGCAGGGCACCCAATAGAATTTTATTTCCATTTAAAGTGGAAACCCTGTTGGGGCTCTGCAATATTCTAATACATCTGGAGAGTTGGGAGCCAACACTTAAGAAAATGACATTTTTTTTCCATGATTGATCCCAATTGACTTTTTTTCTAACCAGTCATTTAATTTTCTGTCTTCTGACTTCCAGATGCATATTATTTTTATAAAAGGACACTAAAGGAAAGGCACAATGCAGGTTTGGGGTGAGATAAGAAGCTATTGTAGAGCATTAGGCCCATATAGGAAATTGAACACTAATCCTTTGTGACATCAGGTAGTGCACATTTTTAAGGAGCCATATGTTGTAGAAAATGAGTGAAGACTAAACTGAAAATGTAATTTTTAAATACTTGATTGTATTTTTAAATACTTGATTTCTTAAAAATACTACTTTTTTTCTACAGAGAATGGTATCTCAATGGTGACTATTTAGTGTTGCTGGTGTCTGTCATCCTCATTCTTCCCCTGTCCTTACTGAAAAATTTAGGTAAGCACGAGAGTGCAATCAAAATTAAAAAAACATTGAAATTACTGTGGGGAAGTGGATTGATACAATGTTTGAGTGTTGAAATGCTGTGTGAATTAACAACTGTTTCCAAACTTGTCTCTTGAGACTAATGAGTGTATAGGTAATTACTGTCAGTCTACTTGGGAAAAAAAAAGAAAAAAAGTAATCAATATAAGTATCCTAAATTTTACAGATGTGTTTGTGAAAAAATGAAAGAACAGTAGATAGGTGGCTTTAGAAGAAGGCTTAACAGTAACTTTGTGTTCTTATTACAGAGTTTGACCTCTTTTGGTCAATAGTGAAGTAAGATAATATTGTTATTAGCTATCCTGTAAGACTCTCCAGAAAATCGGGATGGCCCTGGGCAGTTAAATTGTCTTTGCAATGTCTTTTCTTTTTAAATCCCAAGCAGTAGCAGAATATTCATACCAGATGCTTTATCTGAAATAGCTGTAATTCAGTGATACATGTGAATAATTCAGTTAACACATTTGTTCAGAGAATCTTGTAGTAGAACCTTAATAATATAGTGTCTCGACATAAATTTATTTATCAAGTTACTATTTTCTAGAAATTAAGTAAATCAATAAAAACAGAAGGGAAAAGACTAAGTTATCTAGTAGTGCATGCTATGAGAATTAACCATATAATCATTCTTCTTATACAATAAACAATTCATATCATTGCTGTAGGGGTTTTTTAGTTTGCTTTTTTTTTTCTTATAAGTTAAAAAGTTTAGTATTACAGACTCGCTGTATGTACAAACCCTAATATGTCTTTCAGAACTTTCAGATCTGAGTTAAGATTAGCGGAAATTCAGTGAATAATTAAGTAGTTCTCTGTGTAATGCTAAGAAAATTACAATCTAAAGATATCACTGATAGAATATATTTTGTCATGTTTTGACTTGAATGGTGTTTCTGTTTATTGTGCCTTAGATTTTTTTTATCTTTCTTGATCACAGGGTATTTGGGCTATACCAGTGGCTTTTCCTTACTTTGCATGGTCTTCTTTCTGATTGTTGTAAGTATAATCTTGTTGACTTCCAGTGCTTGTAAAACTGTGTTTTAAAGTGAAATTAAACACAGTTTCTGAAGGTTTTCACATCTTGTGTTAGTCAAAGTAATAATAAATGCATGGCTTTATTTCTAGGTAATTTGGAAGATGTTTCAGATTCCTTGTCCTATGGACAGTGACATTATGAATGCGACATTATTAAATGCAACACTGGCACCTTTTGTAAATGAAAACATAACAAATGATGATATGTGCAAGCCAAAATATTTCATCTTCAATTCATTAGTTTGCGACTGAAAATCAAATGCTCTGAGACTAAACTGAGACTAAATACATAGCAAATAAATTAGGTCATTTTTCTTTTAAGTATTTACCCAGTTCTAAACTTGGGATGTGTTAAGACTTTCTGTTCCGGTAGACTTGGGCACTGTTTACCTCATGTGGACTGGGTGTTTCCACTTTCCAAATGCAGAGAAATTAGCAGAGCTTGAAGTGCCTGTTTGAGTGGCAAAAAATATATCTTTCGTTCTTCAGCACAGCTTTTCTCAAGCTTTGTCTAGTAAAGCTTGTCTAGTGAAGCATTTTAAGAAGTTGATTGCAGAAGAAGATGAAGGAAATAAAATTGTAAAGGCATGCAAATTGGAAGTGTTTGCCATTGTTTGGGATAGACTTGTTCCCTGTCTCAAATGACTCATGAATGCTCCCAGTTGCCGTGGTGAATGTCCACCATGGAGAAGTATATGTAATATCTAATACCAAGATCAGGCTATAATGGCTTAAGTCCATGAGTTGCAGAACATAATTTTGAATGCAGATACATTCAGATCAGCATGGACTTCAGTGACATTTGAGATGATTTGGTACTCAGGGTCTGGGTTTAAGAAAATACAAACTTGTTTTAATTTTTTTCCAAAGTTTCTGGTGTAAAGAATAGCTAGTCTTTTTCAAAAAAGAAACTAATGCCCAAGTCAAAACTGAAGAATCTACTGTGATTATTTCTAAACTTACATTTTTAATGTCTGTTGAGATACTTACGAAAGATACTTTTTTTTTTTTCAGACTGTCTATGCTGTCCCAATCTTAACATTTTCTTTTGTCTGTCATCCTGCAATTCTTCCTATTTATGAAGAACTGAAAAGGTAAATGTTAGAGATATATCTATAATTTCACTAAACAAAAAAAGTAGTATGAAACAGTATGTTCTCACAACTAACAATGTTTCTTTTCCTTCTAGCCGAAGCCGTAAAAGAATGATGAGTGTATCCTATGTGTCTTTTTTTGCCATGTTCCTCATGTATTTATTGGCTGCTCTCTTTGGATACCTGACATTTTATGGTGAATATTGCCTTCTCTGCTTTCTTTTAAATTACTTATGTTTTGCAAAATCACAGTATTACTTTAAAGATAGAACAACAAAGCATTTACTATGGGTTCTAAATGTACACTGTTTGTTGGGGTTTTTTTTTTTTAGTGCTTCTGTAAGGGCACTCCCAAAAGGAGATCAGTGGCAGAATTAGGTCCAAGACAAAGGATTAAAACTGGATTAAAACAGATTCCATGCCTCCAAGTCATCCCTGTGTAAAATGGAGACATGCTTACAGGAGCTCTTAAGGCTTTCAATTCATATTGATGTGACTGTAAAATTTGCTTAGAATTTGGAGCAGAAGCAGTTGTTTGAAAAGTGTATCAACTACATCTGATTAAATACTATTTTCTTTATAGAAAAAGTTGAACCAGAACTGCTTCATACCTACTCTGCTTATCTGGGTGCTGATGTTCTCCTTCTTATTGTGCGTCTCGCTGTTCTTATGGCTGTAACCCTCACTGTACCTGTAGTTATTTTCCCAGTAAGTAATTTTTTTTAATGTCTTACTTCCAGTTTTTATTTTCATCACCTGTACTCCTGCAGTCATTTACTGATTTGGCAACTCCTGTTTATTAATTTAGAAAGTTTTTCTCGTCACTGAAAACGGAAATTCATTCCAAAAGCTTGATGAAATGCATATTTATTTAAATTGACAGTATAGCTACAACATTTGCAAAGCAGCAGGTACAAATACATTGTTATATTGCTTTCCTGGTAAGATTTAATTGGGAAAATGAAACAGATTGGCCCTTTATATAAAGTAATTACGCTGTTGTATTATCAACTTACAAAAGTCAGCGTGTTTTTGTACATACGTTGTGGACACAATCGGACCATTTAGGTATGTACTGTTGAGCAGCATCCATAGGTGTTACAAAATTCCCTGGAATTTATTTTTGTTCAAGACAGATGTTTTTCCTTGGTTTGTTTTTTTTCTTCCATTACTGACTGCGCTTTGAAAATCTAAATCACTGAAAAGAGAAAAAAACCTCAGAAACACAGAGCTGCCTCTCAAGTGCAGGAAGTAAATATCTAAAAGAAAATTCTTTCATATTTTGACTTCTGTTAATAGATGAAGTGTTCAGAAAAATAACATTAAAATACTTTTAGAAGGAAGGTCTAACTCAGGTGACAGTCACTGTCTTCCACAATAAAGACTAAACTGTCTTCTTTTTTTTTTCTCCCTTTCAAAAGATCCGCAGTTCCATTACACAGCTGTTGTGGGCAGGGAAGGAGTTCAAATGGTGGCGTCACTGTTCCATTACAATTGCTCTTCTGACGTTTACCAATGTGCTTGTTATCTTTGTCCCTACTATTCGAGACATCTTTGGATTCATTGGTAAGCATTCTCTTGTCAGTTCAAGCAGTCTTTCACATTTTAGAAAAGGCAGTTCCTATGTAGTTAAGGTATATTTACCTGTTTATGAATATTTCTTTATGTGCTTCTTCTATACAGGTGCTTCTGCAGCTGCCATGCTGATCTTTATACTTCCTTCTGCCTTCTATATCAAATTAGTGAAGAAGGAACCAATGAAATCAGTGCAAAAGATTGGGGTATGTGTAGAGAGATATGTAATTACACTTGTTTACTAATTCAGAGAAAAAAAATTAATTTTCTGCTTCATGATTTAAGAATTTCTAAGTTCTGGTGAAGGTAATCAGTGAATTAGTATTTAATGTTATCTTAATTTTAAATGTGGGAGCTGCATAGGAATTAAGAAGCTAAGGGGCTGGCCATCACAAGGCTCAGTTCATTTCAGTGACTTCTCTCAGCCCTTAGCCCCCAATCTCAACAATAGTTGGGTCATTCTGTTGCCAATAAGAACCAGATTTCAACAGAATACCCTTTTAAGAGCTATACTAAAAAAGTCTTAACAATCTTTAACTAGTCTTTTAAGACTTATTTTACCCCCTAAAAGCTGACCTCTGCTCATTGTGTGGGTTATCCTGACTGTTCTTGGTGCTCTTACTGATTGTAGACATACTGACTCAGAACCAAATCTTAGACATACTGAGTTAAGTCAGCACAGTGGCATTGCCTGGCTGGTATCAGCAGCTACATGGACTTGCCTTAGTTGAGGGTGAGGTTTACTGTATTGAAAAAAAAAGTACTTTTTGATTTGAAAAAGGACTCCCAAGTATGAGAACGATAGCTCCTTATCATTGACTTGATCTCTTGTCTCTCACTTTGTCCTCCATGAGCAATGACATTTTTGTTATACGTAGGCATGACTTTATAGGTGTATATCATGGTTTAACCAACAGTGTCATAACACAATCTGAAGTACTTTTATGTTTTCTTTTTTTCAGGCTTCGTTCTTCTTTCTAAGTGGTATAATTGTGATGATTGGGTGTATGACACTGATTATTCTAGACTGGACCCAGAATGTTACATCTGATGGCCATTAACTGCCCTGGTTTAATCTCTAATATTCCACTTCAAATGCCAGTGTTCACTCAGATACCTACTGAGAGCGAAAATGAGCTATTCAGCTTCCTTTAAAAGGCAGATTCTTTGTTGATGGTTCTTCTGACTGTAGAATATCTGAACTCTGTCTTTAAGAAACTATTCTGCATGATGGAAGTGGATATTAACATCAAACTATGTGAGTGTCTGGCTGAAGGAAGTGACAACTTTATTCCATTCCAGAGAATGGACAGAACTCTCTGTAGACTTTTATCAAGCCATGTTTGGCTTTCGTCATTATTACTTGGATATTTTGTTATTTTACTTGAATGTGCCTAATGGAACCATTTGATGTGAGAAAGAAATCTTTAATTTACAGCGAAGTGTTTAAATAACCAATGAGAGAGAGAGAGAGAAACACTTATTTTTTGTACCAAAAATTCTTATGGACCTCAAAAGCACTATTTTGACTGTAAGAAACACTTTTCTAAAAAGAAGGAAAGAATAACATAGAAGAGCTCATTAATAATATTTAATCAGTGTCCTAAATTAAATTATTAAATTTAGTTTGACTTCTCGATCTCTGCACTCTCATGACCAGTGACAGGACTCAAGGATACAGCATGAAGCTGAGTTAGGGGAAGTTTAGGTTGGATATCGGGAAAAGGTTTTTTACCCAGAAGGTGGTTGAGCTCTGGAACAGGCTCCCCAGGGCAGTGGTCACAGCACCAAGCCTGACAGAATTCAAGAAGCGTTTGGACAATGCTATCAGACACATGGTATGATTCTTGGGCTGTCCTGTGCAGGGCAAGGAGTTGGACTCAAGGATCCTGATGGGTCCCTTGCAAACTCAGCATATTCTATGATTCTGTAGAGGCATAATTAGAAGAAATTTTATTTTAAAAATGCTTCTGATGACCAAAACAGAAAATGAACCAATTCAGGTCAAAATTCTCTGATAATAAATGCTTCCCATGAAATTCACCTAGGTCAAATTAGAGTGAAAATAATCCTGAAAATCATTTGTCAGCTTACTTAAGTAACTACAATTACCTTAATACCCAAAAATGGTGTTGAAACCCAAATTTTCAGGCTTTAAAAACCCCCACCTTTTAGAAATGGGTACATTTGAGAAAAGCTTAGGCAATCTAAAATTGTAAAGATGGCATTGACATTTCCCTTCTTGAGGTACTCAGTAGTGCAATTGAGTAAAACAGGGTTTGGGGTTTTTGCTTTTTTGTTTTTGGGGTTTTTTTTTTCCTATTGTAGATATAAATTGAATGGCACTGGAGCATAGGATGCCATTAATACAAAACTTCCTTCTCAAGTTCTCTTTATTAATAAGGTCCATTGTCAGTTGTAGCAATGTTTTTTGGTTTTTTTTCTGTCCAGTATATCTTGAAACACTCTGTAGGAAAACAAAAAGGTCCTAAATTAGTCTACTACTTGTATAATATTCAAAAACTGTACAGTATTTCTCCAGTTCCTCTTCCGTTATTGGATTTTGAATTACTTGACTATTCTGTTTCTGAGTCAAATCCACAAAATAACTGCACCAATATTTCATGCTTGGTACAAACTCTCTTCACATATACAACTGGGATTCCTCTTCCAATTTATACTGTATAGTAGTATTAAAGATAACCTCATAGGCTGGATAGTCATCTCATACTTGTTTGCTTCAGAAATAGATAGGTTTCTTATGAGCCTTAGCTGATGAAACAGGTGCTGTATGGTTGTGATGAGCTATTTTGTTTCTAGTGCATGTTTACTCTTTCATTCTTATCCCAGGTTGAAGAGAGATAACACTTGTATAACAGCGTACTTGGCTTATAAGAGGTTCTCAAACACAGCAATATTGGGTACAAAAGCCTAGAGAGAGATTATTAATGAAATAATCATGGCAGTGTGGTCAACTATCTTCATCTGACACAATGTTTTAAAATACGATTTACAAAGGTCTGCTCAGTCTTTGTGTCAGAGGGCCTGTAATCTGTTGATTAAACAGTGCCTAAGACTTTTTTGCTCTTGTAGAATTGATCAAACAAATCTAAACAATAGTGTTTGGCAGATAATGTCAACCTCTGCCCAGCCATTTAAAATCTATGAAAAACAACTGCAGGTATTTTGTATTGATACTTCTGCATGACTGTAAGTACTGGTCACTTAAATCTGTAGTGTAAAACTGTAATGAGAAGTTAGATTTCTCTTTTGTTATTTGTATTATTAGTTTGGTGGTACTCAACTGGCAATTAACAATCCTGGAGTCAGCACTGACTAACACTCCTTAGGTACTTCTCTGCCTCAGGTACTGTACATCCATGGCTAACTATCCCGTGTTACCTGATCTCCACAGATGTGCTGAGCACATGCCTCCTCAGTACTTCGGCAGCTTTTCTTCTTCTTCCACAAATGTGCAAAGGTGGAAGAGGATTAAAATGTTGTCTGCCTTTGAGCAATTTGTAGCACATAAGGGATGAAGTGTTTCCCTTGCTAGCATTCAAAAAGGAGGAAAGAAAGTGAGAAATAGCCTCCTTTCTCACAGTAACCATAGAAAAGGAAGGAGTTGTAAATGAGAAGTTACTACAAAGTCCTTCTCAACAACCAGAAAGGAGGAAGATTTTTGTGATGACACCTCATAATCTATTGTACATGTCATTAATTTTCTGAATGTAGCAATTTCCAGGTTATACATTATGTGTTATATTATTTGATGACTGACTCTCCACCTGCAACAGTTGAGTTCCACTTGGCTGGGTTGATTTCCAACATATGATTTTTTTTTAATTATTATTTTTTCCAAACCTGTCTGTTTGAAGTTACCTACATTACAAACCACCTAAAAGAGCAGCTTCAGTATTAAACCACTGTTTTGTCACCTCAGTTAGACATTACTGTCTTCCATGATATTTCAGTCATAAATGTAACATGTTATTTATAAAACATTAATCCATTAAAACTAAACCTATTTTTCAATATTTATGATAGTCTATGTACATAAATTAAATTGTATGTGTGTATATACTGTAAGTATAATGTATATAATGTAGGTTTGGAATCCAGGATTTATGTATATATTCCTCTCTCATTACTGATTGTAACATCATTTCAAGGAGTTGTTCATGTTGTACATCTGTATAACAACTGTCAAAGGAAAGAGCCTTTTACAACAAAGTATGATGCTTACAGAAATGGAAGAAGTGTGTTACACCGGAGGTGTGTAATAAAACACTAAGATTGTATTTATTACAAATGTATATGTTGAAATAAACACGGGAATCACTTGGGTCCATAGAAAGCATTGTTCAGGTTCATGTATACTTTTCCTCTAAGATTTACCATGGATGTTCTGATTTCCTACATGCAGCAAGTTAACAACCTTTGCTATCTAACTTATTTGTTAGGCTGCCAAATTCGGGCATCCTGCGGTACATCCGTGTACATATGTAAATACCCACCGTATTGGTAGAGGCCAGCAGTACAGCTGCAGTTGTTGGCTAGACTGTTGGCCAACAACACAGTTTCAATGAAACATTGTATGTTTGTTTTAACTGAAATAAATAAATGGATAATCCTAAGCAATGTTGTGGTGTTTTTCTGGGGGGAGGCATTTGGAGGATTTTCTTTAAAACTGATATTAAAACTGTACCTTTAATTTCATGCATATTTAACTTAACTGAGCACTTTTTAGGAAAGCAGACCGGGAAGAAAAAATGGCATACAACTTCATCTATGATTTATGACACTACAAGGGCAAACAGAACAAGTCTGGGCATTAAAACGGGAGATTAGATTCTGCAAGGAACCTGCATTATGTCTTTTTTTTTTTTTTTTGCAGAACAGGCATAGCTGGAGACAAGACTCGATGTGTTAGATCTTGTATAAGTGTAAAAAATGAGTGAGTTTTGCTCAAATCCTATGCCACTTTCTTTCATTTGAATCTCCAGGAGAAGAGTAACTGCTTAGGTAAAATTTTCAAAACTGGTGTGTCTGTTTCACTTCCATTTTAGAAGCTGGGTACAGAGTTGTAACAGTGTGTCATGTATACAGCAAAACATTAAAGGAAACGAATATTAAAGAGGTATAGTTAAGTACCCTGAAATTAGGAAATGCCTCCATTAAGGTGGTATTAATTACATGATAGCATAGTATTTTTTCCTGAAATCCTCACTTTGTAGCTGTTCATTATTTTATTTTTTATGATGCTTTCTGTTCACAGTGTTTATGTATTTGTGCAAAGTCCGAAGCCCATCCTGGTGAGGGATGAATATCCTCGTTTCTCCCTAGTTCTCATTTTAATGTCATCTTCGTGAAACACAAGTTATTCATTTGCACAATGTTGCAGGCCTGTAAGAAGGTGTTAATCAGTATACAGCTCTGGGGACCTGGAGCCTGGAGAGACAGTGCTGTGAAGCAGCCATGGTTTGACTCCACAATTTAATGCGGACTTGCTTGTATTTGTATTTCAACATTTGCTTACAACCAACTGAAGCATGATTTTAAACAGGTCTTGTGTGATCATCATTCTTGAAACAAGAACCCTAAGCATCAAGCTAGCCATTTGGAAAGGGTGATCAAGTCTGGAAAGGCTCATTCTCTTAAGTTGCCCACCATCACACAGGAACTTCATAGCCGTGAAGAAGCCCTTTCCCTAGAACGCTGTTTGGCTAGCTGAACAATTGATTCCACCTCTGCAGTCAGGCATTTTCATCAACTTAAATAACATGGGAAACGGTGTTTTCTACACACTTTATTTCTCTCAAGACCTGACTTATCCTGTGGGGTGAATGAGATAGTGCAGTGATTAAAAAAAAGAAACTGAAATTTCATTGTGACAGTCTAAAATCCTGTGTTTTGAACCTCTCTATCTGCCGTGAGGTCTTTGCTTCAGAAGACAGTTGTCACTCAGAATTTAATCACAATGCGGAGATTTGTGAATCTCTTGAGGTCTATGCAGGTGATAGGTGGCGTCTTTATTTCTGATTCCCCTGACATTTTCTTCCACCTTGGCCTTGCCAAGTCTGTCCTGTCCCAGGGTCACGCCTAGGCACCTCACCCTCAAGTGTTCATGCGGCAGCTGGATTGTATCAGGTCATGCTCTAAGGTACCCTGTGGCTTAGGTCATATCCCTGTTTGCAGGGCAGCACAGCTCCCATTCAGTCTGTGTGCCCAGGTTCCCTTTCTGGAAAAACAGAGCAGAGCATGGCCAGTGTATGCCCACATTTCAGTGCGAGAAGAAACCAAGATGCCATGAGGGAGCCTCCAATCGTGTCCTTCAAGGAATGCGGACATGCCATCCCATCTCCAGCGCAGATGTGTCCAGCACTATCCTTGGCCTTTCTGCTTTTAGTCTCTTGAGTGTGACAGTCGAGACACCACCTGCTTTCACATTCATTTCCTTCTGTGTTCTTGCTCAACTGCTTTGAGCTGTCATAAAGTGAGTCTTTGTCAACTCTGTCACTCTTGCTTGCACCCTAGTCCCAGTTTGCCAGCTCCCCAGTAACACCACTTCTTGAAGCTCCACCTTTCTTCATCTCACTACTTTCTTGCTGCGTGTCTGGCCAAGCCCAGCACCAATCCTTAGACATTTACTTTATCCAGGCACAGCCAGAAACATATTCCTTTGATTTTCCTAGTCTCTTCCTAGCTGGTCTCCTTATGGCCACCACTCTAAATACAAGCCTTATTTTCTTGTTTTCTGGCCATCTCTCCAGTCATAGCTCTCCAGCAGTCCCACAGGGGCTACTTCAGCAGCCCAAAGAAGCCTACTTCCACACTCAGTTCAGGCACCTTTGGCCAGGCACAAAGCCCTGCTGTAGAGGATGGTAGCGACAACTTTTCCAAGAAAAATGATTCATTATTTTTTTTGTGTCCTCTTTTCACTGATTTTATTCTCATAGGGGCCAAATCATTTACTCTGATTGTTTTTTTCACACAGATGTACAAAAACACCACCCTGCTGCAGTTACCCATGATGGAAAATGTCAGGAGAAGAACCTGAAGCTAGGTACCATTTAAACGAACAGAAACATACTCCAGTAAGAGAAGATTCATTTAATCCCAGTAACAGGTGGCATAATCTGTCTTGTTTGAAAAGGTTATTTAGGTTAGAAATAAGTGGTATTTTTGATTGTCATTATTATTTACATATATTAAAAAGGAGTAAAAGAGGGTTTCCATTTGCAGAACATAAACTGATAGGTAATATATGTTGGATAGGTACTAACAATAATGCAGAAAGTCAGTACGGCTCTTGGAAAGGAAGTTTAGCTTATACAACTAGCTTTTTCATGATCTTTAAAAGTCTTCTTCACATCATTTCCAAACAGCTCAGATTGCAGCAAAATTAAATGGAGCCAAGTGAGGTGTTGTTGGTATTCCCAAATGCTCAGGAGTTATTGGGCTGGGACTAACATGGTCAATGACACATGCACTTTTTGTTAAAATAAATATCAGTTTGTGAACCTCCAATATTGCTCCTTCCAGCTCACTTCAGTAAAATGACTCAGTGCACTGGTGGGTGGTAGCTCGGGGCTGGAGCCCAGGTGACTACACATAACAGACAGACAGACAGGTCTCATGAGACGTGGCACAGACTGCCCCCAGACACCTCACCCTGCCTGCAGCACAGGCACTGGAGGCTCTACTTGAATCCCCACTGAGGACTTGGGCAATGAATAAAACTGACAGGCACTTCCACTGTGGGCAAGAAAAGGGGAGCGTGCCCCAGCACCACAGCTGAGGAAAACACTGAGGAAAATGCTAAGATGGGGATCAAAACAGGCACAGCATAGCCTCAACCTTGTGGAAACATGAAGAGCAGCCATGTAGAGCATGAGCAGTTTCCCTCTTTGTCCATCAGAAAACAGTGGTAACCAATCAGATTGTTTTGAAATAGCTGCCCCTAAAATATTTGCATTTGTGCTTGCTTTTCTGACACAACTGGGGAGGGAGTTCTGAAACTGTGAAACTGTTGCTCTATTAGGACTGGTGGGCTTCAAATGAAAATGGCATATGAGGGATGTTTTTTTGGGGGAAATAAGTAAGGAAGCTCCTAAGAACACCAGCTGCAGGAAACCGAGCTGACACAAGAAGCTGCTGAAGTTACCAGGGGCCAGTGCTGGGTGCAAGTATTTCCTGACGAGGAGCAGTGCCAGGAGCAGCAAGCCTGCTGCATATGCCGGCCTGCCTACAGAAATTGAGCCAAAATGTCTTGAGTGCAGGAAATTATGAAATCTGCACTAACGCGGATCAACTGCCCATGGGGACTGTCTGTAGCCTATTGCCATAACACAGCTCAGAGGGGCTGCATGCTTTCTGCTTGTGCCAGGTTTGGGCACTTGCTCTCTTCCCAAAAATCAGATCCCAAAGGTCTCTTGCTTTACTGCGCAGATGATGTTTCCAAGAACAAACAAGACTTACATTCTTCTAAACAGATTACTAAAACCGTGGATATCCCAGGAAACATTTTGAAGTCATGCTTACTATAAGGATCATGGTTTGGGGTGACTCTGTGTGTCTGTGTCTGGGTGTACACACTGAGAATAGAGGGTATAGGGGCTCTTTCGATCTATTTCCACTTACATGGAAAGACAGTAAAAATTCAAACGGGGAAGTGAAGAAAACAAGTTCCTCTTCCAGTAAACCAGACAAGAGCCAATACTGATTTCCACACCTATATTGCTTGTCTTGGTCCCAGAAAGATCCATGATTCTCAAATTCTCTCACACACTGTACTTTGGAAGCCCGTACTCACTCTAACAGCCACTGCAACCTGACTCTTAATCTCCAGGTCTTCTATGAGAGCATTCATGTCAGGTATGCTGTATTTCATATCCTGGCTCCTTCAGATCTTATACAGTTGATGTGAGCACCAACTTGATTATGAAACATAAGTGCAACAGCCTTTTCTTTCCCCCAGGACCCAGCCCTAAGCTCTGCAGTGAGCTTTTATAAACTACCAGCCGGGTCACAGTGTATTCCAAAACTGAGTTTGCAGTTTAACATAAAACAAATGTTTTTGGTTTTTTGCTGCCACAGATTTCCACCCATTGTGGTATGTCAAATGCAGCCCTTCACTACTCCAGCACTTAACAGAGGCAGTTTCCATCTTGTGGTTAAATTTCTCAACGCATTTAAACAATCGGTATCAACACACTGCTTATCTCCAAGTCCCAGTGGAGAAGTCCTATGACGGTTATTATGTCTGAGCATGGCTAACTGCTGGAATATCCATCTGTCCTCCCCTGCAAATTTTAGTTTGGCAGGGAACATCAGTCTTCTCTTCTGCATTTTCTAGCAGCAGCTTCACCAAAACTAAACCTCTAAAGTATTTCCTTTTTTTGCTTGAATATGAATAAGCATGTGAAAGAATCAGATACAATCTTTGTCATTCAGAAACTTTAGAGAACAATGAAATCCTTCTGAAAAAGGCATCAACAACTAATTAGAGTAACTACTTTGATTGCCTTCTTATTTTTATAAATACTGAGTGAACTTAAACACATGGATCCTAAAGTATTTTTACAGTTTATTTTGTTTCTGTCAGTTCTGCTGTTATCTGAGCAGAGCTGCCCACGTGATTCAGACTTTTCCCTGCAGAAGTGACTAGAATGGTGCTTTCCCTGTCTATGCACAATGAGCGCATATAGCCCAATAACACAGAGATAAAACTACAGAAGTTTCTCTGCAGAATCTTTCCTGCTTTCATTTCTCTCACTCTTCTTCAGACTAATGTATTGTAGCTTTACCTCCTCCCTCCACTACAGACACCTAAGACCATTCACTTTGCTAATTCCCACAAAGTTTGTACTTCCTTTTTTTCTCACAGTTAAATGTCTTTGCTTTTTATTTGCTTTGTAGTTTCCAACATGCATTGTAGTTTCCAGAGACTGTAAAGATGAACAGATTTCAAAGTGGAAGTACATAAGGTCTTTTTGCCTAGTCTAACAAATTGACTCCAATATTTTACAGAAGTATAAAAGAGAGGAAATATTTGGAAGACTAAGTGATAAAGAAACTGTGAGAAATATTGCAATATCACAGTAGTGAGTATGACAGACAACTAAACTATAGATTGCCTTCGATGCTGGAGAGCATAACTGAAAATGTAACAGCACAAAGTTTTCTCTGCCTCCTCCTGGTGCAGCTCAGCCATGTTTACCTGATCTCCTACACAGTGATCTGGGTTTGTGCTTTGCTTCATTAGCCAGTGTTTCCTTTATCCACTCTCCCTGCAGCCTTCCAAGGAGCTGGCAGATGCAGGGGCAAAGAGGTGGGATGCTGCCCAAAAGGGATAGGTGTCCAAGACAAAAACTCAAGTGTGTGCTAACAAAAGGGGTGCTTGATCAAAGGCTTCTGCTTTGTGGTGCCTAAAGGCTGGGAATGAGAGCTGCCAGCAGCCAGTTATTCTGCACAGGCAAAGAAGCTGCCAGCTGTTGGCCAAGCACCCCTCACAGTGGGGTCTGCTGGACCCTCCTCTCAAGCACGTCAGCATCACTGAGGGCTCCCACAGGCAGGAGTGAAAACGCAGACAACAACTGGATTTTTGGAGTTGGCAATGGAACTCACCGAAGCACAAGTCACAGGAGAGGAAAGCAAGCCAGGAGAAACACAGGAGGGAAAAAGGCCTGTAGAAGAACAGAAAAGGAGAATGATTTTATGATTGTGAAGAAAGTAGACCCACTGGCAAATGAGAAGGGAGATGAGAACCTCTCTGCAAAACATAAGAAATCCCAAAGTGATTTTGTGGTTATTTGTTTGCCTCCTTGACTTCCTTGAACAGGAAGGGAAAAAGGACTTGGTGAACATACTCCTGAATAAGGTACATAAAACAGAATGTGTGAAGAACTGAACATCAGCCAGCCCAGTCTCCAAAGCAGCTCAAGTAATAAATATTCAGAATCATTTGGAATTATTTTGAAATCATGTGAAAAAAATACTGGAGAAAACTCTACATGTTGACAGTCTCTAAGGGAAACCTGAGTCACTACTTAACTCTTAGTGCCCACAAGGCTATCTTCTATCCCACTGGCACATTAACATAAGTAATAAAATAAATCACTCTAAGCCAGAATCTTTCCTGCAGGAAATGCTCAGTGAAATCAAGGGGGTAGCTTGTCAGAATAGCATGGAGGCCCACATCACCATTTAAACATGGATAACCATTACAAATAAGCCCAAAAGGGATGACTAAGTTTTTTCAGACTTCATCTGTTTCCGCCTCTTGAGCAAAGATATATAAACCTTTTCCTGTCCTGGTTTTCAAGCTGACAATGAGAAAACTCATCATGGAGAATAAAGAAGTGCTCATTCCTGGCACAGCAAAGTGTCTCAGGGCAGCCAAGGAGTGGTGGGCAGCAACAGCTGGTGCAGCAACCATGGCCCATTGCAGCCAGTGCAGCCCCTCAACAGCCCTTACAGGCAGATCATTCCTCCTTCTCCTAAGCAGCCACAGAGCAAATACACAAGCATGGATGTGCCTCTCTCCAGAAAAACGTTCTCTCACTTTATGAAAAGCTTTTGCAGTGATGAGTTTTGGTGCTACAAATATAAAATGTAAAACTTACTTATTTCGTAGGGAAATAGTGAGCCTGATACGCAGTTTCGAGGGACCATAGGATTGCCACTCTATATCAAAACATACCAGTGATGCTGGAGGTTTTCCACTCACAGTCAGTTACAATGTCCTGAATCACATGAACCTCGTATAAATTGCAAAGTCATAAACAAGCGTCTGACCTTGAGCTAGTAACTTCACTTCCTGAAAATGAATCAACATAAAATGGTTTGACCAATGCAATTTTCCAGGAACCAGATAGGAAGGAAAAGAAAGTAAGTATTTTTTTCTGGCCAAAAGATTGATGGTGATATTCACATTTGAAGAGAGGAATTTGCCTTGTCTCATAGGAAATATCTTTGTTCTTGGGGATTTAAAAACAGCCTCTGTGGAACAAAATAGATGGCCTGAACCATGCCTGTGTTTTGATGCAGGATAACTTTGCCTATTGAAAAGAATAACAAAGTGAAGAAGTATGTTAATGGAATGCGAGGTCATTTTCATTTTTCTTTATAGTTGGCTGCACCAAAGGCAAATGACAGTGATGAAGTATTTTGAAGAGCATAGCAACACAGAAAATGAAAGAAGTTTAGATTTTGAATAATTAATTTAGATCATGTTGCTGTTGTCAAGTTGTTCACTTATTTGGAAGACACAAAAATGGATAAATTCTTTGCTTTGAAGAGATTTATAGTCTTAACAATAGTGATCTCATGAGATTTTGGTACTAGCTGTCATGTATTTACCTTCACTTTTTTTTAAACCTACCATAAAGTTAACAAGGATTAATTGAAGCACTAACAGAAAGAGAGCTGCAAATCCCCTCCAAAACCCAGTGAAGGTGCTCACTTTTCATCTAACGAAATTTTCTACACAGAAGAATGTCCGAGGATTATTAAAACCAACTTCAAACCTGACAGCATCATAATTACAGTCCCAGAGTTGCTATTACTGCTGAAACGTAGGTAGCTGTACCCCTAGAGCAATGACGTTGCTGGAGGAGATGAGCAGCACTCGGTCCAGCCTTGCCTCAACTTAAAGGCAACTTAAGTTGGCCTTCCCTGCATGGTGCTTGGGGCTTTAATTATGTGCTTCAAGCACCTTGAATGGTCCCAGTAACTGATACTTCTTTTAAAGTAGCTTTGGAATCAAACCTAAAACAAGTTGGGTTTTTTTTAATCAAGACCTCCTATACAGAACTAATTTGGAAAAATGAAGAAAGAAAATGGAAGTCAAACTTTGCACCAAAACAAGCAAGTAACTGGGGCATGTGCTTAAGAAGGTGTCAGGGAGAAGCTCTGCGGCATGAGAAGAGTTACCCCAACTCCCACGCCTGCTGCAGATACGTAATCCTATTACAAACCACGCTGGATCATAACCAGAACTGTTCTCATGACATTTTCCAGGCCTAAATACCTGCATGTGTTTCACAGCATCAGGCACGGCACCAGTAAGAGACAGCATGGCATCAGTGTAGCCAGGAAGGCCAAGGATGGCAAAACAAGTTGTGCTTCTGGGATGCATTTGCCAGGTGTTTAGCTTTCAAACACACCATCTTCTCAGCGTTGTGGGCTCTTACAAATATTGCCAGATGTTTCTCCAGCTGCACCAGTCAAAGAATTTCCCAGGGATGCCCTTTCACAGTAAATGTTTCAAGGTACTTCTCAGCTACTGGACATGAACGTGTTTCAGGGAAAACACAGCCACTTTTGGAAGGAGACCTCTCACCAGGAGAATTAGGAAGATGAAGAGAGCCGACTCAACGTGGCTGCTGTGTGAATGTTTTGTCTGAACACAGTGTCTCCCTGCAGCCACCACCTTGCTGTGTGGGCACACAGGATGGCTGCTGGGCGGGAGGGCAGCAGCAATGCTGCGCACGCCAGAGCTTCCCTGGGCCCCTCATGCAGGCTGGCAAAGCCACCATTATCCGCTACGAGAAGTCATATGACAGCACACAGAACAATATTGCTGTGTTTCCTTCCCATTGACTAATTAGTTACCAACTTGATACCTCAGAGAAAATTAGGAAAATTCCTGCCTGTTGCTGCTAAGTAGCTAAATTATGAAAAGGCAAGAGTTTCCTTTAAATTCACTTCTCATTCTACTCTTTTAAAAACATTTCTTCATTCTGCTGGGATATAAGACCTTTTAACATCATTTTCTATCTGTTAGGTTTCCTGTGTAGGAAGCACCATCCTGACACACTGTACTAATCCTTAAAGAGGATCAAACAAAAAAAAAAAAGAATAAAAATGTTCAAATTTCATAATTATTAGGATCCTCTTGAGGACGATTTTCTTGTTTTCTATTTCCTGTCAGAATTTGATTTTGCAAAGGAAGCTGACATATGAAAACCCCGATCACATCTCTGTCTTAGTTTTATATTTAAACTTATGAGCACGATTCAGATTTAGCTTGGGATTCTCAGAGCTTCAGATGCTCACTTCTTTAACTCAGGAAACAGCTCTGCAAGGAAAGCACATCTAAGGACAACACCATGATAGATCAATAAGAGTATTATATGTCATAACACATTTCTATCAAAGCTAAAGCACTTCCCACTTGTCTGAAAGGTGCACACCTACCTCCTGGAACAGCAAAAAGGAAAAGAGACAAAGCAATATATCCAAAGCCAAATGCATACCAAAACTGACGGGGAAAACAGAAACAAACTGAAGTATTTTCAATTTAGATGTCAAAGAACTAACACTTAAGTCTTTCTGTACATGTTCAATGTGACTGTGGAAAAAACTGCAACACAGCAGAGGAACACATATTCTCAGAGAAGTCCATTATAAAGCCACAGGAATCACAATTTAATTTTGTTCCTTCCCTCCATAAACTTTGTCACACAAACATATTGTCTCCTTCACAAGCTGTAAAATGAAAGATGAGAATACCCTGTCATATACATCAAAATAAGTTGCATTCAATATATATTTGTATCAAAAGATAGAAAAGATACATCACTGTAGTCAAAAAGGCACAAAAACATAAAGAAGAGAAGTTTTGTAGATAGGGATTACATCTCTTATTAGATGAACTAGTCTAATTAAAAACAAAAATAAAAGAAAGCTTGCAGGAGCACAAGCTCTTATACAGGTTTGAAATAGAAGCAGCAAACCAAAGTTTGCTATGAAACTACGTTTCATTGCACATCACAGTTTGTTCCTTTCCTATTGTCACATCATGCAGGTGATACATTACCCCTCCCCACACTTCAGGGGATAAATTTGTCAAATCTCTCCACTTTGCTGAGCAAGTACTAGCTACCTTTTCTGCTGGGTGGCCTAACTTACACACACCTAATTTGGCTTAGAGCAGCTTCCCTCCACTTCTGCCACTTTGCTTTTACATCTTGCCTGGAGAAGGCCATGTGTGCTCAATAGTTTGCTTTACTCAGTGTACAAACCTCAGCTTGCCAACATGTGTTAGTGCACCTCATCTCCACGAATTGTGTCCTGTTTTGTTGCCATCTCTCATAATGTGCTAATACAAAATAATACAGATGCCTAGAAATCTAAGGGCAAGTTTTACTGCAGCAGCATGGTAATGATAGAAACATTTCAAGAATTAGCACCACTAGCATTAGAGAAAATAAACATTTCCATAGTAAGAAATAAATTCTTAGAGAAAATTATAGACTTGTGAATGAAATATGAGAGAATTCTGTATGACACAGTATTTTTAGACTGGATAAATGCAGAGGGGTAACAGTCATTTTTGTTAGTAGCTGAATATTTTCCAAGAGCAGTTCAACACTAGATTGAAAAGTTATTTTTAAAAGTTTGTTTCACTCTTCAAATGTGCAGTGCGGACTCCAAAATTCTGAGAGCATGCAAGTAAATATCCAAATATTCAAACAGCCCCAAAGGGACCATCTAGATTTTGCATTTTATCACAAAGATGAGGGAGAGTACAGGGTGTGTTTGCCGTCCCTGTGTCCATGGGACATACTGGGATGAGGTCTGGATCAACATCCTGGGCAATGTAGGTGAGCTGGCAGTGGGGTGTTTTAATTAGCAAGTGTTCTGCCCTGAAGGTAGTAAAAAAAGAAAGTTTTGTCTGTCCTTACCTAATGACATCGGCGCTCCACCTTTCCCATGATGTAATGTGATATAATGTTATCTATGACGTAACCTAGCCTAAATAAAAGGAAAGAAGGTAAGGAAAAAGGCAAGGGAAATAACATAAATTTCAATCCAAAAATTTTTCAAGCATGAGATTAAAATGATGAGAAAAAAGTGTCTCCATTTTTAGAAGTCCCAACACAGCACTGTTGTGTGCAAAAGGTCTGAAGAAGGTGGCCTTTGGTTGTGTTACCATCCTCTTCACATTACACAGCTCATCAACTCTGTTGTTGCAACATTTTCAGGCAATTGATTACCTGGTTAGGAAGCACAACTTAATGAGTCATGAGCAGCAGTGTTTGTTGTGAGTGGCACGTGTTTGTTTAATCCACATGAGAAATTAAATTAAAAGCATCAGTAGCCATTTCAAACCAGCTGAACGTCAGAGAAAAGCAAATAGTTTTATATTTGTAATACTACACATTGGCATTGAACCCTTCTTCTGCGTGAAAACCAAAAGGCAAACAAGGAGCCAGTGAATGCTTGTGCCCATAGAGACTGCATGCATCACTGGCAACAGCTAGCCATGAAATTGAAAGCAAATATTTGCTCTGCTTAAAAAATGCTCAGACTGTAATAATTGTATAGTGCTGTAAGCTCTGAGAGCTTCTTGATCATTTATGGAGGCTGCCTTTCTGCTTGCTGAATATTTACTGTGCGTAGGGTGAGGTTCCCAGCAATTGGCTATCAGCCACTCCCCTGGTTAAATCCAGAACATGTTCAAACAGAATTATGCAAGTGAATCAAGTTCTGATATACTGTATTTTTAGTTTCCTGGTTCCCTGTAAGACTGCTTGTTTTGTTTGTGGCAGTGGGCATGCCCCAAAGTCTTACACCTCTTTCATTTAAGGTCCTGATTTGGGTTTCTTAAAACCACAATCAAAATCTTGACATTTCCTATGCCAGGCATGCTCCAAGTATTAGGTGGCTTGGGGGAAGTCGAGAGGCTGGATTTGTTCTTTCTCAACCAAGAACAGAGGAGGGGAGTCTATGGGTGAGCTCGGCTACTTTTTGTCTGTTGCCAATCTGCCACTTGACACCCAGGTTTTCCCACCTCTCACCTCTTCAATAAGCTACAGACTTTAGTGCAAAAATCAAAAAGTGCAAAACTCAAGGAAAATTGCAGAACAGTTCCACTTACCTGGACACAGGAATACATGCAGTTTTATAACCCAGAGGTCTATACAGCTCCTGTAGGACTGCGGTCACTGCTGCAGGGAGCTGGAATGAGCTACCATGCTCCTTCAACCGGGCATATACAGCATCCTCTCTGAGAGGTTTGCATGATCAGCCCCCTCCCCTGTGTTATGAGGCAGCCCTCACCAGGTCTAACAATGCTGTGACCCTGCTTTGGTCCCAATCACCCCAATGCTGCCCCTGTCACCTCACATTGGTGTGCCCCCACTGAGGCTGCCTGGGTCCCAGGAAGGGTCCTGCTCTAGGGAATTGAAACAGCAGTGCAATGGGGACTCTTGAATACTGGAAAGGGAACATGAAGGTGTGGGAGACAAAAAAAAAATCCCTTGTCCAGCTGTAGGAACTCAGGTATCAGAGAAGTTCTTGTAGAAAACTACTGTAGATTAAAAATGCTAGCTCATTATTCACATAAGCAAAGCTGCCTGTGCACCACCTGCCTGTTTCTGCCTGTGTAGTGGACATTTTGGGAAGTGATCTGAGCTCAAGGCTTGGAATAGTGTTGTTCCTAACACGGATGTGTGCCCCAGCCTGGCTCAAAACAAATGAACTGTCTGTGAAACTACAGCCCACTAGGGAGGCATGCTCCTCCCCAGAGTCCTCCTTCTCCCTAGACCCTTGTAACTTCCAAGCAATTATTTACATCAATACGTCCTGGACTCACCATTATGGACCAGATTTCAGATAACGCTTCAGCACAGAATATGTTTTATGTATCTCTCTGCCCCCCTGCACACACATGGAGGGGTGATGCACTCTGCAAAACCAGCACCATTATTTGTTCTGAAAACAGCAATATTAGATGACAGTCTTTTAGAAAAGCATCCAGAACCTGAACCAGGTAGCATTTGCAATGAACATGAATATTTCAGAACACCTTAACAAAATGCAGTTACTCCTTACTTTTACATCTGCATTAAGCCATGATGGTAATACTAAAAACACACTGGGCTGTGTACACCGGTCCATAATAATATTTCCCATGCGACTTGAGTACCTGAGTGCATGAAATTTGCAGGATCAGGCTATGGTTTGCTGCCAAGGCAAGGCTTTAGAAAGACAGCATTTTCAAATGGACATTTTGGACTAAGCACACACTTAACAAACTGCAGTCAAGTTCTTGCAGGAAATAGAAGTTCTAAACCCATTTGGAGGAATTTTTTTAAATGTATTTATTATTAGAGCTATAGTAGCATCAGCTAATATATAATATACAATACATATCTGTAAATTTTAGCTATAAAGCACTAATGCAAATTTATATATCCTATATATTGTCATATATCTTCTGCCCTCTACTTATTCAGAGCTTTATACACCAGGTCTACCGGTAAAGCATGATCTTGTAAGAATTTTTTCTCCTATCACTTACCTCAGGATAAAGTCTTTTAACTTCTAGAATTTTACATGGGTCTTAGAAATTTTATTGCACTTTATCTCTGACACAGTCTTATTAAAATGTTATCTGTTTTCTTCATCTTCTGAGTAAGCAATGTGAAACAGATGGTAAAACAGGAGGGACCTCTGGATGAGTGAAAGCAGTGGGAATCAAAACTGCTGAATCCCTTTTCCAGTGTGAGGAGCCTCTGCCAATGTTTGAGTTGTGTATGTTCCACTGATAATCGTTACCTTGTTTGCTGTAAGAAGGTACATAATTAGTTGTATGCATTGCTAAGTTAACAGTATCTTCTGCTAACGTGCTTGTCAGAGGAGGCTGTAGGACAAGGCAGGTAGTCTTCACGCAGATGTTCAACTTCTGGTCGCAGCAAGTGTCCCAGATAGGACACTAAGGGATGGAAGCCCAGATAAGAAAGGAATAGAAGTCCACAGTGCTGAAACATATTTTAGGTGGGCAAATATACAGCTGTTGAAAGACAATAAAAGAGATGATTGCAAGAAGCAGGCTCAGTTTTCCATTTCCAAAGCTGTCAGGAGTTGGCATGAAGGCAGACCTACCTCTATAGAAGTAAATACTGATACTTAAGGAAGACACCTGGAGTCTTTTCTATTGCAATATCATGCTCAAACCATTAATATGACCATACAGAATTTTACAAAGAGTAGGGGTTTGTTCCAAGAAATAAAACTTGCACGTGTTGTATCCAGTTGGAGGCTATGAGCAGTCTCATTTTATACTGAAAATCCATAGTCCCAGGACCTGCATGGAAGACTCTTTCATCCAAACAAAACGCAACAAAAGGTCTTTTGCTTGTAGGATCCTCTCAAGGACATCAAAGGAAAGGGCATCTAATCTTGAACTAATTATTCTTGCTCTAACATTTGATGGGAATCCTAAATAAATAATTATTCTCCTTTTTTCCCCAAGTTTTCAGTCTGCAGTGGGGCTAATAACACTTGACACTTGTAAGCAAAATACTAGGAGATGCTGAAACAAAAAACACTGTGTAAGTTCAAAATACTTAATGTAACCAATAATTCTACAATATGATAGACTCCTCACTTCAATCAAGTGCACTTTAAAAAAAAAATCATGTACTCTAAAGATAATTTCCCAGACGTTATCCTTGAAATCAGAGGATTCAGATATGGAGTACTTAACTAGATTGCAGGAATGCATGTCATTTCTAGTCCTGTAATTAGGCAACAGAGCAGATCTAATCACTTCATTAGTGTAATGACAGCTGCTATATGAAGCCCAAAACCAGAGAGAGACATTTGTTACCGCACAGGTACCTCAGAATGTGTTTAAGCATGACCGCTAATAGAGCTGCATACTTCGACATTTTTGTCTGCCATTTGCCGTTTTTCCTTATTTGCAGCTTGAGCTCAATAGCCTGTCAGTGAGGTGCAACTAGTGTTGAGCAGCTCCACGCTGCACGGGAGACTGGGGGTAAGCAGGCACACCAGCAGGGCTTAACTTCCCTATATAGAGCAGATCAGGAAGTTTTGCTATATTTATAACACGAAGTTCCATGTTATAAATATAGTTTATCAGTTTAACGTTCTTTCTACAGAACTTAACTCCTCCACAAACACATTATTAAAGGCAACACATTATCCAAGGCATGCACATTTAATAACCACTGAACACACATGGACAGAGCACTGCCTTGGCCTATGGCACTGTCACAATCTCTAGGGAAGGACTTGTAGGAATACACAACACCCAATGCCTTGTAAATTATGGATTATATTTTGCTTTCACTGATTTAATCTAGTTTTAATGAAAATGGAATTTGTTTTTTAAAGAATTGCAAAAGTTAATGTAAACACTAGGGGAAGTATGGGATGGGTACCAGACACCACATGAGGAACCTGTCTGGTTTTACAGCTGCATTAACAACATCAGATTTTAAATAAACTGACTATTTCTGTTGGACTTCAGCCATACTTCCTGACACACCCTCAGGTGTGTTAATAGCTTTGTTTTGGTTTATTCTTTAAAAAATATTAGCCTTTAAAATGTTCTTAAAGGACTTAATTTTAACCCAGTCCTCTACTCCCTGAGTATGAATTTCTTGTGTGTAAAGCTAAGATTTATTAGTTGGTTGTTTACTGTGGTGATTTAAAGAATTCATCCTTTTCCTACCATCCTGAAAAGCTTATGTCATCTTCTTAGATGGGAATTGTCAAAGTAAAGTCACTCCTTTTTTCCAAACTCACCCATTTAATTATTTTTCATGATCACATAACTTCTGCAGGATACATTATTGCTGTATTACACTAAGATCAGTATGTACAACCTGGATACTAACAGGTCAGCATCTAGTATCATATATCGTCAGGAAACGAACACTGTTTTCTAAAGACACTGAGTTCCCTCATCTCCTACAGATTTAAGCAGCAGTGAGACATGCTCAGCAACTTTGAAAGCTTTAAATTAATGTTATGGATTTAGATATGTAATATTTGGCACTCAAGCTCCGAATTGAGCTTTCTTTTTTTTTCTTTTATATATATATATATCTTTTAATCTATCTTTTTTTTAACAATGGAGAATTCAATTACTGGGCTCTGCAGGTCAGTCCTAGGTTAAATAAATTAACTTTAGTATAATTTAATACAATACATAACTAAGTAGTCTTAGAATAATTTAATTCACAACAGTTATCAATTAGTTCATGCTTCTAGACATATCCCATGCTCCACAGATATGCCTTTTATGCTCGGATTAGGAGTTGCAATTTGCATGGACAATTTCTGGCAACATGACATAACAGGTACCGCCCCTCAAAATGCTGAGCAAGCCTTTGAAGTTACTCTATACAAATGGAATTGCAAAAAATATCCTTTTCTGGGGAATAGGAGAGAGGATCTCATCTTTGTGTAGTAACACAACTCAGCATCTTGGTCATCACAAAGTCTAAGTTTACTCATTTCAGATCAAAGTTTTATGATCTACTCAGATCATATAACTTGGTCTACAGCACTGTAAATTGACATCAAAAAGCAACACCTTAAAAGCAAGTAAATAGAAGAACATTTTGTTACACCTACTTTTAAAGTGTGTTTAAACGAAACTTTTGCTATAGGCACCTATCATATTGCAAATCTCTTTGTTTTAGTCACTGCTATTTCCTTAACCTCATGCAAGAAGTTTGAAACCTTTGTATCCCAGTAAAACACTTGTTCTGACCAAAGAAAAGAGTTAGAGCAGATGATCAGGAAGTAAGAAGAAAAAGCACAACTACCTGGTTTGTTGTGTGAATTCCTGAATCTAAAGAGGAAGAGCAGAGGACAACTCCTATTAAACCAGGATTACTCATCATAGTTGTGTACCATACTTCGGTCAGAAAACTAACAAATGATAACATCTCATGGTCATAGAATCACTGACATGCATGCAAGATTTTGCAGCCCTGGAAAACTGATTGTCTCAACACGCAGAGTTGGAGGCGGCTGAACACATGTTTAAACACAGCTGATGCTATCACTGTTCACAAAATCTGTGACAAGTGTGGGCAGTTCTTTTCAGAGTATCATGCAAGACCAGTCATGTACATATCGTTCATTATGCATCGTAGTCAGTGATGTTCTCCCTTGCTCAGCTGCCAGGCAAAATATCCTCCTCTGCTAATGTCACAGTTTCAACATCCGGACCCTACCAGCAACAGAAGGTTTTTAACACGGTGATAGATTTCCAAAAAACCTTTCTTTTTGTTTGCTAGCAAATCCTGGAATGGCAGACTAGAGAAACCATAGATATTTGTTGGAATTTTTACTTTATTTCAAAGAAGAAATTTGCATTGTGCAGTGCAATAGCTTGCTGTACCATCCAGAAAAAGAACATCCACCTCGGTACCACCCCATGGTATGTTTGGGCTTGAGACCCTCCCAGGTAGGTATCAGTACCTTGTTTGTCCTTGCAGAACATTTGCAACACTTTTGAGTCCCTGGTCTCTGTGAAGCCTTGGTGGAAATAGGCTCTCCCTGCCTAATTACTTCCAATAAGAGGACCGGTACTGCCGCCTCCTGTGAGCACCGCCGACGTGGCCTTATCAAACCTGAGCTCGTGGGCTCTGCAGCAAACGGATACAAATTCTTCTTTCCAAAAAACAAAACCAATGAAAAAAACCAGCCCCAAAATTCTATGTGCATTTTAGTTCAACTTGATTTAGATTTAGTACTGAGGTGCAAAAATAGCCACTGCCTACACCCTGCGCTTCTTCATCACCATTCCTGAAGGGCAGTCAGAGACTTCAAAGATGTTCAAGGTCCCTTTCTGGCAGCAAGCACCTTCTCTACAAAACACAGGATTTTTCTCCTTAAGGTGGATTTTCACATCTGGTCCGTTCTCTTTTATTCTTCTCTCTTTCACACAAGCTCTAGCATGTAAGTTCAAGCATGCCAGTGACGGAGGTACTAAAATAGAGGTGAAGAGAACTCTGTAAGCACCTCCAGCTCCACCTGTCAGACTTGTCACATCAGCTGTGAACCCCCCACCCTAGGCACAGCCATCTCCAACTCCAGCAATTCCATTCCCCTGGGCTGTAGCCATATAATTCCCAGAGGGTAAAAGAGCTGAAATGGATAATTATACAAAATTAATGACGCTCTGACATCAGCTTTGTGCCAGGTGTGTTTGTGCTTGGAATGTCTAGTAGGCTTTGCTGCAATTTGGAAGTAATTTAGTAAGCCAAAGAAGTATTTGGTGTCTTTTGATTTTAGCTCACTTTTACTATGGAGGTATATTTTTTGTTGCATACTAGCAGTTTCCATTAGGCAGTAAAAGTTAGTCAATAAGCATAAATTTTTGAAGGACAGTTCAGAAGGGAATTTTCCAGACTCTGTAAGAACATTGCACTTCAGAGGGTAGTTCTGAAAATGAATATGGCTGTGATTCATTTTAGGCTGGCAAACTATAGTCTAAAGAATATTTGCAAGCTGTAGGTCTGAACAAAACAGAGAAAGGCTGAGGGCTATTTCAGAGAAAAGAAAAGAGGATCTATTTTGACTAGATAAAACTGCATTAAAAGGCATTCAAGGAGAGAACTGCCAGTTCATGATGGGCAAGAGAAAAAAAAATGATGGGCCTCAAATATAAAGGCAAATTCCTGAATCTTTTTGGTATATCTGAAACCAGATAGGGGAATGAGATTATGAGTGAAAAGGATAAAGACCTGGAAGGAATGAATAGAATCCATAAGAAGTGAATGGTACAAAAATCTGTTGAAAGAAACTTAAAAGAAACCATAAAATCTAGAAGATGCTTGCCACAAGCATCAAGGTTTCACAGCATATCAAGGCAAACAGAACCAATAGTGACAAGAAATCAGAGATATTGAGAGGGAGAGTGGAGAAATTTGAAATACTAGAAGTACAAAGTAAAATAGTTCCCATTTCTTAGAAGTGCTAAGAATTTTGTGGAGCTGTATAAGGATGTTAAAAAGATTTTTTTCTTAAATTCTATACAAAAATAAGTACCTTGATTCTAAGAATGTGTATCACAAGGTAAGAATCAAATAGCCTGCCTTTACAGCTATAAAATGAAAGCTGGTAGCAGAACACATCAAATCAATGATCGTTCACCTGATAGCCTGATAATGTTGTGTTTTAAAGAAACAAAATAGTTTCCTCATATTCTCTACAGCAACACAACCTGACCATATCCACTATATAACACACACTTTTATTCACTAATCTGGGAGAGAGGTTGATTTTCAGTTCAAGATATATAATCTAATTGAGTCAGAGTGAATTGCAAATACATTCTTCTCTGCTTTCAGGCATGATGCCTTGCATGTAGGGCTCAATGGGCAGTCAAGACTCTTAATTTGGAATCCGATCCCACATATTTTTGTCAGTCTGAAATTTCTCTGGGATTGCATATGATTCTGGTATGGGCCCCAAGAGGTTTATTCACATGAGGAAGTGTTGCAAGAGCAGCCCTTGGCTTACTGCCCTTGGACAGCTAGCTTTTCCTTGGGCTTCACTGTCATTGCTGGGATGATACGGCTCTTGTCCTAGCAAGGTGCAATGGGATGGGTGTTAATTAAATTACTATTTGCACAGCACTTCACATTCACAGAACTCTGGGGTCCTCAGCACAGGAAAGATGCTGTTGGAGTGGGTCCATGGGAGGGCCATAAAGATGATCACGTGGCTGAAGCACCTTCCTACGAGAAAAGGCTGAAAGAGTTGGTGTTGTTCAGCCTGGAGAAGAGAAGGGTCAAAGGAGACCTTATTGCGGTCTTTCAGTACCTGAAGGGGGCCTATAAGAATGACAGTGACAAACTTTTTAGCATGGCCTATTGGAATAAGACAAGGGGTAATGGTTCTAAACTGAGAGTCAATTCAGATTACATATAAGGGGAAACATTTTTCTCCTTATTCTTAAATTACAAAGAGGGTGGTGAAACACTAGAACAGGTTGCCCAGAGAGGTGGTGGATGCTCCACCCCTGGAAACATTCAAGGTCAGGTTGGACAGGGCTCCAAGCAACCTGATCGAGTTGAAGATGTCCCTGATCACTGCTCATTGTTCATTGGACTAGATGACCTTTAAAGGTCCTTCCAACACAAACTATTCTATGAACTGCCCTATTGAAAAAAAGATGTAGCAGAAGCGCCAAAATGGGAATTCAATTTGTATATGCAAAGCCAGTGATTTGAAAACCACAGTTCTTAATGTGTGCAATCTGCCGTTTTGATCTGACATTTAGAAGACCCAACATTTTCAACATTTAGTGCAAATTCCAGAGCAAACACCTCAAGAAACTTCTGGAAGAGTTACCATGAGAGCTTCTCAGCAGCCATTCTCCCCCACTGTGGGCAGCTAGGCAAACTGCCCCCAAAACCTACGCGATCTAGCATCTTTTTACTCTTTGTCTTGTGATATCCCATGCAAGTCATGTGTTGAGTGGGGTGAAACCAAGGACAGCTGCAATGCCATCTTGCTTCAGGTTTGTTCTCAAAGATTTTTTCCAAGTCAAAACGCTCATACAATGCTTTCTAGAGATTAGTATGGAAATAACAAGCTACAGCAAATCACCTGAGCATCAAACCCCCCCTTCTATTTGTGAAAGGTGTCTTGCCCCAGATGGAAATGCTCTGATCCCTCAAACGCATGGCAGCATTTTCAACATACACATTTTGCATGACGAAACAGGAAATCGGGTTACAAGATAATGCCAGATCTCCCGTAGCCATTTCACGCCACAAAAGTCCGATCTGCCTGCCAGGAGGCGTTCTCCTGTGCGCAACCGTGGCGTGTAGAGAGAAAAATGATTGTCGGTTGTTGTAAAAAGATTTAATTTTTTTTCTTTTTTTTTTTTTTAAAGCAAAGGTGCTGGACATCCATGGGGCCGGAGAGCTGCGGGTGTCGGGGAGCGCCGTGGGTCCCCTGCCCGGACCACGTGCGACCGTCCGCCCCGCGGGGATGGCACGGCCAGCGCTCCGCGTCCCGCAGCACCTGGCGGCGCGGTCCCGGCTCCAGCCCCGGCCCCTGGCCCGGCGCGGCGGCGCGCCCGGCGCGCTCCCGCCAGCCCGCCCACCTCCACATGCACACACCCGCGGCGGGA